>OX376194.1:16392329-16992329 GCA_947363905.1 Lithophane semibrunnea
TCTAGGATTCATTTAGACTAACCATATAAAATAAAATAAAAAAAGGATAATCAATGGATCTTTGATAGTCGTTACGGGTCGACAAAAGCCCGAAAGTCTGACAACTTTGCCAAGGAGTATCATATTACCCAGTAATTGGGTTGTGAAAGTCACATAAGCAGTCGCTCCATGTAAAATACTGGTACTCAGCTAGTTAGACAGGGAGGCGACCCCAACATAGTTGGGAAAAGGCTAGGCAGATGATGATAATGACGATCAATGATTCACCCTTTAATTATTGTGTCAGCTGAAAGTTATCTATGACAAACATTACCTAACACGTACTTTATGTTGCCTTCTCTATCTTGCACTTGTAGTAGCAGATGTGCGTAAGAGACAGGAATACTGCTCAGCCAATGTATGTTTAAAGGAAACGTGACAAATACTGGGCAAAGAATTTTCCCTCAGTATTATTTACATATAAAACACAGCTAGTGAATGGCTGAACGACTGTATTTCATCGATGTACAAAAGAAACAATGTTAGATGAACAAGACTTAAAGAGCGACCAGCATTGCTATTCTGTAACCATCTAACCGTGAAAACAGTGAAGTGATCTTGCAGTGAATTGTCACTGCCTTAGCATCATTAGGTATTGATGACAATGACAGCTCACTCCACGCTCACTTCACCTAGGTTTTCACGGTGATATGGTTACAGAATAGCAATGCTGCACGTCCAACATCAACAATACACAGTGTAGTAGTGTCCTGCAAGGTTAAGCAATACTTACTTACTTACTCGGAGATAGCTAATTTTATAAGGAGTAACTTAGGTTACTACTTTTATATTAGAACAAGTTAAATTAAATTAAAAACCCCCGACAGCAACAAAGCATAAAATAAACGATTTGTTTATATATAGCTTAGAACACTGTCGGTCAAGTCAACTTTTAAACAAAACCAAAAAAATCAAAATCGGTTCAGCCGTTTGGTAGCTACGATAACGCAGACAGACACACAGATACACATTTTAAACTTATAACACCCCTCGTTTTCCGTCAGGGGTTAAAAATTAAAAAAATTAGGGTCCATGCAGGCAAAGCCGCGGTCAGCCGCTAGTAAACTATAAATAAATAATTTGCAGAAGAAATTAAATACAAATAATGCCACGCAATCAACGTCATACACTCCAAGGAATATGTTTTAAACTAACAAATAAGGTGTCTTAATTTTTTAGGTGGATTAGTTTAGGGATCAACGGGAAAATCTCAAAATTCAAATTTTCTTACGTGTTTTGCAATTTGCAGGTCAGTATCAGGTTGTATGTTGATCTAAATATTATTAGCGCTCGTAACCAAAAATGGATATACAGAATTATAAACATTAGAATCAGCTATACAACTCTCTAAGCTCATGTAAGTGCATTGAATGACTATTTCATGAAATCATGACATTTGGCACTTTCATGAACTTAGTTGTATTGCTGATTCTAATTGCTGTTTAAATATAATTCTGTAAATCCATATTTTATACTGACCTGCAAATTGCAAAAAACGTAAGAAAATTTGAATGTCGCGGGCCGCCCTAGCGCATCCCCCTTAAATTAAACCTATTCAGCTACAGGCTGTTCTTCTTCACTCCCTTGTTTTTCGACTTGAGATTGAGTACTTTGAGGCACTTCTCTTACAGTGTAACTTGAACCCACATCTCTGAATTCCTCCTCAATTCTTAAATAATGCATCTTCACCATATCCTCGTCAGCATTCAGAGCAGCTCGTCTTTCTTTTCCCTCAGCAAGAGTGGACTCCCATCGGAAGTCCCTTTTATACGGATTCATTTTGACCATTCTTAATGCAGTTTTTCGTATGTATATGTATTCTTCCAGATAGCCTCTTTTAAGTGCTTCTTTATTTTCCGAAAAAAGACTTTGCTTTGGTGCACTTGGCTTCTCTATAGCCTCAGGAAAAAGTATAGCAACAGTGTCATTAAAAATTGCTTTTTGGCTTTTCATAATTTCCAACATTCGATTTTCTTTCTCCAAGCGCTGCATTTCCAATTCTCTCAATGGTTTCTCATGTTCTATTAACAATGCTCTGTTAATTCGTTTCTTTACTGCAATTGTTTTTTCTATTAGTTTCTGTATGATTTTTTGCCATTTCTCTTCCGGGCCTATAATTTTCAATTTCTCTAATCTCTTTGCTTCCATTTCATCTTCAAGTTGTTTCTCCATTTCTTCCTTCAGCCTTTTCTTTTCTTCTTCTTTTTCAGCCAAAACCAAGCCTTCTTTTCTTTTTATTTCAAGTAAAACATGAGGATTTTTTTTATTAAACGTGTCTTGCCATGCTAGAAAAGATTGCATTACCTTTAATTCTCTCGCAAGCATAGCCTCCATACGAACTTTATAGTCCGGTTTTTCCAACATAAATATCGGTGGAATTAAAAACATTCTAAAGGAACCGCAAACGTCACTCACTCCGATAATATTTTTAGTCAATGGCAAAGTATGAAGACTAACACCGGTGAGCATAGTCCCTGAAAGTGTTTGCACAGAAATGGGTTGGTCGCTTCTTAACAGCAGATCCCATGTTTCAAGACCCCCTTCGGAAGTAGCAATAAAAAGTATACTAGGTTTATACTGTGACCATGTTCCGTCCGTCAAACGGTAAGGACGCTTCTTCCAAATAATTGGCCGACCCACCAATTTGTCAGACCAAATTGCAAATATTTTACCACCCACTGTCAATGTTATAGAATCAATATGAGGATTTTTATGAGTAGCGACTACAGTACCATCATGTATTCTACTTACGAATGTTATACCAGCAAACTCTGAATTCACTGCTTCACCTGTGTTGAAGTCATGGCCTTCCCAAGTAGCTCGAACAAAAGCACCGTGTTGCGAACCAAAATACAAAATTTGATTCATATCTTCTTCATTTTGTTTTAAAATTTCACATGAAAAATATTTTCTACCGGTGCCGGAATTCTTTGGAGTATAGACATATTCTACACTTGGAGGAGTCATACCAAAACTCTGTACGGAATGACTCCAAGGAGCTTCTGGTTGACTTAATTTAATTTTGTAGCATGGCTGTAAAATACGATCTAATATTTTAAAAGGGGAAACATCAGTTAACAACGCAGAAGGCCGCCGCAAAACTCTCTTTGATTTCTTTACTTTCTTACCTTCAACGAATCCTATGTTATCAACTGACATATTCCATACCAAAACAATTCCTTCAACTCCGGTAGAAACAAACTGCAGCGAGTGTTTGCCATCCTCAGAAGGCAACATTTTTCCGGTAGGTGTAACAAAAAAATTTGGTGACATCCATTTAATAGCAGTAACTGTATTAAAATGACAATTCTGTAGACTACTACAAACAGTAACACTTACTACCGACATATCGTGGACAGGCTTCATCCATCCCATATGAGCATTCATAGCAATTCGGAATTTTTCTCTCTTTTCGCTCATAAGTTCAATTTTTTCAACATTTTCTAGCTTATGTGTTAAATCCCATATCACAATTTGGCCACTTATTAAACCACCAATCAGAATATTTTCATTAAAAGGGCAAAATGAAAGAACCTTGACTTCACGAGGTGCTTCTAAATACAGTTTTGGTATTAAACTGTCTATGTGACTCCAAATCAAAACAGGGTTTATACCATAGACAGCCCTTTGAATTGGGTCCTGGCGGGAGACCGACTGTATCTGCATGACAGCTGGATGAGCGTCAGCATATGAAATAGCTACAATACCAGACCACATCGGATGAAATGCTGCGCAGGAGACAAACTTGTCTTTAGCTCTTACGTCTGCAAAACAAACATATTCTTCAAAAGCCATGGTGCCAAGTGTGCCAAGATGTATTTGTGTAGCGAGATTTGGATAGTCGTTCAAGTACATATCCATTACTGCGTTGAGTTCTATCATAGACTCAAATTCACTTTCACGAGATGTAACGACACTATTGACTAGTTTTACATAAGATGGTCGACGAGTACGTTTCAGTGAAGCTTTGTATGAAGCCAGTGCTACTTCGTCAAGTGGTTGTTTTTCGTCCTTATCTTCGTCATCAGAACTTTTGTCTTCGCCTTCCTCATCATCTGGAACAGCGTCACCGCCACCTACAAAATCTGCCATCTGACCTAAAGAGTCCGCAATCGATTGTGTCCACATATTTTTCGGATATCTAAGCTGAGTTTGAGCAGTTCTGTGAACAACTGCTGGAGTAATCTGAGATCCACAATCTATTCTTCGTCGCATAACATTATTGAACTTCTGTCTGAACGGTTTTAACTCTATAAAGCCGTCCCTGACGGAGTTAGTATCCCTAATATGGAACTTTTCAGGTTCATACTCAGTGGGAAACTTGGCCTTTATTTCATACTCCATTAAAGTTCGTGTATTGACCGGTTCCAGTTCGGTAATTTCCCAATCACTTCCTAAATTTATCCAGGGTCTAGGTTTCTTTTGGACTGCTTTTTCCAATTTTTTTTCCTGCCTTCTAATAAATCTTTCAGATTGCTGTTTGCAGTGATCCCTGGCTTTTACTGTACAACATACGTAAAAGTCGTCAGTGTTACTGGATTCATCTACTATGTAACCAATTAGAATCTGTGCTTCGGTATAATCCTCTATCGCCTTTCGAATTGGAAAAAATTCAGATGTTTCACCGCCTAAGCTAATTGATTCTAGAATTCTCTCCTTGCCTACGTATGTCCAAGGATACTGCGCATAAACGTGAATTCCTATTACTGCGTCTATTAGGATTTGTGTTTCTTCACTTAGATTTATTTTATATACGCCTTCCACTTCATATTTTGGAATGAACCTCTTTCTGCGGGGTATAGGCTGCGTGTGTGTGCTCGACATCTTAGTTTTGTGAATTTGCACTGCAACGACTAAATGTAATAATTATTAATGTTAACTTCAATGTATAATTGTATTGTTTGTGACTATAATGCAAATCCATAGCAATGCCACCAACGTTTTTGACCACAGTACACTGAAGTTCGCGATTATGACAGGAATATTATTTTCTTAAGGCTCGTGTACACATACTTTTTTGACCGTCTATAGCTGAATAGCTTTTTCAATCTCTCTCGATGAATATAACTCGCCCCAAAGTTTATTAACTTTTAATCGACTTCTAAAAATGGAGGAGGTTATCAATTCGGATGTTTAAATTTTATTTATGTATATTTGGACAAACGCCGTCTAAAATAGACGGATTTGCAAAATTCTTTTTTTGTTAGAAATGCAAGGCTCCTCCTCTTTTTTCCGTCGGTTAAAAAATGGCCTGACTGGTAAGAGTCGTATGACCATTTCATGTTTGTTAAAGTTAAAAAAAATACAAAAAAAAAAACACTACAAATGGAAAAATTATTTTATTTCGGAATTGACCGAATTTTCGGTCGTTGCTTACATAATCAGCCTATAATGGTCCCATTGCTGGGACACAGGCCTCCTCTGTTCAAGAGGGAGTGGGCCATATTCGACCGCGCGGGCCCAGTGCGGGTTGGTAGATGTCACACGTCTTCGAATTTTTGGTTCTAGGACATGCTGGTTCCACACGATTTTTTCCTTCACCGTTTTGAGAGCAGTAGTGATGAAATTATTTATACAAAGTAAAGCGCCTGGCTGGGTTAGAGCCCACGACCTACGACTCGTAAGCCGGGGCCGGGTTGTGTCGACGGAAGAATAGACCAAAATGACAAATAAACAATCACAATCTACAAAATGAATTCATAATTGGCGGAGTTATCGCGGAAAAAAAAACAAACTGTCGAATTGAGAACCTCCTCTTATTTGAAATCGGTTAAAAATAGTAGGTATAGTTTAGAAAATAATAGTTCTCAATAGAGTAAAATTTAAATCTATATTTTATGTGAATTTTACTTTTATATTTTACAAAGTGAATTCATATTTTTATGCTGGTTACTGAGCGGTTTCCTTGGGACAACTTTTATCTCCTTTCGGGTATTGATTATTCGAGGCAAGTAACTTCTCGTGTGAACGGACCTTTATAAAACCAGTATTACTATGAAAACAAAAGAGTTTTTATTTGCTGAAAAGACCGATGACGGGCTGGATAAAACCAGCGTATTAGGTAGCTTCCCACGGTGCGTATGTTTATCCACATGTTGGAATGACATTGAGAAGGAGGCGCTGTTGGTACTGTTCGTCCATTATAACTTGACCCGTGACGCGATTGGTAGCACTGAATTGTGCAGTCAGTTTCAATAGGTACCAATAGAGTTCAAAATGGCGACTAACAGAACAGTAGGTACTACCAATGACATGAATGCAAAATTCCATGCTACCAATATCGTCACGGATCAAATTATAATAAACGCACTGTTAACATTTGAGAAATAGTTTTGTAAAATTGTATTGAAAAAAACAACATGCTTAGTACCGATTTTTGTCACGCGCGAAAAGATCCTTGAACAACCAAAACGTTATTGAAAGTAGGTATAGATAAAGTAGGTAGTAGTAGTAGTGTTTACAGCGCTATACACAATCATTATTACACGACTGTTCAAAAGGAGTGTAATGTTTTCAGGGTTCATGTATGTATCTATGTTTCTTAATTTCACGATAACTTTTAAATTCCTGAACGGATTTGGATATATGGGATATCTTTACATCATCCCGAGTAACATAGGCTAAGTTTTTTGAAAAAAAAAAAACAATATGGCGGCAGTAGGGATGGCTCTACTTTCAAATGTGAAAAAATTAAACATCTTCTATTATGTACGATATTAGTATCCAATTGAAGCCCTTGATGAGCACATTCCAAAACTTTATCATTTATTTATACTTAATGCATTTAGCGCTAAACTTATTAAATTAAAAACATCGTTGTGTCTCTGTCTGAAACAAACCTACTGTAACACCTTATGCACCATTTTCTAGCAAATAAATATTTTTGATTTTGATTTTTCATCTATAAAAGATTGCCAGAAACAGAACGATATTTAAATTCGTTTACTGCTAAATATTTTTAGTTATTATGAGGTGCAACTGGGTCTAAGATTGAAAATAAAAAAAACCATTTGATAAAACTAATGTATTATAATAATGTAAAATGGAAACTGAACAGAAAATAGGTAGATAACTTCATAATTAATAAAGTTTAAATAATATTTGATGCCTATTCTATATAACAACCATCAAAAAAACATAAAAATAAAGCCAGATTTAAGAGAACGTTTTAAATAAAAAACGCCAGCTTATGAATAGTAAAAGTAAATAAAAATAAAGATAATAAAAACAAAATAAAAAAATTACTCTTATTTATGTTAAGTGGTTCACAATGATCACAAAAAAAAATTAGATAATGATTACATAACAATGATAGCAATTAAAAATATAAAATGCCTTTATGTAACTGAACAACGTATCGACATTATAACAAGTTCTGAAAATAAGTTCTAAGATACGTCAATAGACTCTTCATCTTCTTCCTCTATTTGATTCTTAGGCAACTCTTGTGCAGGTCTCGATCCTTGGTCTACTCCTCCTGATTCCTCCTGAATTCTTGAAAAATGCATTTTCACCATATCCTCGTCAGCATTCAGAGCAGCCCGTCTTTCTTTACCCTCAGCAAGAGTGGCATCCCATCTGAACTCTACCCGATACGGATTTTTCTTTACTTTTTTTGATGCAGTTTTTTTTGTGTGTTTGTATTCATCGAGGTATTGTTGTTTCAGAGCTTCTTTATTGTCTGTAAGCAGACTCTTCTTTGATTTCGATGGCCTCTTTATAGCCTCGGGGAAAAGAATAGCAACAGTGTCATTAAAAATAGCTTTTTGGTTTTTCATGATTTCC
The DNA here is from genome assembly GCA_947363905.1 of Lithophane semibrunnea. Lineage (NCBI taxonomy): Eukaryota > Metazoa > Arthropoda > Insecta > Lepidoptera > Noctuidae > Lithophane > Lithophane semibrunnea. Next base: position 16,400,154 of record OX376194.1, read on the forward strand.
AGCATACGTCTTTCTTTCTCTAAACGCTGTGTTTCTAAATCTCTCAATGGTTTCTCGTGTTCTATTAACAATGTTCTGTTGATTCTTTTCTTTACTGCAATTGTTTTTTCTATTAATTTTTGTATGATTTTTTGCCATCTCTCTTCTGGCCCAACAAATTTCAGTTTTTCTAATCTTCTTGCTTCTATTTCTTCCTCATGCTTTTTTCCCAATTCTTCCCTCTGCTTACGCTTTTCTTCTTCTTTTTCAGCCAAAAGCATACCTTCTTTTCTTATTATTTCTTCTAAAACGTGAGGATATTTCTTTATGAAATTTTCTTGCCAAGTTATAAAAGATTGCATTAATTTTAATTCTCTCGCAATCATAGCTTCCATACGAACCTTATAGCCCGGATTTTCCAACATAAATATCGGTGGATTTAAAAACATTCTAAAGGAACCGTTAACGTCACTCACTCCGATAATATTTTTGGTCAATGGCAAAGTATGAAGACTAACACCGGTGAGCATAGTCCCTGAAAGCGTTTGCACAGAAATGGGGTGGTCGCTTCTTAACAGCAGATCCCATGTTTCAAGACCCCCTTCGGAAGTAGCAATAAAAAGTATACTAGGTTTATACTGTGACCATGCTCCGTCCGTCAAACGGTAAGGACGCTTCTTCCAAATAATTGGCCGACCCACCAATTTGTCAGACCAAATTGCAAATATTTTACCACCTACTGTCAATGTTATAGAATCAATATGAGGATTTTTATGAGTAGCGACTATAGAACCATCATGTATTTTACAGCGAAATGTTATATCAGCGTACTCAGAATTCACGGCCTCGCCAGTGTTAAACTCATGGCCTTCCCAAGTAGCTCGTGTTACAGTACCGTGTTGCGAACCAAAATAAAAAATGGAATTTATGTCTTCTTCTTTTTGTTCTAAAACTTCACAAATAAAATATTTTCTACCAGTGCCGTTATTTTTTGGTGTATAAACATATTTAACACTTGGTGGGCTCATAGCAAAAGTCTGTATTGAATATGTCCAGACTTGACCTGCTTCACCTAATATAATTTTGTAGCATGGCTGTAAGATACGATCTAATATTTTAAAAGGTGAAAGGTCAGTCAGCAACCCTGATGGTCTTCGCGCAACCCTTTTAGATTTTTTAACTTTCTTGTCTTCAACGAACCCTATATTGTCAACTGACATATTCCATACCAAAATACTTCCATTTGGAGAAGTAGATATAAACTGTAACGACAATTTGTCATTTGGTGTAGGAATTGTTTTCCCCGTAGGTGTTACTATAAAATTCGGTGACATCCATTTGATAGCAGATACTGGATTTAAATGACAATTCTGTAAACTGCTGCAAACAGTAGCATTTACCACCGCTCTATCTTCCACAGACTTCATCCATCCCATATGAGCGTTCATCGCTATTCGATATTTTTCTCTCGTTTCAGTCAGTGTTTCGATCTTTTCGACATTTTCAAGCTTATTAGTTAAGTCCCATATAACTATTTGTCCACTAACTAAACCACCTACCAGAATATTTTCATTAAAAGGGCAAAATGAAAGAACCTTGACTTCACGAGGTGCTTCCAAATACAGTTTTGGAATTAAGCTGTCTATATGACTCCAAATTAAAACAGGGTTTAAACCATAGACGGCTCTTTGTATTGGGTCCTTGCGTATTGTCATATGTGTCTTCATTACAGTTGGAGTGCTATCGGCGTACGAAATAGCTACAATACCAGACCACATTGGATGAAATGCTGCGCAGGATACAAACTTGTCTTTAGCCCTTACGTCTGTAAAACAAACATACTCTTCAAAAGTCATGGTACCAAGTGTGTTAGTATGTATTTGGTTAGCAAGATTAGGATAGTCGTTATAATACATATCCATTACTGCGTTGATTTTTATTATGGATTCTATTTCACTTTGTCGCGATGTGACGTAACTATTGACCTTTTTTACATAAGCCGGTCGACGCATACTTTTTAATGTAGCTTTATATGTAGCAAATCCCACTTCATCAATTGGTTGCTTGTGTAATTTATCTTCGCTAACAGAACTTTTATCCTCATCATCCTCATCTTCCTGACCCACTTGACCACTATCACCGCCACCTTCAATATCTTCCATCTGACCCAAAGCGTCAGCAATAGATTGTGTCCACATATTTTTTGGATAAGTAAGTTGAGTTTGTGCAACTCTGTCTATAACTGCTGGAGTAATCTGAGATCCACAATCAACCCTTCGTCGGAAAACATTATTGTACTTCTCTTTGTACGATATCAACTCTATAGAACCATCTCTGATAGAGTATGTATCCCTAACATCGAATTTTCTAGGTTCATATTCCATGGGGAACTTAGTTTTAATCTGGATCTCGATTAAATCTCTTGTTTTGATTGGTACCAGTTCCATAATTTCTGCATCACTTCCCAAACTGTTCCAGGGTCTAGGTTTTTTATTAACAGCTTTTTCTAATTTTTTTTCCTGCCTTCTAATAAATTTATCAGATTGTTGCTTGCAGTGATCCCGGGCTTCTGATGTACAACATACGTAAAAGTCATCAGTGTTGGTTGATTCATCTACTATGTAACCAATGAGCACCTCTTTTTCGTTGTATTCCTCAAGTTGCTCACGAATTGGAAAAAAATCTGACAATTCGCCACCCATGTCTATCGATTCCATGATTTTCGCTTTGCTTACATACTTCCAAGGGTACTGGGCATAAACATGAGTTCCTACTACTGTTTCTACATGCATCTGTGTTTCTTCTCCTAGAGTAACTTTGTATACACCTTCAACTTCATATTTTGGAATGAACCTCTTTCTACGAGGTGTCTGTGTACCTATCTTCGACATCTTAGTTTCTTCTGTTTGCACTGCAACCAAACAACGTAATTATGAATGTGAAATTCCATTTTAATTATAATCTCGATGGTTATTTACAGTTATTTGTATGTTTTTGTGTCAAGTCATGACGTTTGATTCTTTGACATGCCACTTTATTTTCATTTATAAACTGTCTTTTGATGTTAGCAAAAGAGTTTATATTCATGTTTAATTTTCGTGCGCATTTTAGTATTTTTCGTGCCAGATTATTTTCAACCTGAAAAAGCTCATCAGTGTGGATAGTGACTCGGATTTATAAAAATCCTACAATAATATTTATAAAAATCCAAATGTACAATTTGTCCCGATATGAAAACAAAAGAAACCTTTATTTACCATATGTCTGACGTCCATCTACCTTCATTATGTATTAAAATGCGTCAGTTATTTTAACATCCTTTGTCTCAATACTGTCTACGATGTTAACTTTATAACCCTTATCATAGTCAAACTGTCAGAGTGGTACTCTCATGGGGCATCCCGACATCTGTCTCCTGACTTACATCCAATACCTTTGGCGCAGCTTGGGTTATCTGTTATGAAAGTGCCTACTGAGTTTATTATTATTGTGTAACTTTAATATTCTGAACGAATTATTTAAGAAGCTTAATACCGAGTACCGAATACCTATTCAATTTGATTGAAGTCAAATCTAGTTGGTTGCTTTACTTCATGTCAACCAACTCCAACACCTAAAATAAGATTAAAAACGCTAGGTTTCTGATAAAGTGCTTGCTCAGGTTTTCTGCAGTATATTAAGTTATTTAACAGCTCAAGAAAGTCATCTATAGACTGCAATCCACGAAGACGCGCCCCACTCCACTCCGCTCCGTACTAAAGCACAGCTTACAGTACAGTAATCGCGGATTATCTATAGTTATGATGAACAAATATGGAGAAAGTGATTTGATTTGAGTATGGTCTTTTAAATGAAAACAATAATATACTAACGCGAAATTACATTTTATATTTTTTATCCTATCGGCAGGAGCAATATATTGCAGTTGGAGTATCGGAATAGCTCCATTAATCTAGTGTAAATAATAATAAAAGCAAGTTAGCAAGATGGTAGCGGGTCTGACTGTCCAAGGTTCGCCAGGAGGTTCCTAGATCTCTTTAATACATAATATCGTATATCCCCGTAAGGTTAGGCAGAGGTGTACCTGTAATACACCTACATTTCGCCTGTTATGTTTAAGTCCCATGTAATAGAGGGCGAGCCTAATTGCCATCAATCGGGCACAAATCCAGGATGCTACTGAGAAATTCGAAATGGAAAACCCAATAACACTTTGCCCAACCCGGGATCTGAACTCGGGACCTCATGCTCAGCAGTAACACTTGCGATCACTAGATCAACGTGACAGTCTCTTAATACATTTTAAACTAAACATATTTTTTTTAAACATCGCCCTGTGTCCGTCAACTTTAAACGAATAACAGAAATATGTAGAATGATGTTTCTCGATTAGCTAGCTCGTGTCTTAGTAATAACAATCAGGTTAAGCTACGCTTGCCGGGGTTGGTCCGTGGATAGGTGACCCTCTTTACATACCGAGACTCCTCCTTGCCTCGGAAAGCACGTTAAGCCGTTGGTTCCGGCTGTCATTCGTGGATCTTTGACAGTCGTTACGGCTCGTCAGGAGCCCGAAAGTCTGACAACCAGTCTAACCAAGGGGTATCGTATTACCCAGTTACTGGGTTGTGGAGGTCAGATAGGCAGTCGCTCTATGTAAAATTCTGGTATTCAGCTGCATCCGGTTAGACTGGAAGCCGACACAACATAGTTGGGAAAAGGCTAGGCAGATTGATTGTAGTTTTTCGATTAGCGCTAAAAAATTTTTGGTGCAAGCGTGCTTATGCTTTATTTACCTGCTTGAACCAGAGTTTCATGTTGTTTCTCTTCTTGAACTGGTGTCTTCTTAGCTTCTTCTTCATCTTCGTCATAACTGGTCTCTGACGAAGAATTACGACGTGGTGTCGGCTGTGTCTCCTCTTCACTATCTTCCGATTCCTCGAACATTTTGTAAAAAAAATTAAGCCTGCAATAAAAAAATAGCAATCATAAGCGAATTTTATTCCCGATTCCGGTCCATTAATTTAATTTGCGAGTAAGGTCGCAATGTCCACTTATTGCAAAGAAATTTGATTATCTTAAATAGGTATTGTATTTTAGATACAATACCTGCTGGCAGCCCAAATTGCTTTTAATTTTGAAACGAAAAATTTTCATCATCATATTTTCCCAAATCATTTTTCACAACAGAACATAAAATCAGAGCCCGGATTGAGACAAAGTGATTTTTTAATGTTTTCTGTCAAAAGTTTTCTCTTTCAAAACTTTGGAACCCGCAACAGGTCCAAAAACTTTGAAGGAAAGAGAAATGCGAAAGTGTACCTTTTTAATCTAAAAGATGTGTTTCTTTTCTGCATGTTTTTAAAAACGACAATATTCAAAATATGTTGGTTTTGTTTATTTTTGAATTGTATTCTAATGTTAATGGATTTTCTGTTGTATGTGTATTGTATTGAATATTGTGTATTACTGTGTTTGTGTTCATTGATTGTGTTGACAAAAAAACGCATCGTACTAAAATAAATACTTACCAAGTCTAGACGAGTTTCAAAACCTTAAATTCTTACGTTAAGGTAATTATTTGAGCTCTAGAAGCTAATTGTTAGCCCTGAGAAAACACTTGCAAATGTGAAGTGTTTCAGAGACTGTCTGACTTATATTATTTCGTTCGTAAACAAGCGGTTGCTTTGGTAAATGGTGGTTTACGCATGCGCGTAAAATGAGCCTGGCACTAAGTGGTACCAAATACTGACGGTTAGTAGGAACCCTACTATAATAAGCTACCAAGGAGTGTTTATATTTTTGGTTGGTAATTTTGATAGTAAATTATACTTACTTGATTATAGTTAGTAATCTTAGTAACATGCATAGTTTTTTAATCTTTTTCTTTAAAAAGTGATAATCTACATTTAAACTAACATTTAAAGTTAAAGCTTTAGCTTCAAAATTATAAATTCTTTATCAAAAGTTCAACCTACCTACTAACCTTACGTACAGTTTTATTATCAAGTTAAAATAGTTACTCTGAAACGGTAGACAAGCAACGTGTCACAACGCACAAGGCTCAGAGATTTATAGAGTGCGCGCAGACTATAATTCTATATTATAATATTCTATATTAATATTATTAATCTTATATAAATTATTCTTTAAGTACTTAATTTGACTTTATATAAACGACAAGACGGTGGCATACTTATTAGTTCCAATTTCAGCCGCGCACCATTCGCATCTTTTTTTTTTTCTAAAGTGTTCCTTCAGTTGCCTGTTCCATTCGCATCTTGCGAGCACTAGATTTTAAGCCTTACAAACTTTTGGCTCTAAGCCAATCTAGGAGAAGCTAATATTCATTCTATCATTTTAGTTAGTTTCACTACTATTCAAAATAGTAATAGTATAGTAGTAGTAGTAATAGTGCCGTAGCTTAGCTTCAAAGGGCCCTGAAGGAAAGACGATTTGAAAACTGACGAAACCCCCTTTACAGGTTTTCAGTTATTTCAAAACTGGGATATTGTAGAAATAAAACTGGGATAAATTCTGTTATATGCTAAGTATTTTGTTCGCAAAGAATTAACAACCACGTTCCAACAAACAAAAAACGCAACCACATCCCCCACTGAATCTTTTTTAAAACCCTTTAATCGTTTTTAAAACCGCTCACCGAGCCATGTAATCCGGATTGTTGGGGAAAGCCTCAAGCCATGCTCAAGCTGATAAATTGTTTCAGACTGCCCTGTCCCGACGGAAGGAGTCCGCGGCTCCATTGACGGGGGAGAGAGAGAGCACAATATTTCGTCACGGGTTCGGATACCCTCTCGCCCTGGTGTTAAGACTACGTGTATTACAGGTCAGTGTGGTTAAAGTATTAGCAGCTTTGAATTTGCATTCCGTGTACTGATTGCACGCGTGGCTGCTGGGTACGGTGTCCTTGTTTTTCTATTGCGGTATGTTTTGTTATTTGCATTTCGATATGTATATTGAAACATTAGTTTGTATCATGAATAGTATGATAGGCTCTTCTGCTGGGGAGTTTGTTGCGGCACTTCTTCCCAGCACATGTTAAGGGATGATAACAAGAGGATAGAATGCGACATCTTCCTTATTTGCAACTCGCTCGCCAAGCAGTCTGAATAAAATATGACAGCTGTCAAAGTTAGTCGACTTGCAATCACTGTCTCAATCAATCAACTCAGCTCCACTGTTCATAGGCCTCTCCCAAGCTGCGCCACAACACCCGTCCTCCACCTTCCGCATCCAGTCTGTCCCAGCCACTTTGTTAAGGTCGTCGGTCCATCTAGCTGGGGCCACGTTACGCTAGCCGATAAACTACGCTTTGCAAACAAAAATGGCGATAGTCTACACAGAATTTTATTTCAATGATGGATCAAAAACGCAAGTAGGTTAATGAAAACTGTACACAATTCGTCAATGAAAACACGTTTATTACGAAAATTACGATAAACACTCGAATATAACGTGCAAACAAACCTTCCACTTTAAGAATAAACATGATGGATGACGTTGAATGATGAGGCTCAGAGGCTGTGTCGGCAATTCATCTCGATGGATCCAGACGAATGAAAGGCCATCGTTTCTCTTTTATACGTTTTGTTAAAAGATCTGTCTTCCCGTTATTGATCTGTGTCCTGGCCCTCGGATCTTAATTTGAGGATAAAGATCCATAAAAAGGCAAAGATTTTTCCTGATGTGTGTTTATTCTACTTGATTGAATGGGTACCTACTAGATAACTTGAGTGTACTTTGATCAACAGTTCACTCGGTCGTTAAGTCGATCTAGAAAGCAGTTAGGTTAAAAATAAGTAAAATTAAAAATAAAACTGTAAAATTAAAAACCTTTCTGTAAAATAAAATAAAACTGTAAAATTCAAAAACGTTCTTAGGCTAAGAATTATCACATTTTAGAGGTTAAAAGTTAAAAAAGATAGCCCCTAAAAAGCACACTATTCACCACTTCTTAGTGGGAAGCTGGGAAAAAATAGAGAAACATAGTTTCCAAAATATACAAGGTCGTTGGCATAATTTATGAACTTTTCAATCCTAATCGAAATATCTTCCTTCTGACCGTCGTGAAACGTCTTATAGTTAGGTAGGTTTAATACTGTTTTCTAATCCTACATAAAATTATTTATAAAATCACAATTCTATTGCACTAGTCTCCTGGCACCCAGCAATATTTTTTTCATACAAAAAAGTATTCCGACAGCGTTTGCACAAATCGACGTTAATACATAAAGCGATGAGCTGCGAAATGAAATCTTCGTCTCTTCAACTATCACAAGAAAAACTTTTCTCTTTACTGAGTTTTTGTACAGTTGTTATTAACTACGGGATAAGTACTTATACAGTTGGAAGTAAGTTGTTTTTCTAACAATGAAGACGATTTTATTAAAAAGTTACATACTATATTATGTTTTTTTTTTAAATCTGCATATCATCAATCAATGACATTGGTATGATCTCATTTCATAATAATAATATAGTCATTTGTAGTAGATATAGAGGTACCTACGAAAATTATTATTGGTCAGTAATCATTTTATGTTGTTCATGGTATAGGCTAGGATATAAAATGAAAGGACTTACTACTGTGAGGGCCTCAAATATATTTTTATTAAAATTTAAACAAATTAAGAAAAAAGATTTCAATTGACCAGGTCGTTATCTCCGAAACTACTGAGCCTAATATTCTGAAAACAAATTGTTCTATACTTACCTACTTATAGATTACAAGATTAATAAGAAAAACGGCTCAAACATATGCGGACGAATTCTTTGATGCTCAATGAGCCCCTCCCTTTTATTTTTTCTTTTTAATTTTGTTATATATGTAATTGTTTTATAGTTAATTTAGTATAATAAATTACCCAATGTATACATTTTACCATTAAAGTAAACAATGTGTATGTAAATATAATATAGATTACAAGAAAATCTATAATAATGAAGTCTTAAAATCTCTATAATCTCGATAAAACCAATAAGAATCTTAAAATAACAAGGTAAATCTCTCAATATTCTGCTACAAACTTACATTTCGAATTGGAATTTATGAGAATGAGAATAATTATGTCTTTCAACTACAGTGGCTTTTGTGGACAGGATTATAATTATTCAATTTGTTACAGTTGTAATAGCAATCACGTCAATTGGTTTAAATAGGTTTTTATTTTTATATGAATTCTAATTTTATTATCATTAGTCTTTTAGATAGATTATTTTCTATTTTGTGAATGTGAGAACGTTGTAGGCTTATTGGACTGTAGATTTATTGAACATCTTCTATTTTTGTTAAGTACCTGGTACTTACTTGTTGAAAGGCCTACATTGTCCCCCCATGCCTACCAACACTGTAATTTGAAAGTATTGTAAAAGCCAATATTTTTAAAAGAGTAACCATGGAGTTTCTTGCCGGCTCTTCTCCATAGGAAACGACCAATTGGAACCGTGCACCTAGCTTCTGACGTTTCATAAGTGCCCATGTAGGTTTATGTGAAATAAAATATTTTGATTGATTGATTGATTGAGTGTTAAGTTTGTTCTTGGGATAAGATAAATTCATTGTAAATACGGAACCCTTCATTGTGCGTGGTTCAACACGCACTTGGCCAGTTTTAAGAAGTGTAACATCAACACGGCAATCAAAGCAAACAAAGCCCATATTTGATCCAAAATTGAAATAGAAATATCAAATGCACATCTTCTCCCGCGGAGCGTCAATATTGGTCGTTGTCATGGCAACCGAAGCCGTCGGGATAACAAGTTGTTACTGCGAAAAAATCTTTTTCGTATTATTTCTATGGGAACCTGCCACGTTGTGTTTTGATACAGCGAGATCAAAGTATCAGAACCAAGGGAAATGTGAGAAATTTTCATTTTCTCACATTTTCTCATGGTTTTATTATTTTTTAAATCTTTGTTGTGACGTATTATGTCATGACAGCTATAAAGGCCTATTCACACAGTTCCAACTTCCGGGTACAGTTTCCGGGGCCGGCCGAGCCCACGTCAGAGTATGCTCCGGTACATTGAACGGAACGGAAGTCTAGACATGTGTGTGATGTGAACGAGTCCGTATAAAATGAAATCTTTTTCCCGCCCTGATGAGTTATTGTTGGAGTCAGATTGGCACACAGCCTCGGAGTCCGGTTTTTACCCAGCAGTGGCTTATTGTAATCCTTAGTTATAGGTTATTATAACCAATGACGGACGAACAACAGTGGCCTTCAAAACTGAGTACCACACTTTTAAAAATTGCAATTTCTCGTAAACTGTAGAAGCTAGTTTTGAAATAAAAAACGATTTATAGCTAATTACATCAGCTTTCTTGGAAATTATAGTTTATTAAAGTAACGTTAACCAAAAAAACTTTTTACAAAAAAAAAAACAACCGACTTCACAAAAAAACACTAAAAAATAACTTTAATTTCGGATGTCAGTGTCTTTGCTTTTCAATTTTCGTTTTTTGCCACCGACTTCCGAAATTAAAGTTATTTTTCACTTTTTTAGTGTTTTTTTGTGAAGCCGGTTGTTTTTTTTTTTGCAAAAAGTTTTCATTTTTCCCTTTTTAGTTGTGGTTCCTAACCCACACAAATTCGTATACCGTTATCTGCTATGTAAATAAAGACTAAGATATCGTCTACATACGCAAAGTGGGAAAAATACGTAATTATTGAAGCTAACTCAAAAACTACGCAAGCAAAATTAATAAAATTTATATGGGACTACCTCTGAAGCATGACCTACCAAACAAAAAAAAATCATTACAATCTATTCATAATTGGCGGAGTAATCGCGTAACGTACATAAAAAAAAAACAGACGAATTGAAAACCTCCTCCTTTTTGAAGAAGTCGGTTAAAAATAGCCATTTTTAACTGGCAAAAACTCAAATAACATTTATAACTACAGTTTTACGCCATTATTACTTTTTTTTTTTAATTCATCGATCAAGAAATAAATGTGAAAACAAAAACAGAAACAAAAAGAGTCAAAAGTTTGCATCAATTTGAAATATAGTGTTTTTGTTTATAATGTTTTTTAGCGATTCCTTATAAGACGGTTATCGGCTATAAAGTTTTTATATTAAAAAAAATATTCTTTTTCCAATCCTTTTTATTTCGAAAATATATCTTGTTTATGTAATTTAAAAGTTATTGCAATTTTAAAAGTGTGGTACTTAGTACTTTCGTGGTTGCGCCGTAAGTTCACTTGCTGAAATCACACAGAGCTGACATCACACAGACAGCCAGCTTCAATCAATTCAAGACCACGTGAACGCCAAGAAGATTGCTCATTGGCATAAGAAGACTTGCAAGTTGTTCAATAAAAGCTCGGAATTATATTGATTGATCATTCGGTTGGCAAGTGCCAGCCAATTATATCTCCAATATTGAATATTCATAGTTCAAACGACTTTGGAGAGACTGAAATATCTTGCATTAATATTAAATTCGGCCAGATTCTGCGGTAACAGTAAAATGCAAAATGTCGCAAATAATTCGTTGCCTCCGATTTTGCTAGAGAAGATATTGGATTTGAATGACCCACCCAAGGGTTGACTGGTTGAAAATGCCTATGGCATTAAGTCCGCCTCTGTACATTTGTGTGCTTAAAGTATTAAATAAATAAATAATTAAATGACGACCCTGTAAACCTCCTACGGACACTAACGAGACACATTAGAATTTTAATTGTTATCGGCCTTTTAAAGGCCAATGTATCAGAAAGGTGTGCTCAAAGGGGTTTGGAATCACAAAAAAATAAACAGCTTTCCCATACATTCGGGTCAAGTACGTATTGAAGTTTTGTATTGGTCAGTTGATATTTTTTTGTGATTCCAATGTGATTCAAATTTTGCTTGCGTAGTTTTTGAGTTAGCTTCAATAATTACGTATTTTTCCCACTTTGTGTATGTAGACGATATCTTAGTCTTTATTTACATAGCAGATAACGGTATACGAATTTGTATGGGGTAGGAACCACAACTAAAAAGTGAAAAATGAAAACTTTTTGCAAAAAAAAACACAACCGACTTCACAAAAAAACACTAAAAAAGTGAAAAATAACTTTAATTTCGGAAGACGGTGGCAAAAAACTAAAATTGAAAAGCAAAGACACTGACATCCGAAATTAAAGTTATTTTTTAGTGTTTTTTTGTGAAGTCGGTTGTTTTTTTTTTGTAAAAAGTTTTTTTGGTTTAAGTTAAAAACGTTACTTTGATAAACTATAATTTCCAAGAAAGCTGATGTAATTTGCTATAAATCGTTTTTTATTTCGAAACTGGCTTCGAAACAGCTTTCCCATACATTCGGGTCAAGTACGTATTGAAGTTTTGTATTGGTCAGTTGATATTTTTTTTGCGATCAAGATGTTGGTTCCATGGAGAAAGTTATTCAGTTGGATGTGTGTACCACACCCTTAAATATGACAACATCTTTCTCATAGTGAATTGATTCAGGCGTGACTTTGCGGAAATCCATTAAAAATACAACAGACGTAGATATAATTTAGTAACCTATTCCGCTTAACTATTCTCCAAGAGTCATAAAAAACCCTGTAAGAAATCGACACGTGTTTCAACTCTCAAGGGGGCATCCTCAGCTGGACGCGCTGTTCTCTGTGTCCAGCGCTCGGTGTGGCAACACGTCGTGTTCTGTTTTGCAACTGGTCAATCGTCAACCTGAGGATGCGCGAGAAATGAAATATGTTTCTTTTTTTACAGGGTTTTTTTCTTTCTCCAAGAGTCATTCTTGGAGAATAAATAAGTGGAATAGGTTACTAAATACGTCTATTGTATTTTTTAACATCTTTCTGATTAAATTTTCTTAAAGGTGATAAATGATAACGGTTTTTATAAAACAAAGACTCTCAAATTCTTTTATTCGCCTTTTAAAACAGCGCAGGTAAAAAGAGTATGGCCCTTTATTAATGTGGGCATTCATTTAATTCACGTTAAATAAGAAGGCTTTTCAACTGTTCCAATTACACGAAAAAAGTGTTCAAAATGTCAGCATTTTAATTCATTATGGTACGTATTTTGGTTGGTAAAATAGGCTGACGTCGCCGTCTGAGGCTACCTGATTTAAAATGGGTGATGCCACTAAAATACACTGTTATATAAACTGTGCGTAGGGGGTTTGTCAATACTTTGCCATCCATAAGGACGAAATTGTAATGTCTCATAGGTACTTCACCGACATTCAAACTTAGAAGACAGTGAAATTCATCGTCACCACTAGCCACTGGCTGAACGTTCTCGGACGAGTAAAAACTACTTTAGCAACGAACCTAACGTATCATTAGTATTATAGTTAACTAGCTTTCTAATGGTGAAAGAATTTTTGAAATCGGCGCAGTCGTTTTTGAGTTTATTAATTACAAACATACACACAAAAACATAAATCTTTCCTCTTTATAATATTAGTGTAGATTATAGTATTAAAGAGTTTATGGAAGATAAGAAGCTAAAATATAGCACAAATGTTAAGATAAGATAAGATAAGATAAGATAAGATTTATTTATTGTTTGTCACAGGTGGAAATTCAGCTCTTAAAACTAATTTTAAGAGCTGAATTTCCACCTGTAAATTTTAAAGATTGTACACCCCATGGGTATGTTACAGTGATACTTTGTTATAATACTAATATTATAACAAAGTATCACTGTAACATACCCATGGGGTGTACAATCTTTAAAATTTACAATTACATGTCAAAAGAAAAACAAAATAAAATCATTCAAGTAACATAATACCTAACCATTAGAGAAAATAAATTAAGTATAAATATTAATTGGTATTTGTCATAAATATTGCATCATTAACATCATATTAAATAAATTTTAGTCAAAAACATTTGTCACTGAATTAATTGATGTCCAAAGAAAGAAAATAATAATAATAATAATATAAACCGTCATAACAAGTATACAAAATAGTCAAGGCAATATAATATTCATTACCACTACATTACAGATAAATAAATTAAACAATAACTAACACTTTTCATAATTATGCATTATCATAATAAGACATATTTTGTCATTAAAGAATTCATTAATTGTATAATATACTTTCTGTATCAGTAGTTTTTTTAAGTTTGTATTTAAAAGTAGCTAATGTTTCAGTGGTTTTAAGGCCGGGACGTAACCAAAATTGCCTGTCTTCAATTTGATTTTTCATAAAATTGATAAGACTTAGGTATAAAATAAAAATAGTATGAGTAACTACATGATATTTCCAAACTTTTTGTGGAACAGAAACACAAAATATTAAAATTTTCTCGATAAAAAAATATCACGAAGTTACCTCTAATTTTCACGTATTTTCGATTTGTACTTAAAATGCTAATGCCTATTATGATAAAAATTAGATGATTATATGTATTAAAACAAGGCAAAAAAAATTGTGTAGGCTTTTTTTTTTATTCCTTTTATTTTTGGTTTTATTACGAATCAAAGCTTGTAGGACTTACGACGTTCTTAGTTCGTGGAAGAAGCCATCTTCCGTCGCACATTACGGGAACTTCAAGCATATTTTTGTTTCACAAATCAGTCGGCGTCGCTCTGTTGAGACGAGAGGACTGCGCTCAAATTTTTAGCTGCGCTGAGATATTATTTATTTTCGTAAATAATATTTTCGTAATTTATCACATTCCACAAAAGAAACTGAGCCATAGAAAACATGAAATAAACACTAAAACCACTTCCAAAACGAATATTACAAGTGTTATTGATTGATAAATAAATAAATACCGAGTCTAAATAAACATATAAAATTCAATGTTGATATTTGAAAACTCAAGATGACATACATTTTATTTGACAGATTTTTGACTGATATATTAGCACGGAGTATAGAAAGAAGTAGGTACAACTAGCGCCATTGTTCTGTATTGCGGTGAATTTTCTTGCGGAGAAAATTTACAACATAGCCAACGAGCCCATTCTACGTTCATTTGAAAGTTCGCACTGGAGATTAAATCTTATTGCGATTTACTCAGGATCCAAATTCGTTTACTCCCACTTTTTTTGACAAACTTCTTGTAAGGTGACCCTTAGACGAACAATTGGAGCGACTGACCTAAATAAAACTTGTTTAGAATAATACCTTTATTCTTCGGTTATCGAACTCGAACAGATTACGTATGACTCCGGATTTTTAATTGGTCTGTCCGTGATGTCTTGTTTATATCTCTTTATTTGACTTTTTTGTCGTAGTTGGGTTTTAGTTTTTACCTGACTGCGGCGAAGCAAAAAGGAGGGTTATGATTTTGACCGGTTTCTATGTATTTATCTATGTCTGTTCCCTCATATTATCTTCTAAAAGACTCATCACAATTTGACAAATGAGGTATCGTTGGAAGCTTCTTGATCGTCCGCTGGTCATCGGCTATATGAAGACCAAAGCACAATCAGTCACACACACACACATACACTCATACACACACAATCCTACAACACACTCACGTACACACAAAACACACAAACATACATAAACCACTCACGAGCAAGTATTATAATTTATATTAAAATTTATATTGTTTTAATTTTATTGCACAAATTGTTAAGTTTAAAAAAAAAACGGATGAAGACACTGGCTCCTGTAACACAGGTTCCACCTAGCTCAGGAGTCAGGGCTTCAAATTAGAATGTAACACCTTTTTATGTCAATAAAACATTTTTTATTATTTTATTTTTATTTACATTAAATTGAAAATGGCGCCCTCTAGGTGACATATCATGAACAACAAAAAATATTTTTTAATCATACCATGTTGGGTATCAAATGAAAGGTGTTAATTAGCACATTTAAAACATATATATTTAAACCCCAAAAAAAAGCAGCGACAATCAAGACGTATACTGCCATATGTTATGTTAACGCGTGGGATGATAAGTGTCGCTTCACGCGCCGCCGCACCGTAAACAGAAAAAACGTCAGACGCGCCGCGTGACGCCACACTGCACGCAACGCGCCACGCCTCGCGTCTCCGTAAATGAGGCCTAAAGTTATAATGCAACTTGGCATGTTTTCAAAGCTACAATTTCAACAGTTAAAAAGAGGGACCATACTAAACTTTCTACTAAGGGACTAGTTATACGCCCGAGACGCGCATTTTGTACGCTGCGTTTCGGGCGCTCAATAAAATTGTATGAATTCCTATGTAACGAATTTTATCAAGCGCTGCAGTCTAAGCGAGCGCCCATGCCGGGCGCCGTTAGGCCTGCACATGTCGCAACTTGCCACTCTCAACTTGCATCTCCGTTGTGCGATTTACAAATAAGACTGGGAGAAGGTATGCCGCGGGCATCGCGTCATCGAGAATTGCTGCTGTGTGCGCCGCCGTGATGAAACACCGCGTGTGACGCGGCTATGCCATTCGCGGGCTCCGCCGTAAAAAACGCTCCATTTCAAACAAACGCGTGTAAAATCGCGTCTCCGTAAACGCACTCATACAACGCCATATGTTTGAATTCAGTGCGGGCCGCGCCGCCCAAAGCCACGCGCGACTCCTCGCGTCTCCGTAAATGAAGCCTAACCGTGCCCTTGACGCTTGGACGCGAGTTCCTTTTTCACTATTTTTCCTTGTCATTTTCTCCGCATTAGTAATAAACTTAAAAGAAACACGGTTCAAAAGTTACAACAAAATGTGGAAATCTTGTTGCGTTTGACGAGCGTCCAAAACGCGCCGGGCGCGCGCCCAAAACACAGCGCAGGTACTGAGCCGCGTACCTCGGGCCCTTGTTATAATTAGTCCCTTTGGTACTTTGGCACCCATTTACATAGATGAATAGATGTCAATTCTTTTAGTGGTGAAGCCGACAATCCTTCATTTATTTCTTTTGTACAGAACTCGGCCTCTTTTTTACATGTTTCAAATGTTTTCGAAGGGGATTGTTCGCGTTTGGCGCAGGAAAGGTTTTCATGACACATGCCATATTCATTGCACAATACAGTGCAAAATTCATTATACGAATATTATTTTTTACTTGGGTATCACTTTGCACGATCCTCCAAAGAGAGAAATCCACGATATAGCATTATATTTATTACTTGGTAACATAGTTTTCCACAAAGACGTCATTAGGTACAAATTGTACAAGGTCCTAAATAAAATTTGGTAACATTTAAATTTGAAGTTTTTCACGTCAACATTGAGTTTCTAGTTCCAAAACATGAACATGATCCATAGTTCTGAATTCAAGCTTAGCGTATCGTATAAGCAAAATAAACTACAGAAGATTGAAATTCGAATTCTATAAACGCCAGACGAAAAGTTTCTGCTGGCGGGAAGGCATTGTGTTTTGTTTTCGTCGTGTTTAATGAGAGGGGTAGGTAAGGGTTGCGCGGGTGAAATATGATTTTTTGCTGTCAATACACGCCCCCTTAATAAAGTCTGGCAATTTATTATAAATTTTCACACCCATACCAAATATGCTTGATTTAAACTTAACTGTTCTACTCTTAGCTGCCTTAAGGTCATTTTTATATCTTGTACTTCTCATTGTCTCATAATTACTGATATCTCGCTTTGTCATTGAGGCTGCTTCATTGACGCTAGGGTTAAGATTTTTAGTCTTCTGAATTCTGCTCTGCATGAATCGGTCTGTTTATGCCCACATATACTTCGGATACATTTTTTTGGGCTTTGAATGCAAATTCTCTGTTAGTAGAGTTACCCCAACACAGTATACCATATTTTAGAGTAGAACCCACATATGCATGATAAACATTGAGTGAGTTGTGCGTGAGGCGCACAATACATTTTTATGTTCTTTGTTTTTTTTTTCTATAAATATTGTGTGCCTTACCTGGGTCAAATAAATTTATTTTCTTTCTTTTCTTAATACGTTTTCATTTACAATTTTTCGAAGTAAATAGAGAGCATATGAATACTGATTAAGTTTTTTGCAGACACCATCCACATGCATGTTTATGTATCTATGTATAAAATAATTGTATTAATATCTATGTTACTTTAATAAATAAGTATATGAAATGATTTTAATAACTATAAATTGATTAATAATAATGTACAGGGTGAAATTTAATTAATAGGCATCCTCTTTAGGGGTCATTGTACTTATCATTATGAACAACTATCACTGAGGGAAAAGCATGAAATTGCGAAAAAAAAATCAGCTGTTCCCTACATTTTGACGAACATAAATGTAGGGAGCAGCTAATTTTTATCATGAGGCCTAGCCTGTAGGTAACTGAGTGTACTTAATGCAAAATAAATAAATAAATCATTCTACCCATCAATACGTCACATGCGATGGAAACCCAGACTCAGACAAGATGTCATAACCATCCATTTGAAACACATGTGGTACGTCCCTATTTCACAATGATTGATTGCTCGATCCATTGGATGTACCTACCTACACATTCGATGCTGCTGTATATGACGTCACGATGATCTAGAATACATAATTGGTTCAGACATATCACGTCCTAGTCTAGCGAAAGTATGAACAAAGGTCTAGCTTTAGGCATAAAAATTGTAGCACGAATACAATATAATTCTAACTAATCCAAACATCTTAACTATAATTATTATAAATGCAAAAGTGAGTTTGTTTTTTTGTTTTTCACGCTAAAACGGCTGAACGGATTTAAATGAAATTTGGCACATGTGTAGACCATGACCTGGAATAGGAAATAGGATGCTTTTTATCCTGATATTCCCACAGGATCGAGACTTACGCGGGTGAAACCGCGGGGTGCAGCTAGTATTTAAATAAAACACCTTTGTAATAATACATCTTTGCCTAACTCTTCGGGGATTGCAAGCGTGATGGTATGTTATATTATTATCAATTCTACAAAAAATTCAATGAATCAACTCAAAACGTCTCAAAAAGCAAAAAATAAGACTTATTACAACTTTACGGGCATCAAAATAAAACTTAACAACATTAAATTACCTACTATTCAGAAGGCTTTTCTTTTATCGTTATACTGAAGACCGCGAATTGGATTAAGTCACCCACAATCTTTACTTATCGCTCAATCGGATTACGGCCAATCGTCAAACCAACGGCAACGTATCTTGTAAAAAGCAAATGAAGTCCCCACTATAGCGGTTTATAAAACCAAAAAATAAGCCGATGGTCTTCTAGTTCTGTGCTGTTGGGTTCCGTGTTAATCTATTTGTTAAATAAATGTTATTCTTTCTTTCTTTCTTGCCGCCTGTGATGTGTTCGCGGGCGAATTGAAGACGATCATGACAGTAAGCATGGAATTTTGTGAGAGTTTATGAATGTTATCTAACGATTTTAGCTTTAACTAGCTGATGCGACTTCGCCGCGGCTTCGCCCGCGTGGATGTTAGTTATTATATACGTAAACCTTCCTCGAAAACCACTCTATCCATTGGTGAAAACAGCATGAAAATCGGTGCAGTAGTTTTTGAGTTTATCGCGAACACACAGACAGACAGACAGACCCGCCGGAAGACTTTGTTTATAATATTTATGTATGAAGTAATCAATGTAATTGGCCTATGGCCGATTACAAATCTATATTTATACAGAATTTTATATACAGAATTTTTTTGGTCCATTTGTCTAGATTTAGAAATAGAATTTGTCTAGAAAAAAGCTGAACGGATTTGCATACATAATTGTAACCTTCCTATTTTTTATAATATGACTTTACGTTACTAAGCTAGTTTCCGACTCGTCCAAACAGAGTAGTATTCATGAGTAGGTACCCCAGGCGACTTATATACCTACATCAATATTAACTTGCTATTTAAGTAAACATGGGATAAAACTGGCTAGGTATGTATAGGCTATGGGAAACTAACTTCATATTTACGGAACCCTAACCCAGAGCGATTGAGGGCGAAACGGATTATTTCTTTTCGCATTGTGGCTCACCCAAGCAATAAAGTTGAGCAATAAGTACCTACTACCAACGTTTCTCGAATAAAACTCGTTAATATAGCCTTTGCCTTCCGATCCGTCCGTTTACAGCTGAATTTCACCAACGTAGGTTTTTGTTCATTTTTACCCGACTACGGCGAAGAAAAAAGGAGGGTTATGATTTGACCGGTATGTATGTATGTATGTATGTTCATCTGTTCCCTCCTATCGTCCAAACCACTTATCACAATTTGACAAATGAGGTATCGTTAGAAGCGTCGTGATTGTCCGCTGGTTATAGGCTATGTGAAGTCACATTAAATTAAAAATGGCGCCCTCTAGAGGACATAAAGTGAGGAACTTAAAAAAAAAATGGTTTAATCGTACCATGTTGGGTATCAAATGAAAGGGCTTAATGAGCACATTTCAAAAATATATATATTATAACCCCAAAAGAATTAAAAAAAAAGCAAGTAATAAAAACTAAATTCCGGAGTCACTCGTAATCTGTTCGATTTATGCCCTAACACGTGTGACTCCGGAATTTTAATTTGTCTGTCTGTGGTGTCTTGTTGTACCTTTTAAGTCGTAGTTGGGTTTTAGTTTTTATTACTTGATTTTTTAACTGGCTATAAAGCGGCTTTAGTCGTTTTTAAGGTTCTGGACAGCCGACCGCATACCGGAAGACGTAGCGTTGGAAGGCCTCCCACAAGGTGGACCGATGGCCTTGTGAAGGTTGCAGAAATCCGCTGGATGCGGGAAGAACCGATCGAAGTGGCGATGCTTGGGGGAGGCCTTTTTTTTTGAGGTTGGGAAATCATCAAATGAGTTCTCCCGCTCTGGGCGGAGCAGCAGACTTTTACAGACTAAAACCCACCCGTATTCCTTCATTTGCCTGTTGCCAACGGTCTCGGTATCCCTTTCGGACTTTCCCGCAACCCTGGCAGGCATCGGTCCTAGCGGAACCCGTCTATTTGTGCTGACATCTCTTTGAGGCGTGGGTGGAACACAACGCGCCGGCGACCCGGGCTTGGTCCTTATCGGACGGCGAGCTACGCTTGGGGGAGGCCTATGTCCAACAGTGGACGTTTTGCGGCTGAAATGATGATGATGATTATTTTTTGTGTGGCAGCAGTTTTTAAATTGAACGAAAGTCCCATAGTTAGTTGCTGATTTTTTTCCGTTTTTTTCGCTGTTAGACACATAACATAAAAATACACATCATGCTTGCAGAGGTGTAACTATAGTACCACCACATTTCGCCAGGCATGTTTTAAGTCCCACGTAATAGGGGGCGAGCCTATTACCATCAACCGGACACAAATCTAGACTTCAGGCTGCTACTGAGAAATTCCTGATAGAACAACCCAATAACACTTTGCCTGACCTGGGAATAGAACCCAAGATCCCATGCTTAGCAGTACCGTTTGCGACCACTAGACCAACGAGGTTGTCAGTTGTTAGACACCTATTTATTTTTATCGTAGAACACACGTAACTTTTGATTTACCTATAATATGTATTGTAATAAACAATAGGGTTATTTCAATAATAGCTATTATCATGAGAACCAGTCCATAAAGTTCGACAAATAGTAATTACAGAGAAGTATTAACATATCTAAACTCTACCCTTTCTAAAGATCACGTTAAAGGGGCTATGATTTATTTTATTACCATAATCCCTTTGGGTACGGGCCAATTCCGTAAAGTTTTATCTGAAATTTTCAATTCTATTATACTTAATCCATCCAAAACAATCTAAGTACGAGTATTATGACACCTCTAACAATTTTACTATCACTTAGAAACTTATAATACTACTAGCTTCTGCCCGCGGCTTTGCCCGCGTGGTATGTCAATAAAAAGTAGCCTATGTCCTTCCCTAGGATGCCATCTATTTCCTTGCCAAATTTTATCGAAATCCGTTCAGTAGTTTAGGCGTGAAAAGGTAACATACAGAAAGACAGACAGACAGACAGACCTATACTCCATTTGAAATAAGATTAGACGTTTAAATAAACCTTTTTTACAGTCCGTTCAACCGATTTTGACTTCTATTGCGTTGGTCGCATGACAAATGGCAGCTGCAGTACACAGCTGGTATTGTGTTATCTTTTTTGCTTTTAATGCCATCCTTATGCCTACGGTATAGAAGTCAAAATCGGTTGAACGGACTGTATAAAGGTTTGTTTCAATGTCTAATCTTATTTCAAATAATTTATAATATTAGTATGGATAACTCGGTCGATGTACTACAGCATGCGGGGACTCCCCGCAGGCGGGGTAGTAACAAATGAAAGCTTTAAGTCGAAAACGCGGTCGGTACATCGTCTCAGGGGAATTCGCTTAACTGCCGTAGAGACCAATGAAACTCATCGGTCGGTAAAAAGCGTGCGGAGACTCCCAATGAAAATGAGCCTTCAAAGCAACTGTCAAGCGTGCGGTGCAGGTTCTCCGTATATCGCATTAAGGCAAAAAAAAAGGCAAGAAAAAAACTACAAAGTTAATCTGAAAATAAAGGCTCTTACATACGCCGGATTGTACGCCATGAAGTTTTCTCAGAAATTGTTTTGTTCAAATTCGCGTCGCGCGACGAATCGCGCCAGTATGTAAGAGCCTTTATTTTCCTATCAAAGAATTAAAAATGTACCCCGAATATGAGCCCTATGGCATGCTTTACAGAAATCTCCAGTAGGTACCCCACATGCGGGCCCAATTGACTAATGAAAATGGATCCCTGCAAAGTAATTTTTCAGATTCACTTTGTAGTTTTTTTTTTCCTTTTTATTTATTATGGTACTTCCCCCACATCAAATCGTATACTACTTCTTGCTATGTAAACTACAGTGACAGGGAGTATAACATCATCAAGATACACAAAGTGGATTAAACGCAATACGTATGTATACACTTAAACAAAGTTAATGAAATTTCTATGGGACCACCGCGGAAACCTCATTTTCCAAATGAACAGAATTTTTAAGGTTGGTCCACACTTGATCAAAATATCGAAGAAAATAAATTAAAAAAATACAGACAGACGAACGGCTAAAAAGAACAATGAACACTTCTCCTTGAACAATCAACAAAACGTTACCTAGATGTACAACCACAAAATCAAACCATTCAACGAATTCGGAGCACCTAATACCTTTCATTCCTAGTATCAAGTAAATGGGACCGACGGCCTTTGGCAGCCTCACCCACGTTCCCAGCAATCCTATTAAGATATTAGTTCCAGTACGATTATCAGTTTTAATGTTCCTTTTACTATGCAGCGTTCTAATGGTTGGGGCTAATCATTAGATGTATTATCGGCACTGAATTAGAGATGGATTAGGTAGTTGTACCGATATACTTAATATTATACCTATTTACGTGTGCCAGTACCCTACACATTATTTGTGACTGTGTGTTTATCCACACGGTTCGATCCAACAGGTTTAGCTACGCTCCGCCGGGGTTGGTCCGTGGATGGGTTACCATCTTTACGTACCGAGACTCCTCCGTGCCTCGGAAAGCAGGTTAAGCCATTGGTCCCAGCTCTCATTTGTGGATCTTTGACAGTCGTTACGGGTCGTCAGAAGCCCGAAAGTCTGACAAACAGTCTTGCCAAAGGGTATCGTAGTATTGGGATGTGGAGGTCAGATAAGCAGTCGCTCCATGTAAAATACTGGTATTTAGCTGCATCCGGTTAGACTGGAAGCCGACCCCAACATAATTGGGAAAAGGCGAGGCAGATGATGATATGTAGGTATAAGTTTGGCCAAAATACACTGAAATATAATAGGTCGATTTTGTTTACTGCTGGTGTTTCGGAGCTTTAATTTAGGTGTTAGAGATTGTGTAATAAAATCTGAAAAACAAGTTCTTTAAAAAAATCAGACTCGAATTTCTCGAAAAAAAAAACAAACGAAAACATTTTGTTTAGTTTTTTTTTTATGAACATCCTGATCCTGGGTTTGAATGAAGAACTTCAGTGAACTAAGTATTTAAAGTTTTGGTATTAAAGCTTCACGTTGTTTTACAGATAGTATGCGGCATATCAGCCATGGTGATGGGCAGCGTGGCCTTCATAGAAGAGAGACAGAAGTTCAACATGGGGCTCGGGATCCCAGCTGGAGGTATCAGCGTTTTAGCTGCAGGTAAGACATTATGAACACTATAACAAAACAAAACTATCACCACCGAAACACCATACGAAACTACGTTTTTGGAAGGGGCGAATAGAATCAATTCTCTTTTTTTGTTTTTGATATTCAAAAGTGCCGTTTATGTGTTTGAAATAAATATTTAAGGTTGATGCGCTAGGGTAGCCCGCGAAATTCAAATTTTCTTACGTTTTTTGCAATTTGCAGGTCAGTATCAAGTTGTATATTGATCTAAATATTATTAGCGCTCGTAACAAATATGGATTTACGGAATTATAAACATTAGAATCAGCAATACAACTCTCTAAGTGCATGAAAGTGCATGATTTCATGAAATAGTCATTCAATACACTTTCATGAGCTTAGAGAGTTGTATTGCTCATTTAAATGTTTATAATTCTGTTAATCCATATTTGTTACGAGCGCTAATAATATTTAGATCAACATACAACCTGATACTCGTAGTGACCTGCAAATTGCAAAAAACGTAAGAAAATTTGAATTTCGCGGGCCACCCTAGCGCATCCCCCTTAACTTTGACTTAATAAGTATGTGAATAAGACAAACGTCAGTTTTTTTAATCTAAGCTTGGCAATTTGCCCCTTTTGGATGGGGCTCAAAGCCTCCAATAACCTTTGGATTCAGTTCAAATTTCGAATGGTCAGTGGAGGTCAATGTGAAGCTCAAAGTGTACCTACTTTATAGCACTACACACACTGCTTATGTATGTATTTGTGTATACTATATTTAGAAGACAGGTCAGGGTTTCTCGAATATTTTGAACTTTTGCGAAACTCCTTGAGGTAGTTAATTTCCATGACAAATATACATAAGAAATATAATATAGATAAATAAATATTACTTTTAATTCGAAAGTCAGGAAAACACAAACAGTCTTTTGTAGAAAAACTATGGTTCTTTTTCGAAAAATACCAAGGCAAAAATTCAAAGAACAGCAGCAGCTCCTACTGTTTAAAAATGCTGAAATTATGCCCCAGTTTTAATAATTTAACTTTAAATTATCCAATTAAGAGTTTTCCTAGTTAGGACTTGCTTGTTAAAAACTACCTGCGTGGGACGAAATAACTTTCTGAATAGGTACCAAATTACAAAGTTATATATACATATTGGTACGAGTATAAGTAAATGTTTGAAATAAAAACTTTCTTTCTTTTTAACCGACTTCTTCAAAAAGGAGGAAGTTCTCAATTCGTCTGTATGTTTTTTTTTGTGTGTATGTTACCCGATTACTCCGCCAATTATGAATCTATTTTGATGATTCTTTTTTTGTTTGGTAGGTCATGCTTCAGAGGTGGTCCCATATAAATTTTATTAATTTTGCTTGCGTAGTTTTTGAGTTAGCTTCAATAATTACGTACTTTTCACACTTTGCGTATGTTGATGACATGTTAATTGACTCCGTCACATAGCAGATAACGGTATACGAATTTGTGTGGGGTAGTTACCACAACTAAAAAGTAAAAAATAAAAACTTTTTACAAAAAAAAACAACTGACTTCCAAAAAAGTTATTTTTCACTTTTTTAGTGTTTTTTTTGGAAGTCGGTTGTTTTTTCTTTTTGTAAAAAGTTTTTTTTATAAAAGCTTTAAGCATTCTTTCGGTATATTCCATTAGAAATCATCAAGAAAAATGGACCAAGGCATGCACTGACTCATACTTTTATTCTACATTCGTTTAGTCTAAATTGGCGTTTTATATTGCAAATAAAGTTATTTTTTTATTACGTACTGCCTTGTAGTTTTTCTATTACCATTGGCTGGTAGACTCCACTGTTTTGTTGAGAATATTGTCCACTAGAAAAATAAGCTGTACTGGCTATTTCGTTTATTTTCACTTGTTAGATACAAGTGATAATTAATGAAAAACCAGTAACATAGTAAATTGCCAAGGGCCTTGTGGTAAGCCACAACGTCCTTCACTAATAATGATGGATCCCATTATTTCTCCCATCTACCGAAATTTAATACCGACCTTTTAGTAGTGTTCCCGGTAAAATCAAGGCTGGTAAGAGGAAATTGTGGATGGAATGACAAGAGAGGGCTCAGAACTCGGTGGTTGCTAACCTTACCGAAATAGTTGGAGAGACACTTGAGAAGATTTAAACGATTTAAACCTACTCATTTGTTACGTAACCAATAAGTCAAAATCAAAACGTCTTTACGTCAAAAAACTTTATGACAGCTGCGTGCACAGATTGCAATAAACCTGTGGCGCGTGAGTCGCTGACGGAACGGAATGTTGCCATCAATAAATATTATATTAAAAAAAAACACTTAGTTAATGTATTTAATTTATTTCTTATTTTGTTATTGATCACTCATTATGTGCTGCACCGATTGACGTCATGACGTCTACGCCGGCTATCACTGAAAACCAGCGCTGGGGCTCTGTCTTGCATAGGGTCGCAGCATTATGCTGAGTGATGGCCGTTTTGCGTGAATGTGACGCATATTTTCCCGCAACTTGTTATTTACGTGTATTTGTCCTTTCTTAGCGTCATGTTTGCCGCAAATAAACGTATTTTCTTACATTCTTTCTTTACTCTTCATTTAAATCTGCTCGTTGAGCCGCTTATAATTGAGTAACTATTAAAGTTATTCACAAGGTGTTATTGAAACAACCGACTTCAAAAAACAGACACAAAAAAAGTGAAAAATAACTTTAATTTCGGAAGTCGGTGTCTGCTTTTCAATTTTCGTTTTTTGCCACCGACTTCCGAAATTAAAGTTATTTTTCACTTTTTTTGTGTCTGTTTTTTGAAGTCGGTTGTTTTTTTTTTGTAAAAAGTTTTTATTTTTCACTTTTTAGTTGTGGTACCTACCTCACACAAATTCGTATACCGTAATCTGCTATGTAAATAACAGTGACGGAGTGAAATAATTATATCGTCTACATAGCAAAGTCGGAAAAATACGTAATTATTGAAGCTAACTCAAAAACTACAAAAGCAAAGTTAATAAAATTTATATGGGTCCACCTCTGAAGCATGACCTACCAAAAAAAAAAAAAGAATCATCAAAATCGATTCATAATTGGCGGAGTAATCGCGTAACATACATACAAAAAAAAAAAAAAAAAACATACAGTCGAATTGAGAACCTCCTCCTTTTTGAAGAAGTCGGTTAAAAACTAGGGCATTATAGTCATCAATAGGAGCAACTTTGAAAATGAAATGGAATCGGAAATAAAAATTTTGTCGAGTTATCCAATCATTATGAATTTAAGGAGCAGCTGATTTCCTTTTCGCGATTTCTGGTTAGGTCCTATAGTAAAAGTTATTCATAATGATGAGTAAAATGAACCCTTTTACACCTTCTATAAAGGTTTCAATTCAAACCTTTAACCTTTGTTAAAGGGTGGGTTAACCCATCGCTTTTATGGTGTACAGTAAACAGTAAATAAGAAAGAGTATTCTATGTATTTATCTTATCCCTTAACAATAACTGAACCCATATCCCACAGCGGTCTCAATTCACACGTCACGGGGTTGGAGTGCAATGTCAGGCGTAGCGGGGGCGGGCGCGGGCGCGGCGAGCGTGCTGTGGGCAGCTGCAGCATGTTTATTGGTAGCCCTCGTCGTGCAATGCTGCCGAACTATCCTGGACCCGCCTGGCATTGATCACGGGTGAGTTCCCTTATAATCATTTTGTAATACAGTGGTCAGTTTATCCATTTCCATATTTTACTTTTGTATATATGTAGTATTATATTTTATTTTATATAATTATATTACTTTTATTCCGCTGTGAGATTTATTTTATGTCCGTAGGTGTGTCCGTGGCATCACAGCGGGCCGTATCTGAATACCAGCGCCGCGTTATTTGGTTATTTTTTCTTAAATATGCATTATGCTGAGATAGGCTCGCACAGGTTTTCTTTTACTTTTTATTACTTGTTTTATTGATTTTGTTAGTTTTATATTTTGTGTTTGTTTTTATTGTTTTATTTCCTGTGCGTGTCCCAAATTAAATATTTATCATTCTTTCTTTCTATGAAAATAATCATATTGCAATTTTAGAATCCAGGGAAAGTCTCTCAAAGTATAATTGAATCGCGAATCTTAAAATGGGAAATATGTGTTAATATTATAATTAATGCACACAAAAGAACTAATGATTAGAATATGATGTAGAGGATAATTTGCATGCCAAAGTAAAACTTATAGTAATTTACTCATTCTCACGAGGTGAGCCATTTCTGAATTTTCACCTTTTTTTTAATATTTTATATATTTCTCCTTTGAGTTTATTACCCTGTCCAGTTAGTTAAATGCTAAGGTAATTACTGAAATATTACATTAACTGAACTCAAACGAATTCATAAACGAAACCAAATATTCATTGCAAATTAGAATACGCACCAAATGAGATACAGAGGCAAAGAAACTGATGAAATATTCATAAGCAAACAACATTAAATATTTATGTAACAAAATATTTGCGAATTAACATCGCTATGATTATTTGGAAATGAACGGAGAAAATATGTGAACCAAAAGAATTTTCTCAAGAATACAGTCCTACTTTCAATGACATTTTTTGAAGCACCTACCGGCAAATATCGCTGTATCTATCATAATATAGTCGTCAGTTCTTTTTGTCTTGTTTTATAATTTTCCTGCGTGTATTAACTTTTCTATTATTTCAGTGACGGCCCCACCGAAGAAGACACGACACCTTCATCCCGCGATTTAGTGGTGATCGCTTGTGTGCAAATCGCGCTCGCTGCCGCTACGCTACTCAGCGCAGCGTTTTGCGCTCGCATTGACTGCGGGACATGACGGGAACCGCAGCGCACGCTCACACGAAGACGAGTGAGCGAGGCGCCTGTGCTTCCTGCTACCGCGCCCGCTACAGCGGACATTGTGATCGCACCCGAAGAAGTTATAGTCGAAAGAGAGGGCAGTCGGGTGGCCTGGCTTATATAAATATTTGCATCGGAATTTGATGCTGGAATGAAGTGTCAATGTGTGCGAAGGATTGTATTTTTGGGTAATGTTCGTAATTTGGTACTTTATGATGTTGTTTAAGATAGCGTGTGAAATAGAAGTCATTACGAGTACAGATGCTGAAGATGATTGTAATAAAATATAATCGTGAGCTTACGAAATCTTGGAAATAATAACATTTCAAATTACGAAACCACTGTGTATAGATTAAAAATATTTACTAAATGGATGTACTTATCGTATATAAATAAAATGAAAAGGGTATAAAAATAGAGGCTCTCTTGTGGCAGAGGAGATGAGTTAATCCAACAGTCCAGTTCGAATTAAATGTGAAATTGCGTTCATGTTATGTATGAACCTGGGTTTACGTTTCATTTCCCGTAATAACACGCAATTTTGTCCGCTGAATTTTGTTGATCCACTGTTATTTCAGGTGTGTATGTAAAATGTATATAATTTATGATTACTAGCAGCATCATTTAGTACCTAAGTAGTAAGTAATTGTACATTTGCGTTATAACACGATTCAATAGAAAATAGAAATGAAAACTTTCCAACTTTTTTTTTAATGAGATTTGAAAATCTTAAGTATTTTAATATTTCAATAAAGTTCATGTTCCAAGTTTCGACCTTCACCTGTCAATAGCTAATAATCAAAAACAAAAAGTAGACCTTGTTAGCCTAAATCTACATTTCTCAGGAACAAACATGTCGAACAATAATCAAGAGGTGTCCCCACGTTGGGCACGTTAACCTCTGAAGCTGCGCGCTATTTATATATTTGACGCTATTTATAAAATAGGGTGTTAGGGTGAACACCGTCTTCCTTGCAACCAGTGGTTTGGTTTCATTTATTGAACGTAAAATCAATGGAAAATTACAACTTTTTTTTTCTTTTTTTTAAACCTACATTTTACCACAAGAGACGCAAGTTCGTTGCCCTATGCGCTAGGGCAACGAACTTGCGTCTCAACACGGGCGGGGGGTGCGGGATGTGACTTGACCGGCCGCGAGCGCGACCTCTCCCTCATTTAGTCAACTGTTCCGCTAGAGAGCACGGTGTCGGATAGAAACTTTTTAAAATCTTTTAATGAAAATAACGTTTTTTTTTGTTGTGTTCGGTCATTTATTTATATATTTAAGTCAACTACCCATGGTTTGAATGACATGAGTGTTTACCCTTACAGCCTGTATATTATATATTTGACCCAACACGACGATATAGTTACGCAAAAACAACAAATATAACAGACACAACATTTCTCTTTTTCACTGAATTCTATGTTTATTACTATACGGAAAAGAATATCATAAATGATTTTAGCCAAGTTGTGTTGACATATTCTACGAAATCATAATTAGATGGGTCATTTAAAAGATTTTACTTTGGCAAATGATAAGGGTAAGCAGCCTTACGGGAAAGGCGTTTATTAGTTCTTCTGAATAAATAAAACAAAACTAAAAAGGCGGCTATTTAAATCAAATCCATTTATTCGGATGATTGTAGGTTTACGGTTTTTTTTTAGAGTCAAGATCAAAAAGGCCAACGCTTTACAGTACAACTATTTTCTTATTGTCTCTCGGGAATCATTGAATTTCCGAATACAAACGAATGCTAATTTCCATGTCCATAAATTATTAGATTTATCGTGTATAATAATTTGAATTCAGAACTAAGTACTTTATTGTTGTTTTGTTTTGATTTCCGTGTGAACTTTATAGAGCTGTAAAACAACTTCCTCCCATTTTTTAAATAAATTACTTAAGTTATCAACTCTATACACTTCCAAGTCGATTGAGAGCGTCGGGTCTTCACCAAGTGCAAAGGCCAACTGATAGAAATCCGACGACTGACGAAACACGAAGTTTGCCGAGAAATTAAGAAAATAAAAAAAGTTGTACCTAGACATTGCTAAGACTCAGCACTAAGAAACAGCACTTTTAAGTAATAAAGCTGCAGAAATACGAAATTAGCTCAACTTTTATAAAGACGGGTTAATGAGAGAGCTCTAAGTTTTGCCGCGTGAAATTTTAACGAGCGGTAAAGTAATTATGTAGGATTTTATGAAGTAGTTCCTCCTTCCTTCGCTCAGCTTTATGCTTGAGGTCATGATCTTTACAGCAACTTTTAAGACTCTGTACTTTCGTTGTTTTGCGTTTCTCTTTAATTAACAGACTTCTTCAAAAAGGAGGAGGTTCTGTGTTCGTCTGTATGTTTTTTTTTTGTGTATTTTCATTGATATTTTCGCCAATTGTGAACGGATTTAAAAAAGTCTCTTTTAGTTCGAAAGGATATATTCCCGAGGTGGTCCCATATTAATTTTATTAGCTTTGTTTGCGTGGTTTTTGAGTTAGCTTCAATATTACGTATTTTTCCCACTTAGAGTATGTAGATGATAATATTAGTTGTCTCCGTCACTGTTATTTACATAGCAGCTGATGGTATTTGAATTTGTCTGGGGTAGGTACCACAACTAAAAAGTACAAAATGAAAACTTTTTACAAAAAAAAAAACACCGACTTCGGAAAAACTTTTTATTTTCTTTTTATCAAATTACATCAGAAAATCGATGGTCTTGGTTAATTACAAAAGTAGTTCTAATAATCTGTGTAGGGCTAACAAATGACGTACCTACCTATCCTCAAAATCTTAGCCTATTTAAATAACTTCTGAATCATTGTAATTTCTATCAGTATGTCACCTTTTGACATAGGTATGTATTAAGATCCACTTTTTAGGTTTTTAACAGTCGTTATATAATGTACAGTAGGGTGGAGCGAATTTTTTTTTTTTTAAATTTCGATTTTCCTGTATTACCAATCACTGACCCGGGAAGTAAGATACATGTTCGCAAAATATCAGCCTGCTCAGTGAGCATCTTCAGGTGGCGCACCATGTTTCAAAATTTCAGTTTAATAGCTAAAACTCGAGTTACAAATATTAGGTATTCATAATGAAAAACAAATGTTTTATAATGTTTTATTGAAGATATTGAATGAATAATATACATTTTAACAAAATACACTTTTATAAAGAGCATTCAGGGCCTTCTTCAGGAGTCGTTGGTCTTTGTTTTTGAACGAAATATTGTGCTTTTGTGTCATAAACTGGTAAGTCTTGTCTAGGTTTTATTCTTGGTCTTAGGAACCCATCTCTTGCCTCTGGTCCGCAAACGAATGAAGAAGCTTCTGTTACAAGCTTAACACATCGCTCTATAGCCTGGGTGTGACAAGGGAACTTCTGGAAATACAATAAATTGCCTCCAGATGACATCATCTCTTTGATTTGGCCGTCACTGTATTTCATTGTCATTGGTGACTCGGTCAATCTGCCTAGCCTTTTCCCAACTATGTTGGGGTCGGCTTCATTGGTTGGCTATCATTGGTGACTCGGTAACTTGTTTTTTTGACCACCAGTCTATTAAATCGTACTACTGTGACGCCTCAATCTGAATTCAGTATGCTGAAACTGACGTATTTTCTTGCCTTTGATCTGTACCATAGCCTTCAAAATTGTTCGAAGAGCTAAGTCTCTTATTTCTGGTGCATCATATTGTAACATTGCAAGCAATACATTTTCTGGATGCACAAAGAATGAATTATGTTGTATATTTAAGACAATTGTTTTAGATCGTCTCTCAAGTACAAAACTTGCATGTAGCATTAACGAATAACTTTTTCAAAGATTTTTCGGAGAAATCTTGTTTTTTTGTTTTCATTACGTATTTTTTTAATATTTTTGGACTTGTTGTAATATGAAATCAATCTCGCAACAACTTTTTGATGGCTGATAATAGGAATAGATGTTTGTTCCATATTTTTTCGATGTCGGTCGCAATTATTTCGCAACTGCAGGATCTTTTCGTTACATAATTTAATTAAATCACACCGTATCCACAAATAGTATTTGATTGCATCAAAATACGTCGGCAACACATTATCACTTATTTTTTTAGGGAGACCAATTAATGGACAACATAAATCTTTCCGTAATTTAGGCATTTCACAGGTTTACCTAGCCCCAAAACTTTGTATAGTAGATTCGAATTTTCGTGAAATTGGCTTGAATTTGAAGCTTTCCTGTGATAAATCTGATCGAAATTATGGGTAAATAACAAGTATCTATGTAGTTGTAAGCTATTATGAACGCAATAAAATCACATAATGACAGTGAAAATAGTTAAAAGCGGGTTATAGTATGTAACCTGACTTTTATGTTTATCTATCCTCCTTGCGCCACCTGAAGATGAAGTCCTACGCTCCTGATATTTTTTATACTTAATTCTATGCTATAGGATCAACTATTAATGATACAGGAGAAACGAAAAAAAATAAAAATATTTCTTTTGTCGGTTTCACTCCACCCTAATGTACAGTGTAAATCATTTTCATCATTTTAGAAAAGTACGTAGTACCTATTATAAAAGTGTCTGGATGAATGTCGAGGTGCTTATCAACAACCGCTGTTATCTTTCACCCGTAACAATCTCTCAGACAGCCTCACAATAGGCGCTTTGTGTTCATCCGAACAGTCCGCGAAACAACGAAGGAAATTATGAAATATTTTCTGTGAAAACGTATTCATAATAATGATACATTTAGTGTTATTGTTTTCAGTCTGTTGTTTAGACAACTTGATAATTGTTAGTTATGAATAGTTAATAGTAAGTTCTGTTGCAGATTACAATGTTGTATTCGTTTTCAGATGTATTTCCGTGTCATTAATGATACAAATTCAAAAATAATCAGAATTAATAGTTTTCTATTATATAAAAAGCATATAATTATATAGGTAAAACATACACGAAGATTTAGCGTTGCATCTACAGAAAGTAAATAATGTTTAGTATAATAATTATGATAGAATTATAATAAATGTAAAAATATTTTCTTAACAATTCTGTAAATAATGTAAAATATTTCAAAAGATTATGTATGTACTTAGACGAGTAGCTATAGTTTATTATAAAATTACTAATGTAGAAGATACAACATTTGGAACGTCTGTCAAAACTATCAATTTTCTATATTAAAATAAATCTTTGGAAACAGTTTACGATTTATTTATCTTTTTCAAAGTATTTCAGGTATTTTAACGCCGCAAAACGATGTCTTCATCAAACCATTAAGGTAAGGTAAATATTGGCAAGTTATGAGAGGCAGATATTATTACGTTGATTAGGTATCAACCGGTCACATTAGCAATTCATCTAAAAGCAATTCATTTCCTGAATTCCCAGCTGTCATTAGCAATTTCTCTAATTTGACACAAAAGCAATTCATAATTTGTGGATCATTTTACGAATCTCCATAGAAAACTGTCAAACTGATGAATTATTTCGTAATATACTGGAAAGTTGTCAGGTCGTCAAGAAATGGTAAAATATTCTGTGGGAAGTAAGTAAATAATGCTTATCACAATAGTGGTACTATACACTTATAATCTTTTAATTAATTAGTTGGAAATGCCTTTTTAATAGGTGCCATTTAGTCAGTTTTACGTCAGCCAGAAGTAACTATTCGATTTTGTCAGTGGTAACCTGTAATGGCAAAAAAATGCGTGTAATATACTGATTTATAGCTCTCGATTTGTCGTTTGTCTATTTGGCCAAGTTTTGGATCCGGCTGATCCTCTTTCAACACTATTTTATAAAACTACTCATTATATCAAAGACGGTAAGGTTTAAATTCAATTGACTTCCCACGAGGGAAAATTTGAATGAGGTTTTGGCGCCACAGGGTTTCAATTTGTTATGTTATAAGGATATTCATAACGTTTGAAGAATAATTTGGGTGTTTTTATACGAAAAAAATGGTCGAACGTTTTGTTCACGCCCGCCATGATGGGAACGTTTGACTCTTTTTATATAAATGCAAAGGAGAATGCCATATTGTCGTACCAACAAAGGGGCTAGAGTGTCACAACCAAAACTAGTTCATAAAATTACTCCTATTTTTTAAATCAGATATACGATTTTGTTATGAAAACGATTCCCGGCTTTCGGACACCAAATTAAAAGTCTTTTTTTACTTTTGTGGTACGTATTTTCCGCTTATGTCACTGACATTGCACTTCATTTCCGAATGTTGCTACTATGTTAAAAATATAGGTACCTACCTGTCAACGAACATTAAAAAATGAAGAAGATAATTGTAGCAATTTGCCATTTTATATTAGGATACAATATATTTTTATGTGTGTCAAAAAACATCTTTAAGTAACGCGTTACATCGTAATAATTTATTATTATTTTTTTGGAATACATTGCAAATACATGCATTTAATTAAAAGAGGACCTATTCAAAAAAGTAAAATGTCATTTGTACTGTGACGTATTGCAATAATTATTCTGTGGCGCCGTCATGGATGACGTTACTTTCAATATTGGTTTCATCTGAACTATTTTGAATAATAATTTGTAATACTTATTAACAAAAATGGGGGCTCAGGTGCGTTTTCATAACGTAGTCTTTGTGTGATAATCCTTAGCGATGCCCTCAACTAGAGTAAGACATCGGCCAGCAAGTCAGCGTCGCCGACGTATCCTAAACCGTTCACTAGTATTGTTAGAACAATTTAGAATATATTACATAGAAAATATATCCGTGGATATGATCGTGTTTTAACATCATAGATTGTACCGACGCGACGCCTGTAAGTATTACCTCACCTAGTAGAAGCATGTATATTATAGTTAGCTTCTAAAGTACCTACCTACTTCCGGGACTATTTATTCAATTTAAGGATTAAAAAACAGTTTTTATGCTTTCAGATCAATCCTGGTAGTTCCTATTCATAATGTTACAAATGTTTCGCAATGATACAAGAAAAACTCCCTGAGATTCCGAACTGATACCTGAACTAACACTTGGTCACAATGTGGAGTGATGTGGACAGTCCATGCTACGTGTTGCAACAGTTGCAACGCGTTCCCGAGTGCCACCCAATTGTCCTACCTATTGTTTTATTTGTATATTTCTTTTCTCTGTCCTGGTAGCGGTCGAGGTCATATACGTTATGTAAATATGAATATATCTTAACTGCGTTTTTCATTTTTGATATAAGTGCCTTATTAAGTACTAACAACATTATCACCTTATTATTATTTACTAACATGTGAAGTTCGAGAAGTGGGTGTACTATACAGGGTGTTAGGGTAAACACCGTTATCCTTGCAACCAATGGTTTGGTTTCATTTATAGAACGTAAAATCAATGGAAAATTACAACTTTTTTTTTTTTTTTTAAATCAACATTTTACCACAAAAGACGCAAGTTCGTTGCCCTATGCGCTAGGGCAATGAACTTGCGTCTCAACACGGGCGGGGGGTGCGGGATGTGACCTGACTGGCCGTTAGCGCGACCCCTCCCTCAGTCAGTCAGCTGTTTCGCTAGAGAGCACAGTGTCGGATAGAAACTTTTTAAAATCTTTTAATGCAAATGACGTTTTTTTTTTGTTGTGTTCGGTCATTTATTTTTATATTTAGGTCAACTACCCAAGGTTTGAAGGACAAGAGTGTTTACCCTTACAGCCTGTATAGTAAATACAACTCTGCCTAACTCTTCTGGGAAAACAGGCCTGCTGTTATGTTAAGATTTCAAGATATTAGGAATCAGTAAACACAGTACTAAATTGATTACTTATTCAGACTACCAGCTGCACATACTATGAGTACCTACCTACATGATTATTGATATCCATTATCATTATATATAAAACCTGACACCAAGAATTATTATTGACTATCAGTGATGTATTGTATAATCATCCATCAGGAAACAAGCGCCAAATCAAGAATAAAAAGCTACCGATATTAGGTACCGCTTCATTTGTCATCAACTTCACCATTTCGAGCCTGTCACTTTCTCGAACTTAACCTCAAAATATGAAGTAGATAAATGGTTAATAAATACGAATTGCGGGAATCCATGTAAAAAAAAGTTAACAATATAAGAAGAGCATTTAATTCTCCTCTAAATACAATAGGTTTGGTTGTGACAGGCGGACTTTTCGCTTGGTACAGGGTGCCCTACATTTCTGGTCATTCTCCTTTTAGATCTCTACGACGATGTGTTAAGTAATTTGTTATTTTATTTTATCTGCCTAGCCTTTTCCCAACTAAGTTGGGGTCGGCTATCAGTCTTACCGGATGCAGCTGAATACCAGTATTTTACATGCAGCGACTGCCTATCTGACCTCCACAACTGGGTAATACGATACCCCCTGGGAAGATTGGTTATCAGACTTTCGGGCTTCTGACGACCCGTAACGACTGTCAAAGATCCACGAATGACAGCCGGGACCAACGGCTTAACTCCGAGGTACGGAGGTCTCGATATATACCTAAAGATGGTCACTCATCCATAGACCAACCCCGGCAAGAGTAGCTTAACCTGATGGATCGACCCGTGCGGCTGTTATTGCTTAGCCACGAGCTCCTTTTTATCTTATCTCACTTACTTTACATGACTTTTATTTTATCCAAATAACAAAACAGCAGCTATTATTATCAATTTATTTGAGGAAAATAGTTTCACCTCATCAAGTAATGCAATAAGGCCGCACTATATAAATTGGGATAAAATATTATTTTATCATCAATTTATTTAGTCACAGCTTGTCTCATATTTCATCCTTCGTTTACTAAAGTGAATGTCGTGGCGCTGACAGGTTGAGCTCAGGACATAATAGCACGAGCTTATTGCCAATGATAAAGTTTTTCTTTCATACGTATTCTATGAAATAGTTTTTGCCCATTACTTTACTAGGTACTTATCGTGCCTTCTTCTTCTTAAACCGTGTCCATGGCACGTATCTTTATCTAACTATCATCATCATTTCAGCCGCAAGACTTCCACTGCTGGACATAGCACCCGCCCAAGCACCAGCACTTCGACCGGTTCTGTGCTTCTCGAATCCAGCGCATTCCCGCGGCCTTCACTAGGTCATCGGTCTAAGTCTGGGTTATAGTGTATGTGAGTTTCTATCTTTGTAAACGCACCCACGATACAAGAAGAAATTCTTAGTATGGGGCAACGTTTTTAAAAAAAAAAAAAAAAAAAAAAAAAAAAAAGTCAAAAGTCTGTTCTGCGAGCAATGTTTGGCAATACGGATCTCTTTAGGTGCGTGCTATCTTCTCGTCTCATATACCAGTGTCTCAAGACAACTTGCAGTAATTACAGGTAACTATCGGCATCAGTCTGGTTGTCAATCAGATCGTTTATTTCATAATTATATAGGTAGAATGAAGCGACAAAGTTTAGTTCGGTTTTCAGTTTTTTTTTCCTCATTAAGTTTTTTTATGGCCCCCACCACTGCAACCCCGGTAAGCCAAAATCTACAGTCTCCTTCCTTTTTCGTGTGGTTATTGACTAAACTGGTGTAAGAGTTTTATGCCACCCATGGTCCTTTGACTTGGCTTTATATCATCATCATCTGCCTAGCCTTTTCCCAACTATTTTGGGGTTGGCTTCCAGTCTAACCGGATGCAGCTGAATACCAGTATTATTCAGTTTTTTTTTTTTGACTTGGCTTCATTATGCCTTCGAGTAATATCTTTCAGGCATGCCGGATTCCTAACGATGTTTTCCTTCACCGTTTTTGTAGCTAGTGATAATTACACATACAATACACACATGAATCCGAAAAGCCGTTCGATTGTCAACGTTCGACTTTGTGCCGAGAGTTGAAAGTCGAACAGTACAATAATATGTTGGTATTTCATTAATTAATTAATTGGTATTTCATTAGCCGAAAGCTGAAATGTTCTGGAGTGGCGACCGCGTACTGGAAGACCTAGCATTGGAAGGCCCCACACATGGTGAACCGGTGACCTGGTGAAAGCAGCAGGAATCATCTGGATGCGAGAAGCACAGCAAGCTTATGTCCTGCAGTGGACGTCTTTCAGCTGAAATGATGATTAAATTATCTGTCGTCTAGTGTTCGTGAAAACGGGCATAAGACTAAATGATGCAGTCTCCTAAGAAAAAAAGAAAGAAAATACGTTTATTTGCGGTAAACATGACGCAAAAAAAAGAAAATTAACACAAACAAAAAATAAGAAAAGTTTGGGGGAAATATGCGTCACATCCACGTAAATTATTATTATTTATTTAATATTTCAGACAACAAGATCCATTTTGTTAGTAAAAAATACTGCTTAAAAACCTATGTTAGTTTATACATAAACGCATACAATGTTTAAAAGAAACGGCTAACGCTCAGCATTATGCTGCAACCCTATGCAAGACAGAGCCCCAGCACTGGTTTTCAGCGACAGCCGGCGCTGACGTACCTAAAGACGTCGACCGGTGCGGCACGGGTAAAATATTATTAGGACGCTCCTAAATACTTAATAATAGTAGGTACCTAGGCTACTCCTACGGCGTGAATAACTGAAGGCCAATTCTCTTCCTTAGAAAATGTTCACATTAAAGTCGCAATCTGTCAAACTTGTCAAAAATGTTGATAAACTGATAGTTTGCGTAATTTTGACAGATTGCGAATGAGATGCGAATGCGAACGTCGGAATTGCCTACTGCATTAATGTATTACCTACTTCAACATTTTCATTTACAAGGTTTTTCTGAGTACCATAGGCCTCTGTTAAAAATACTTTTGTAAACTCTAATGTAATGTTAGTGGAAACAAATTGATTTTGGCTTTTTTCAGTCATGTATTTCTAATCAATTTATAAAGTGTATAAATATTAGTGAAAGTATGTATAAATATATCGTATTTTAATTTAATGTTGTGTTGTGGCAAATGTGGAAATGAAGGTTTTTGAATTTGTGGCTTTATTTTCTTTGATAGTGGTACACTCCAATGTGAAGGCTTTCTTAAAAGATTTATTTTCAATAAATTCTGATCCTTACAGTAAGTAAAATAATAACGTATATTTTCTTATTTTAGTAGAGTTGATGTGATTCGAAGGCTGTGAGGGCTGGTGTAATTAAAGGCGCAAGAGAAGTTCAGTTTACGTCGCTGCGATGCACGACGTTAACGCACCTTCGATGCACGACGTTAGCGCACCTACAATGCATGACGTTAGTGCACCTGCGATGCACGTCGTTAGCGCACCTGTCGTGATGTCCATAAGTGGTGATCACCATTTGCCATCAAGTGGCCTGTGAGTGCAACCAAAAACAATAATGTGCCCACATTCTAAATAGGTATTCATTCATTTCATTTAATATTTTTTGCAGCTGTATACTGCAGACATGACGCTGACTGCATTAGAGACATCGATCCACCTTGCTTTTGCATTCCAATGCAACATATATGTGGATGTCTGTATTACGGGGTTGGAACCATACAACAGGACATTTATAAAAAACCTAGCGGCACGGTTACCACAAATGCCCCAGTACTCGAAGTTCCTAATAGATGCTCAAGGAGACCCAGAAAGCCAAAGAAAAGTAAGAAACTAA
Organism: Lithophane semibrunnea; assembly: GCA_947363905.1. Classification (NCBI taxonomy): domain Eukaryota; kingdom Metazoa; phylum Arthropoda; class Insecta; order Lepidoptera; family Noctuidae; genus Lithophane; species Lithophane semibrunnea. The sequence goes on from OX376194.1 coordinate 16,440,574, forward strand.
AGAAAACTCGGAAACCAAAGACACCTTACAATAACTATATTGACGAAGATATGATAAGAAACTTGGAAAAATAATATGTGATCTCGTATAGAATTTTTAGTTTATACATATTTTTATATACTCAGACAATAAGTTCCTACTTTGAAAAATGTTGTGAGACATTATATGTTTCTAAAGAATTTTGTTTTATTTGGGTACCCATTTATCTGGAACCTTGCCGCTTGCAGGAGTGTTCTGATAGGGCTGACAAAAAATTCAAAGGCTATTCATCTATAATTTCCCGTTATTTGAAACGCTTCCTCTGTTTTAATGTTGGTAGGTTCATAGACATAAAGTTTTAAGCAAGAGAGAGAAATAAGTAGGCTTTTTTCTGATGGAACACCTCAAGCTAGGCTCCGCTCGATTGTTCCTGCTGCCGAATAATCAGACCTCAACAGCGGGTATTCCATTTTTCAGAATAAATTCATAATCCAACGACTGCTAGCATCCCAACTTGATTATTATTCCGTGGCATTTAATTTTACGCTATAAAACACGTTATTATGAACGTATTACGAATCGCTCCCGCCACAATCCGTTCGGCCATAAGGGGTTAGGGTGGTTCCCAAAAATAGACAACGCGCACCTTGTTTGGACATAATATATTGGTCTGACGTCCGTCAACTGAACTCCGCAGTACGAAACTATTTCTTCGACCCAAAACCCGTTTTATACTTATTATAGTGTGATCTGTGTACGTTAAAACGTGTAATAACACACTGACTTTCCAGTCAGTAGTTTTATTTGAAGACAGCAAAATGTTTTTGATTTCGAAAGCATCCTTCTGAAATCAAAAACCTCCATCTTTATTTTTCAGGGCCTCGATGAGCGAGCTTTCTGTCACCTGCCAGCGTACCCGATTCCGCATTTTTTTATTTTTTAAATGATCGTGTCTTCTCTCCTACCGGTCAAGACTCCCGGTTTCCCCTACACTACATTCGATTACATTTTCAGCTTGAACAAATTAAGATTTATGATCTGCCTAGCCTTTTCCCAACTATTTTGGGGTCGGCTTCCAGTCTAACCGGATGCAACTGAATACCAGTATTGCGCTTGTGCAGCTTATGTTGTGTGTGTTACTGCAGTTGTGTTTGAACAAAAGATTGATGTCAGTGAATTGGAAGAGTAGGTATGCCTCAAGACCTAAATGATAGTGTTTGGGCAATTTAAGTGTCTGGCGATGCCCATTTGCTCAGTTTTGTGAGGAAATACTTCAAATATATCTTTTCTTACGACATCCGGCTAGGACTATTAAGAATGTTGTTTTATTTAGAGCTGGCTTTTCGCCAGTTTCACTGTGTGCTTATTAATTTTTTTAAGTACATAAGTATACAAATCTTCGTGATACAAGGATGTAAAACCTAGATTAGGTACAACATCTTATATCTATTATGACCACTGTGCTTTATTTTTTTGCAATATTGTGACAAAATATAATACTGATAACAATTTCATTGAAATATCCACTGCTGTAGGCTACTTTTATAATATTTATTTATTTAAACTTTTTGCACAAAAAAATGGTACAAAGGCGGACTTAATGCCTGAGGCATTCTCTACCAGTCAACCCAGGGTGGTGAAGAGATTAGATGGCAGGTGCTCTAATTGAAAGGAACAAAGAGAAAAATATATAATATATCGTATTGCATTATAGATAAAACAGGTTTACAGTACATAAATAAGCTATAAACTTATGATCTAAGTATATGGATCATACATACATATTTACTATAATAAATACTATATAATATATATAAAACATACAAATTCAAGGGAGAGAGGTGATGACATGACGCTACTCTATTTATTTTGAAAAAAAACTCCGCAATTTCCGCTTAAATGCATACCGACTGGTCCAGTCGCTCCGCAATTTCCGCTTAAATGCATACCGAATGATCCAGTCGGTATGCATTTAAGCGGAAATTGCGGAGTTTTTTTTCAAAATGAATAGAGTAGCGTCATGTCATCACCTCTCTCCCTTGAATTTGTATTTGAAACCTGTGTCGGGCTTAGTGTTATTTTATTCATTGTTCCAATAGGAAACTGCTGTCACTCGTGGATCTTTGACAGTCGTTACGGGTCGTCAGAAGCCCGAAAGTCTGACAACTAGTCTAACCAAGGGGTATCGTATATTACCCAGTTACTGGGTTGTGGAGGTCAGATAGGCAGTCGCTCCATGTAAAATACTGGTATTCAGCTGCATCCGGTTACAGTGGAAGCCGATCCCAACATAGTTGGGAAGGCTAGGCAGACTGATACTAGCTGATATCAGCAAAACGTAGAGAAACGTTGTAATGATACTGTTATGTTTCTTATACCCGGGTCAGACCTTTTGTAACCAAATCCCCGGTTTATCTGGCAGCATATCTCTCGTTTTGCTCTCGCCATTATCTGTTTCTCTTTGAATATATTTTACTAAAATGTTTCAAAGCACTGGTGTTGCTTTTGAATTTTGATCGTCAGTATATATTCTGGGCTAGATGCAAAATGTTGTTTGTCTCTGCTGCTTCAGAAACAAATAAAAGTCATGTAGAATTCTCTTGTCTCGTTTCGTCACCAGCTATACAACATACCACTTTAATGGCAACCTTAATTTAACACACTTATACGGTTTTGCGTTTTTGTTTTACGACATTATAACACATTTACACAAATAAACAAATAAAACATTTTAATTTAATTAAACGTAATTTTTATTGATTTATTTATAACTAGCAACTATTTACTTCCTCGAGTACCACTTTATCCATTGGTGAAAACAGCATGAAAATCGATGCAGTAGTTTTTGAGTTTATTGCGAACAGGAGGACAGACAGACGCAGTGGAGGACTTTGTTTTAAATAAAGAAAGAGAGCCCTATGTGGGCGAGCGTTTCCAAACTTGAATTTTTCAATTTACGAATGATTATTTATAATTATGTCCAAACTCCTTAAATCAGTAAGTGGGTCATAAACATTTATCTAAGCAATTTATACCCCCAGTACATTGTCGTAGGCATAATTTTATTGGCATTCCCTTTTCATATATTAATGAAGAAATGTCTAGACACACGAATGTGGCGAGGTTTTTCTCTGTAGAGGTCTTCCCAGCTTTATATGTTTCAAAAATATTTTATGAGCAAAGTGACCGCGTTTGCTTCGATTGACCTTGCAGACCTTGACCTTTGACCTCTTTTGTTAGATAGACCTAGTTTTGTGATGCCCCTTCTTCACCCATAAGTGTCATAAAAGTTTGATAATCTATGTCAAGTAGATATATAGCAGTTTCCTTCACGTGGATATCACAATAGGTAGATATAACCGTTTTCTACATTGTAACTGTTTTCTATTGTGGTACACACACATATATTAACTGAATTCCCCCAGGGGGTAGGCAGAACTGTACCTATAGTAGATACATAATGCGCCAGATATTTTTTAAAGTCTCATAATAAATTATTGGGGATTGAATGTATGAATGAAATGCATCGATATTCAATCAATCTGCCTAGCCTTTTCCCAAACATGTTGGGGTCGGCTTCCAGTCTAACCGGATGCAGCTGAATACCAGTATTTTACATGGAGCGACTGCCTATCTGACCTCCACAACCCAGTAACTGGGTAATATACGATACCCCTTGGTTAGACTAGTTGTCAGACTTTCGGGCTTCTGACGACCCGTAACGACTGTCAAAGATCCACGAGTGACAGCAGTTTCCTATTGGAACAATGAATAAAATAACACTAAGCCCGACACAGGTTTCGAACCAAGGAACGAACGCTGATCAATCACGCTTGCCGTTCGAAGGCTGAAGAAACAGACTTAAGCAAAAATATTCAATTCCCAAGTTGAATATTTCCAATTCTCCGTTTCAAATATTCTATACATATTTTCCAATATCTGAGTAATTAAAACTTATATTAGCTTCTGTGCGACATGCAATCAGTAAAATAGGTAGAACTAGAAACCAATGCATTTTGCGCGTGGTACCAGTTTTGAAATTATTTTCAATATAATATTTTTCATGGGACGACTGTTTTACACATATCTTGCTAAAACCCTACTGGTTTTCCATTTGTAAAAATAGAATATTTCAAGAATACTTAATCATAAATCTTTTTGCCACGCTTATACTTAATCATTGCAATATTTGCTTTTGATTGGATGCAAGCGGCAAAGAGTTATTCTCATACAATGAATTTCTCATATTTAATTGCTATAATATTTTATTAACTTTACCTTTAATAATATACATTATTATACATCTAACACTACAATACTAATAATATGTACAAGTATGTAAAAAGGGGGAGGATATAATCATTAAAGTGCATCAAAAAATTCGTCCGCATCGCAGTCAGCAGGAAACGTGCCCAAAAGGCTGGCAGCATTGCCACGTTGTATGGCAATGCTGATTCTTTGGCCGAAGAATAGGCCAGCCCTCTGGTCACGTGAAGAGTCGACCAACCGCTTTGCGATCTCCTGATATAATAAGTGAGCACTCGGGCCCCATGGCCCTAGGGTTTCAACCCCAAACGGCTCAAACATATACGACCCAATATTTCTCATTGCTCCATTTTTATTTATTTTTACCTATTGTGGTACAGTAATCTTATTGTAGGTGCATCGTCTTCACATATAATTATTTAATTGATGTATACAAAATATTGTACAACATTTTTAAAAGGGTAACGGTGCAGTTTCTTGCCCATTCTTCTCCATACGAAAACTGCCTTTTGGAAGGGGCAACTAGAATCAGTTCTATTTATTTGTTTTTGACGTTCAAAAGTGCCTTTTATTTGCCTAATTGAAATAAAGTATTTGACTTCTAAGCTTGGCTTGCTTGTTTGCATTGAAGTCGAGATTCAAAAATACAACATTGCAAATTACAAAATACTCGGCTAATTAGGTACATAGCTCAATGCCCAGAATTACTGAACGCTGAATAAATATCTAAAATGGTTCCTACTCACAAAATACTGAAAAGAAACCTATATTCGGAGAAAAAGGTCCATCTATTTACTTTGACTCTAATTAACCATTCAAAATAAATTCACCTAAATAGCATTCTGTCCCCAGAATTTCCACGAAATCTCTATTTGAGAAATGAATGGGTACACCCCGAGGCGAGGTTTGGGCTATCTTTAACTATCCCTAATTTGTACCCTTTGCTTAAAAGGCTTTCATTTGAAGTTCTCATTAAAAACGTGTTTTTGGCTGTTAAACTTCCTGCCCTTATTGGCAATTTAACCTTCGTAGTTCTAATCCTAACTATATAATATTATAAATGCGGAAGTCAGTTTGTGTGTTTGTTATGCTTTCACGCTAAAACGGCTGAACGGATTTGGATGAAATTCTGCACATGACCTGGAATAGGACATAGGCATTTTATCTAGATATTTTCACGGGATCGAGACTTCCGCGGGTTAAACCGCGGGGCGTAGCTAGTAGTCTATACTTAGATTAAGTCAGACTGAGGTAGTCCTTTTTATAAATTTCCGCAAAGTCACGCCTAAATCAATTAAGTACCTTAAGTTACAGTTATAAATATTCCTGTGCGTCACACAGCATATTGTGAATCCTGTGTGTGTGTTAATATCCCGTGTGTACATTTTTCCTTGCGGAACCCTAAATTTCAGTGAAAATGACTAATACTTGCACAGCGATCTGCACTGTGAAATTTGCCATCCCAGCATTCCGATGACGTAGGATCGATCAATTTTAATAGTGAACATTAATTTGGTTTTCATATGAATCACTCTTGTTTCTCTCATCGATAATTGTCACGCATCTTAGTTTTTAACAATTTAATTATAACAATTATATTTAAACTCTTTACGTAAATTACATCGGCTCTATGCGCTCTTCGACTGGAGCCGTACGTAATTCGCATAGGAATGTAAACACTTGATATTTCTTATTGTTTAACAAAGTTCTATCAAAATTCCTAGGAAGATACTCATATCTCGCAGAACAAATATTTGGTCTGGCTTATGGCGTCGATATTGTATGTGAACGAAATCGTGTTTGTACACTTTGCTGTACTTTATTACATTTCTTTCTCAGTTTATAATAAATGCTTCACGTACTTAGAAAGTTCTAGTGTATGCGTTTGCAAGACGTTATGAGAAACTAATTATAACCAAACGAAAAAACGAACAACAAAAAAACAGTTCTCAAAAATGAAAATGCTCTCTGTTCATTTTGAAAAGGTTACTAGCAATAGGTTACATTAGTCTTATTGCCATATTCATCTTTACTTAAACGAATAAATTATTAATTAAAATTGTTTAGTTTAATCTTAGCTCATGGCATGTCAACAGATGACAACACAGTGAGCTACAAGGATATTTTGGCACTGAATGACATCTACAGGATGGCATTGTTGGAATTATAACAACAAAACAAGATAGCTACGACAGTTCAGATTTTGGAACCTTGCCAAAATAACCTTTTAGCGCTATACATGTTCTCATTCTGTCATATTTTTGACAGACATCGTTCCACTGATATTTGTCAATTTAAACATAATAAACATAGATTTAGCATAAAGTAGTATATATACGAAATATGTCATTAACTTTAAACTTTATTTCAGTTAGTATATACTAAATCTATGGTTCATACCCCTACGTCCAAATCCATTCATTACTCCTAGTAGATGTGACGTGCTCCATAAGTGATCGGGGACAGTGGCACTGCTTGGGGCCATGATTCATCACTGCACAGCGACATGGGTAGGTTTCGTTGCAATCGCCGTCCCTGACGCAAAATGTAGCTGAAAAAAAAAGTGGCATTTAAGAGCGTTTATTCTGAAAGTGGGCAATGTCGCAAATAGATGTCAAATATTTCGCTGTTTTGATTAATTTCGTAATATTACTGTATGGAAAATTTCCATACAGTAATATTACCAATTTTAACTATTTGTCTAAAATAATGATTATAAAATGCAATAAATAATATCGTAACACGGACTATTTTCGTTTTAGATGTAAAAAAAGGATTTGGAAACTTTCCGGTTACCGGTTACTAACCGGTTACAACTTAAATTCAGTGTTATAATTGCAATTCATTATTAATATTCTAGTCAGTTAGTTAGCGATATTTCATAGTTCCATACAGTACCTAATATTGTTAAAATAATCAAAACAGTTATATTTGACAGTTATTTGCGACGTTACCAACTTTCAGATTAAAAGCTTTAAATCAATTGATGATTACGGCGATTAATAGTTATTTATGTCAATTCTAATTTACAAATCTTGTAAGTGATTTATAGGTAGGTATTATGTAAAACACTGAAAAATAAATGTTTACAAATACATTTTGTCTGTCTGTTTATTTCGTTTTTATGGCTAAACCACTTCACCGATTTAGTAAGACATAGAGATTACTTAAAACCTGTCAAAGTACAAAAGTATATTTAATAGTGATCATGAGTGTGATTCAACTAACGATATCTAAAACAATCTATAATTATTAAGTTCTCTGCTAGTGATGCGCACTTCTTTAAGTGACAAATTCACGATACCTAAATGTAATTTATTTTTATGAATCTTTGAAGTGCCATATCAATAATTAAATAAATAAATAATAGCTCAAGTGACCATTAGCTAATTCAGTAAGGCTGTAAGTCAACCCTTATAAAGTTGGTAAATTACTAAAATAAATAAGAATATACTTACGACCAAGATTTCTTGCCCAGTACCTATAACAGTGGGTCATTTAATTTCAAGTTCTCAGTTGCAACAGGTATTGCCAACGTCATGCAAATAAACAACAGCACGACTGTGAAGTACCTCATTATCCAGTAAAATAACAATTGACATAAAATAAACATTTCTCAGCAATTTAGAGCGTAAAATCAGTCATATAATTTGATTACCTTTATAAATGGCTTATTACAGAAAAATACAACATTAAATTAATATATCAACACACATATTGTGCGTTTACTTTTTTTCCGGCCATTGCTTGCTGCATGCCAAAATTTATTAATGCCTAGTAAGCATAGCACATAGCGAAATTGAGTCGGGGAACCCCCGTCAGGAACGAAGTTCCTTCTCACATAGTATTTAAAACAAAAAAAACATTTGCACAGGCGCCATCTTGGATTTACATTTTGACGTCACGATCGGCTTAAGAACCCTCGAAATCTATGAAAACGAGACCCATGACAAAAAATTTGAAAATTTTTGCAGCCATCCCCTTGGATTTTCTTTTTACCAAATTCACACTTCCTCTCTCTCTCTCGCAGTGTATTAAGGCTTATTAAGATGTCAAAACCCATCGCGTCTGCTGAGTTTCCCTAGCTAATTAATGTTGACCTTGTATAAAATAAGAACTTGATACATCGCGTTGCGTCACGCTGTGCCTTAGTGTGAAGTCACCCTTTTCTTATTAGCTGACTACTCTATAATTCAGATGTGTTATGCTCCATTTACATGATGCAATTTTCTTTTTAATTCACTTGTGTTCACAGTTCTACTACGGGAACAAATCAATTCAATTTACTATGAACACAAATCAATTCAATTTTTCATAGGATAATAATTTTACTTTAAATATCTGTTAAACGCAAGAAATATTTAGAACATTTCACTAGCTCAGCAGTGTTACTACTGTTTGTCATCATGAAGTTTTTGCAAGTCACGCTGTTGTTCACGTTCGTGATGCTGGTGGCTCATGTGTCTGCTTACAACCTGGAGCCTCCAAACAGAGGAAGTAATTATGGATATTTTTATTATTATCTTTTTAAACGATAACTATAGGTTCATCCGTTAAAAAAACGGGTCCGACACGTAATTACTGGAAAGGGCTGAAACGAACCCTTCTTTGCTTATGCAGCATGTCAGATTCGGATCAATTCGGATCCATCAAAAGGTTTGCGTCAATTAATTAATAATATATTATTTGTTCAGGTGCCAGATGCAAGACTGACAGTGACTGCCCAGCCCATAGCATATGCGTACGTAGTTTGGATGGGAACCCGGAGTGCGCTTCGCTTGTAAATCGAAGAGACCCGCCGCCTAAGCCTCTTCGATTTGGATAAGATTTGGACATAAGGACGACAAAATTACATAATCATGCTCTCACCACACCTATCTGAATTTTACAATAAATGAATGACTTATAATAAATTATAGTATGGGTGCTTGTTATTTAGTTCTCTTTTTTTGCAGAATCACTTGAATAAACTAAATGTACGAAACTTCACAGATATGACGGATATTGACAACAAATCAAGATACTTACAACAACAAAAAAAATCTTACCTAATATTTCTCAGAAAAAATGTAATAATTATGTACTTATACCTATTTATCAGTACATGTTGGTTACAAAAAAGTATAAACGTAGATGCCAACCTATGTGCCCAAGTTGTATTAAAAAAATAATCGAGTTGTCAACATGCTATGGTGACTATTTTTGTTTCGGACCGCTAAGTGTGCCTAAGTTACGGGCGTGTGCTCTGATGTGGCAAATTTAACATAGCCTGACTAGGTACATTTACAGTGCGGACACGTTAGAATGCCATTGTGATAACAGTTTTGTATGTTGGAGTATGGTTTACTCATGAGGCCATCTCGCCCGCTGTCGAGATCTCTTTGCCACTGGTCTTTAAAGTCTCTAAAGATCTATTTTGCATCTTTCCAGAATTGCCTATTCTGAACGTCTTTGTATCTGAAGAACGGGACGCCTTGTTTCTTGTCTTGTCCTTGAGTTCAGAAACGAAAATGCGCTTAGCTACCCTCTCGTCAGGCATCTTGACAACGTGTCCAGACCAGCGCAGCTGACGACGCATTAGATAGACCTCAATTATGGGAGACATTAGCCCTTCGCAGGACATCCATGTTTCTAACACGATTGAACCATTTGATGAAGATCGCGGAACACTTAAGGTGCATGGTATCGGTCTAATTCTCATATGTGTCTCTTGTAGATGCACCACGTCTCAGAAGAATAAAGGACTTTGGGAAGACGATGGCCATGTACACGTTGACCTTCATTTTTAGTTTGTGGCCGCGGCCACAAACTAAAAATGAGCAGACTACGAGAGAGGTTATTCAGCTCACACGAGCTGAATAACCTCGTAGTCTGCTTAACACTGCTGAAGCAGCACCAGTTCTGCTGTTAGTTTCCGGGTCCAGGTCACCTTTTCTTGTTAATACCCAGGTATTTGAATCTACCCACCTGCTTGAAGACGACACCATCGAGTCGTATATCAAGTGGGCCATGGTTCACTGTGTCTAATGCCTGACTAATGACTACGATCTTTGACATGCAAAATCAAAAGTCATTTATTCAAACTAGGCTGAGAATCAGCACTTTTCGAACGTCAAAATTACATAAGACAGTCCCCCCAAAACGCCCACCCTTCACCACTTCCTAGTGCTTTAGCTGGGAAGAAGAAGTGGCGCAACAAACTCCCCAGCAGCACAGCTGTCTGTTCAGTTAGAAAAATTTGATTCTATACAAAAGTTTGCAAAATCGTTTACATTATTACGCAACATAAAACATAAATCTAATTAGCCATATGTCAGCTAGCACACGCCAATATACCAACCAAAAAAAAAAAAAAAGAATAATATAAAAAAAAAAACGAGAACTATATGTACCTACTCAAGCAGAAATAAGTAGTTAATATAAACATAAACATAAATTAACTAAATAAAAGCCTCTAGGCACAAAGGGCGTGCCCGCTTACATATAGCTATTTATAGCTGCAACTGGAAGTTATAAATGATAAACTAGGAGCATCGAAGTAAATAAATAAAAATTAATTACTAATAACATTAAAAAAATAACATTAACAAAACCGACATCAGCAAGACGACCAGTCAACACAAGCAGCACCCGTTCACGAGCATAACGCAAAGATCAGCCATTACCCCCCTCGCCATATTTGAGGGAAGGAGACAACCCAACCTCCGACGCTACCGCAAGCAGTGACATCTAAGGGAGCATGACGAACCTGCTGCCGGTTGCTCAGGCAAAAATAATAATTATCCATTGTCGAGGTCGCTAGCTAACCACATATTGCAATACAACTCATATAGAAAACATTGTAATGAGTCATCAATTAATTAAATTAAAATCAATATTAAAATAAAATTGACTATAAGTACAGTCCAAATAAAAATAATAAAAAATTTATATGAACTCATATAACCTGTCAGTGGGTAAGCTAATTCTGGAGAAGGAACATAAACATTGTCTTGAGTTAATCACAGCAACCAACTACTCTTATCATTTAAGTAGTCGTTAATGGAGTAGTAAGCGTTTGAACAAAGGTTGCATTTTACTTTAGCTTTAAACGCATTATAAGGCAAATCTAGCAAAGGAGAGGGTAGCTTGTTATAAAAGGTTATACCAAGCCCAACAAATGAGTTATGAACCTTATGAAGCCGGTGAAAGGGAACTCGTAGTTTGCCCTTATTCCTAGTGTTAACATTGTGAATATCACTGTTTTTAGTGTATAAGTGTATATTTTGCCTAATATATAAGATGTTGGCGAAGATGAATTGTGATGCCACAGTGAGAATACCAATATCTTTAAAAAAAATCTCTCAGAGAAACTCTGGCACCTAGCTGGTAAATTGCTCGAACAGCTCGTTTTTGTAGGACAAATATATTTTGAATATCAGCAGCTGTACCCCACAGCAGAATACCGTAGGACATAACGCTATGAAAATAACTAAAATAGACTAGCCGAGCAGTATCAACGTCAGTGTATTGTCTTACTTTTCTGACGGCGTAAGCGGCCAAACTGAGCCTCCCCGCTACGCTCGATATATGTGGGCCCCACTGAAGTTTGGCATCTACTGTTATCCCCAGAAAAACTGCCGAGTTTACAGTTTCAAGCACTTCTTTATCTAAGACGATGTTGGGTCCTAGATTTCTGACATTCGGTAAGGCAAACTTTACACATTTCGTTTTCTTGCCATTGAGAACTAGGTTATTTGTCGTAAACCAATCCGTTACCATTGAGAGAGCACTGTTTACATCGTCAAAATCTTGCCTATTCCTGTCTACTTTAAAAATAAGAGAGGTATCATCTGCAAACAGTACAACTTCACAGACACCCTTTAAATAGAATGGTAAGTCATTGATATACACTAAGAACAAGAATGGACCCAGTATGGAGCCTTGAGGTACACCTAACTGAACTGGTAGCCCAGAAGATTTCACACCATTAACATCTACACATTGGAACCTATTCTGTAAATAAGAATTTATAACGTTCAGAGCTTCGTTTTGCACACCGTAATGACGAAGTTTACGCAAAAGCGTGTCATGGTGCACGCAATCAAAGGCTTTGGAGAGATCACAGAAAACCCCAATAGCATTTTGCGAGTTCTCCCATGCATTAAATATGTGTTTCAGCAGAGCAACACCCGCATCTGTAGTCGAACGACCTTTAGTAAAGCCATATTGTTCATTATGAAGGAGGCTATTTAAATTAAAATGTCTTAGTAACTGCTTGAGAATTAACTTTTCAAATATTTTGCTAAATGCAGGTAGAAATAGGTCTGAAATTGCCAACGTCATTTTTACTACCTGACTTAAATAATGGTATGACTTTACTACTCTTCATGAGGTCAGGAAAAGTTCCTAGATCAACACATTTATTAAAAGTAACAGCAAGATAGGGGGCTACAATGTCTATTATATTACTTAAAAGTTTAATGGAGATGCCCCAGTAATCACCAGTGTTTTTAGACTTGAGTGTGTTAAAAACATTAACTACATCACGAGGCGTTACATGTTCGAAGCTAAATAAGCGACTACTTTTAGACACACTACCGTGCAAAAGGTTCTCAGCTTTAGACGGGGACGAATTTAAGGAGCGAGTCGTAGTTATAGGAATGTTGGCAAAAAACTCATTAAATGCCTCAGCTACGTCAGCTGCTTTATTAATTAATTTGTGGTCAACCATAATCTCAAGTTGTTTATCTTGTTTAACCGATTTACCCGTTTCATTGTTAATAATTTTCCAAGTGGTTTTTACTTTATTATTGGAATTTTTAATTGTATCGCTTAAAAATTTAGATTTAGCAAAAGCACTAACCTTTTTAAATAATTTTGAATAATTTTTGACATATTCTAGGAAAGGAGTATCAAACCTGTATTTTTTCAAACCATACAACTCGTATAGTCTCGCTCTACTTTTATAAATACCCGGAGTGGCCCATTGGTTAAAACCAACGGAGGTGCCATTAAAGTTAATAGTTTTGGTCTTGAAAGTTGATAGGTACTCTTTTTGCACAACATCAAAAAGGGCTCCATATATTTCATTAGGATTCTCGTGTTCTACTATAGATGGAGTAATTTTATGAGCTATACTATTTTTAAACTTATTGCAACGACTAGCTGTATAAGGCCTGCATTCTATTTTATGCGGCTTTTTATTTAATGGCATGGGGAAGCTAGATAATAAACCACAGTGGTCAGACGTTAAGTCACTTAACACTAATTTATTTTTGGCATCACAATCACTAAATATATTATCAAGACAAGTTGACGAAGATGCCGTGATCCTAGTAGGTTCAAAAAACAAGTTAATTAATTTTATAAGACCTAAATAGATTAAGAAGTCTAATACTTAATGGAGTAACATCTAAAATATTAACATTAAAATCTCCACATAAAATAATACTTTTATTACTTGCTTTTAACCTATTAAGTGAATCCTCCATTACGGATTCGAAACGAATAAAATCACCAGAGGGGGGTCTATAAACACAAATTATAATGTATCGCTCGAGTTCAACACAAGACAACTCAATAGTGCGCTCGATAGAGAGATTAACTAAATCAAAACGTTGTTTACATTTCAACTTGTTTGAAACAAGAACTAAAGAGCCACCGCGAATAGCGCTTTTCCTTACAAACGCACTTTGTACAGTAAAATTATCATCATTGATAAACACTACTTCATGTTCTTTCAACCAGTGTTCAGTTAAACATAACACCTGAACATCATAGTTCTCCATAAATAAACTTAACTCTAGCTCTTTGCCGGACAGACCCTGCATATTTTGATGTACAACATTCAAAGTATGCGGCTCACCCGTTGTCGCACCTAATAGTTTAAACTACAAGGCGTATCAAAGTTAGTGTTAGTACCACTACTAACAGTAGTCGATGGTACCCTACAAGTACCAGTGTCACTGTGTATATTATATGCTAAAAGATTAGCAATTTGTCTCCTACTACTAGCTGGCAAATACATTCTATAGTTAGTCAGTTTGTAATCAGTAATAAATTGATTGTGACGACATGTCCTATTATAAATTAACATGTTTAAATTATAAATGTGCCTATTTTGCTCATCAGACAAATATTGAGAATAAGGCAAAGCACAGAAAATAAATTTACAATTATTGGTCTCATTAAGATGTAACATCAAAAGGACACATTCAATTATGTCCTTTTTTCTTACTTTTAAACTATCCCCATACAATAATATAACAGTAGAACTGGGGTTTATTTTTGTCAATCTAATACTACTTATTAAATGGCTAATACTGGCACCGGGTAAACAATTATGAATAACATATTGTTGCGAATGCATGCAAATTTTTAGACCGATACGACTTGTTGCCCAGAATAACAGTGGGTCATTTAATTTCACGTTCTCAGCTACAACAGGGATTTCCAGGGTCATGCAAATAAACAACAGCACGACTGTGAAGTACCTCATTATCCAGTAAAATAAAAATTTACATAAAAATAAACAATATAGAACAGTCATATAATTTGATTACCTATATAAATGGCTTGTTACATAACATAACATAACATAACATAACATTAAATTGATTATATCAACACACTTATTGTGCGTTTACTTTTTTTCCGGCCATTGCTTGCTGCATGCCACAATTTATTATTGCCTAGTAAGCATAGGACATGCGTTTAAGTAGTAGATAGATCTTCCTGGAGCAGATCAGTGGCTATTCTGTTCGATGACCAGACTTTTAAGGAATATTGAGCAGAATCTTTTCAGTAGTTTTTGTTCGGAACATACACACACACAAACAGACATCATCATCATTATCTTCCTGCCCTTGTCGCATGTTACTTGGGGTCGGCACATCCCTCTTTTCTTGGGCCTTCCTTTCCCTCTCCACCCATCAACATTTGTATTCATCACTCTTTTAGTCACATGCATTTCCTCTCTCCTCATCATATGCCCATACCATACCAAGCCAATAAAGATTTCCTTTCAACTTTTTGTCACTTGCGCCACTTTGAACCCTCTAAATATTGAAATGGATATGTGGAGTCACACATCCATTTCAATATTTCATCACTCCACACATCCATCTCAACATTCTGATCTCCGCTGCACACAATCTTTTTTCATCGACAGACAAACGGACAAAAATTCTTAAATCTATATTCTCAGCACCAAAATCATTTCCACACCACGTACCACTTACTTTTTCCCAAAAATTATTAAATGAACAGTTTGTATTCGTGTATTTTATTCTATGTTGAGATACCCTTAAAACATCTGAATCACCTAATGAACTCTCTACTCAATTCCAGTCATATTCCATAAAGCCTAAGTAAAGCACAATTTTTACTGTTATGAATAAAATTTTAATTAAAAGAAACGTTGGGGAACATACATAGTATTTAAAACAAAAACAAAATTTGCACAGGCGCCATCTTGGAATTACACTTTGACTTCACGATCGGCTTTAGCACCCTCGAAAACTATGAAAACGAGACCCATGACAAAAAATTGAAAATTTTCGCAGCCAGCATCTTGGATTTTCATGTTAACCAAATTCACACTTCCTCTCTCTCTCTCGCAGTGTATTCGGGCCGATGTGTACAATTTTTTCCCACGATACTGTAATTTCTTTTGTTTTTTTCTGCCAACGTGCTCCCTCTCTCTCTTTCTTTCTCTTTGAATTAGAAAAATACAGTCGCAAGTATTAACACCTTTAGCTTTAAACTTTCTGCCAGATTATAAGCCGCGATAAGGAACTTCGTTCCAAGAAAACGTCCAGACAGACAGAAAAAAAATCGATGTCAGGCGAAAATAATGAAAAAAAAACATAAAAATAATCTATCTTCTTAACTACTAATAATCACTGAAAATACATGGGTGTAATTCGGATGCCCCGCAATAGAAGGCATCTAAATTTTACTTTTAGACGTCACTTCTCCGGCCAACCTGTATACATTGTCAAATTCCAACCAACCATATAACAACGATATTTTTAACATGTTTAGATGTCGAAACCCATCGCGTCTGCTGAGTTTCCCTAGCTAATTAAAGTTGACATTGTATAAAATTAGAACTTTATACATCGCGTTGCGTCGCGCTGTGCCTTGGTGTGAAGTCACCCTTATAGTTTTCTTATTAGTTGACTACTCTATAAATCAGATAATATGTTTAGTTCCATTTACATGATGCAATTTTCTTTTTAATTGCTCTTGTTTTTAACAGTTCTACTACGGACACAAATCAATTCAATTTACTATGGACACAAATCAATTCAATTTTTCATAGGATAATAACTTTAACTATAAATATCTGTTAAACGCAAGAAATATTTAAAACATTTCACTAGCTCAGTAGTGTTACTTACTACTATTTGTCATCATGAAGTTTTTGCAAGTCACCCTGTTATTCACGTTCGTGATGCTGCTGGCTCATGTGTCTGCTTACAACCTGGGGTCTTCAAACAGAGGAAGTAATTATGGATATTTTAATTATTATCTTTTTAAACTATAACGGTAGGTTCATCCGTTAAAAAACGAATCCGACACGCAATTACTGGAAAGGGCTGAAACGAACCCTTCTTTGCTTATGTCAGATTCGGATCAATACGGATCTTTTAAGGGTTTGCGCCAATTAATTAATAATATTATTTGTTCAGGTGCCGGATGCAAGACTGACAGCGACTGCCCAGCCCATAGCATATGCGTACGTAGTTTGGATGGGAACCCGGAGTGCGCTTCGCTTGTAAATCGAAGAGACCCGCCGCCTAAGCCTCTTCGATTTGGATAAGATTTCGACTTGGATGACAAAATTACATAATCATGCTCTCACCACACCTATCTGAATTTTACAATAAATGAATGACTTTTAATAATTATTTATTTATTTATTTTTATTTAAATGCCTTTAAAACTACCATTACAGGTCTTAGCCTAATGCAATAGCCAAGGAATGTATACAAAATTAATATTTAATTAAATCATACATAAATAATAGTACTTTTGCGAATTCACCCCAGTAACATGTAAATATTGTGATGACCGGGGTTCCAATTAATTGATTGTGAAGGAAAACAAGGACAGCTTACACACTTTTTAATGATTATTTCCTCTATTTAAAAATCGCAACTTAAATACTAAAACTAATTAATAACACCGAAACAAAATTTAATCAAGTTAAATAACACTTATTCATTGAACAAGATTATCAATGCAAAACAAAAAGTAAGTATATCCAGTTGGGATCGAACCCGTGATCCGATATGCGTGACCCGGTGCTAAGCCACGAAACCAGACGGTTTCTTGTCTACCGTGGCGAATATGTCGTTCAGTACTTCGTAGTGAATCACTACGATGCCCTCAAAGAGTAAAGTAACTATATAGGGAATGCCCTTCCAATCAGGGCCGGACTTAATCCCACCCTATATCTGCACGTTAAGGGCGTCTCCGCAAGCCCGTTACTGCCGCTGTTCACACACAAATTCACAATCTTGGACGTATATAATTGTTCTGTATCAATTCCAAGTAATTTCCAGAATTTAATTCGGAGCAACCGTTAGTTTGACTTTTTCCTTCGCCGATTGACATTTCTCCGGTCTCAATAATTTTCCTTCCACCGTCACTTGTCAATCGTCTAATATGCGATAATTATCTCCTGTGTCAAGCCTAGTAACGCCATCTAGTATTGGACTCAAGAACAAAAATGTTTAGATCATTACAATATCCCCTCTCCTCTAAAGAATCCAACCGGATTCAAATCAAACGTTTAAGGTCACAAGAATGCCATTTTCCTAAATCTTTTCCTCTGAAACTCTTTAATCTGTAAACGTCGCCTGATATTTTCTCTGCTATGACTGCTTTTTCAAACTTTGGTGCCAATTTAGACATAAAAGCCTTGTTAGCATTCGATAGGAGTTTAGTGCGTTTCCAAACCAGATCACCAACTTTATAGTCACATACGCGTCGTCTCTTGTTGTACTGTTCGCTATTGGTATCATGTGATTGCCGTATCCTTTCACAAACTTCGTCATAAATCTTACTTCTGAAGGCTATATTTCCTTCAAATTTTTCTTTGTCGAAGGTAACTGGTTCGTCTGGTTCAAAACTATAAGGTTTCATGCCCTGGACCGTCGTCTCGCGCCCAAAAAACAAATAGGCTGGTGTTTTTCCAGTCACTTCATGAACCGATGTTCTGAGCGCATGTCCTATGAGCGGTATATACTTGTCCCATTCTTTGTGATTATCTTCAACGTAAGAAGCAATAGCTGAGCCAATGACTTTGTTTACCCGTTCCGTGGGATTGGCCTGAGGATGGTAATAAGGGGTGTACCATAGTTTTACACCATACCCTGAAACTAGATCCTTAAACTGGTTGGATACAAATTGCTTTCCACTGTCGCAAACTATTACACTAGGGGTTCCATACATTAAGAAAATATGTTCCTCCAGTATTTGAGCTATAGTTGATGATTTCCCATTCCTGAGAGGATACAGAAAACAGAATTTGCTGAACCAGCATGTTATGACTAGCAGCATAGTATTGCCATGCTTAGATTTCGGAAATGGCCCCATCAGATCCATAGATATAATTTGAAAGGGTGCAGTTACCCCTCGTTGCTTTCCCATTAAACCTGATGGCCTACTCTGGGAGTGCTTGTATTTTGCACACACTTCACATTTCCGAACGTAGTTTTTTACGTCCTGGATCAATGTCGGCCAAAAATAGTGCTGTCTCGCGCGATTGACCGATTTTTTAACACCAAGGTGACCAGATGTGGGGTCATCATGACATTCCTTTAGGATTGCTTGCCGATGCTTTTCTGGAATCACAAGTTTCCAACTGTCATTTTCATCTGGATATTGTTTTAAACTCATGTATTTCCACAATTGTCCTTGACTGACTTCCCAGTCTGGGTCATTCTTCCCAGCCAGCACCAGGTCCTCCTTTGACTTATACCACTCATCTTTATCTTCTGGTTTTATCTCTATTATATTAATTTCTTCTTCGATCGCTCTTGATAAGGCATCCGGTACAGTGTTATATTTACCTTTGCGATGGATTATTTCGTAATCAAATTGTTGTAAGCGCATAGCCCACCTTGCCAACCGCCCATGAGGATCCTTATTCCGGTGTAGCCACTGAAGGGCACTATGGTCTGTAATGACCTTAAAATGATTCCCTTCAACATATGGTCGAAATTGTTCTACAGCATGCAAAACACTTAAAAGTTCTCGCTCAGACGCTGAGTAATTGCATTCCCTTTCCGACAGTTTTCTGCTCGTGTAAGCAATGGGAACCTCCATACCATCGGCTATTTGAATTAAAACTCCACCAGTTCCTCTATTAGAAGCGTCGCATTGAACAGAAAAAGGTTTTCTGAAGTCTGGCACTCTTAACACTGGCGTCGAAGTCAGGGCAGTCTTTCGACTTAAGAAAGAATGTTCGGCCTCTCTATTCCATACAATATGTTTAGTCTTCTTGCCTCCCTTAGTTAGTTCATGCAGTGGAGCTGCGACAATGGCAAAATTTTCTACGAACCGCCTATACCAACTTGCTAGACCAATAAATCTCTTTAGCTCTGTGTAAGTCGTAGGCTTGGGATAGTCCAGTATGGCTTTTACTTTGTCCGGATCCGTACGTAATCCTTCCTTGTCCACAATATAACCTAGGTATTTTAAGGAAGATCTCGCAAATACGCATTTCTCCAGGTTGATCGTCAATTCTGCTTTCTTAAGCTGATTTTTTACGTGTGACAATGACGATAAATGGCTGTCGAAGCTGTCGTCACATATGACAATATCGTCTAAGTAAGTGAACACTCTATTCTCAAACTCCGGCGTGAACAAGCGGTCCATCAACCGTTGTTGTCTGAGATGCATTGCTTAATCCAAACGGCATGACCTTGAATTGATAAAGTCCTTTTCCAGCGAGACCAAAAGCAGTCTTTTCCTTGCTCGCTTCTTCTAGTGGTATCTGCCAGAATGCAGATCGTAGATCGATAGTCGACAGGAACCGAGCGTTTTTTAGGCTGTCTAAGATGGTGGTAACTCTAGGCAAAGGATAAGAGTCTTTTACTGTTACTTTATTTAACTGGCGACTGTCAAGGCACAATCGATTCTTACCCGAAGATTTCTTCACCAGTAAAACTGGAGAACGCCATGAACTAAACGAGGGTTCTATTACATCATTATCCAGCATATCCTGGATCTCCTTCTCAAGTTCTGCCATAATTGGAGGAGCGAAGGGGTACTGTCTATGTTTGATGGGCAAGCTGTCCCCGGTGTCAATCCTATGCTTGATTAACGATGTTCTTCCTAAACCTTTACCAATTTCTGCTGTCATTTCCTCTAATAATTTGTCAAGGCGTTCTTTCTGTTGACCAGACAGTTCATCCCGCGAAATTACTGGTTGCGAGACGTTAATTTCCGTAATGTCAGCAATCGATTTCCCCGCCCCTATTGCTAAATTAAATGACTCAAAAAAATTCATTCCTAAAATAATATCATGTTTTAAGCAGTCCATGATGTAAAAATCTACCACGTTATATTTTCCCGTAAACTCAATAGGTAAATGAACAATGGAATCCATTGTATGACAGGTGCCATCAGCCGTTGAGATCATTTCTTTGTCGACTTTATGTCCTGAAAACCCCAATTTCCTAATTTTAATTGCGAATCTCTGCGAAATCACTGAGACAGTAGCTCCAGAATCCAACAATCCCGCAAATGACTGATTTAGAATCTTTATTTCTGCATAATATCGATTGTCTTGCTTATGCTTATTAATATTACAGATTTTTCCTGTTTTAAAATAACTCGAAACTGTGTGTAGCCATTGCTGCCAGTCATCCGAGATAGAATAACTTAGCTTTTCGGGGTACGATCGGCCGGCATCGACTCCGAATTGTCGTTTCCCTTATCAGTAGCATTGCAAGAGCATTTATTTATCGTTCTCCCGAAACGTCCACATTTATAGCAGAAAAGTCTTTGCTTTGGTAATTTACAATCCCTGAAACGATGTCCTGGAGCTCTACAGTTCCAGCATTTTGTAAGAAGTGCTTCCTTATCATTTATGGCTGCCAGCTCAGTCGTGTTTTCATTTCGTGATATCTTCGAAGTACTTCCTTTATATGCTAAATCTCTTTCTAGCGAGTGTTCACTTGGAGTAGGTTCCTTGAAATTATCACAGCTTAACTTAGTACGTTCAATTATCCTTAGGATTGATGTTAACTCAACCACAGAATCGAACGTGTCTCGGCATATGGCCTTCTGAAAATAGGGTTGTAAATTCCTTCTAAGTATTATTAATTTTTGTGTTTCAGGAATGGGAGTCGGTAGCCGATTGAACATATTCTGCATAATTGCTATATAAACCAAAACGGTTTCCTGATTGCTTTGGGTTCTTCGTTTAATCTCCTCTAACAGCTCCTCTTGGTAGTACGGTTGCTGAAATGTGTCCAACAGTAGCTTCACTAATTGAGACCAATTTGTAACTGTACCTTTATTGGCCCTAAACCATATTAAAGCTTCTTCTTCGCAGAAGTCTATGGCATATCGAAATAAGTCTTCATCGGCAGCATTTCGTGCCTCTTTAAGTTCCTCCACTCTTTCTAAGAACGCGTTGACACTTACGGTACCCTTGCCACTAAATTTGACACCCCAATCTTTGATGGGAACTAACTTCCGTTTGTGGAAACCATCATCAAATGTAGAAGACCTTTGTAAGCCTGGGTGATGTGAGGAAAGACTAGGCCTTTCTAAGGTGGTTCGTGGTACGTCAATGTCGGTAGCAGTTTTCGAGGAACGATTCTGGTCAATTTCCGTGCCACTTGCCTTTGGTAAGGTAGATTTCCCAGAGTTTCGGCACTTTTCCAATTGTTCCATTATCTGTATAGGCTCCTCACCCAGAGACTTCTGTAAAATGTCCTTATCATGTTCAGAAATAACATCCTCTTCATCATCTTCTTCTTGCTCAAGCTGTCTTAGCGACGACATGGTATCTTGAATGTTCTTCAGTAATGTTAAATGTTTCTCAATGTCACCGGTTCCAGAGGGTATAATAAGCTTAGCTCGGTTTGATAAGTGTGTCAAGCGAGAGTGTATACGTCTAAAAAACGAATGTTCAGGACTGTGTGATACTTCAGATATAAGTGAAATGATTGCCGATAATTTATTTTCACAAATTAATATTTCATGACTCGGGTTGTCAATGCAAGATTTAGGAACCTTAAAAGAAATAGTTGAGTCGCCTGATAGCTCTCGAACTAAAATTTTCCGCAAGAATTTCCGCATAGTCGCCACGGTCTTACAATCCGAAATCCCTCGACAAGCCAATTCAAACTCAAGCTCATCTTTATGCAGTGCATTGACATCCATGATCAAACACAATAAATATAACAATTTCAATAAACTGTAGCAAATTTAAAATAATACGATGAATAGATTTTTGTTCCGAATAACCGTGCGTGATACAACAAACTTGTCGAACTGTAACAATTTTTCTTTTTTTTTTAAGAATGTACTGACGTTTGTCCAGAACAAATACCTAAATACACAAAATAACAATAACCGTCATACACCTTGTTTTTCATTCAATTAACCCGTGGGCGCCAATGTGATGACCGGGGTTCCAATTAATTGATTGTGAAGGAAAACAAGGACAGCTTACACACTTTTTAATGATTATTTCCTCTATTTAAAAATCGCAACTTAAATACTAAAACTAATTAATAACACCGAAACAAAATTTAATCAAGTTAAATAACACTTATTCATTGAACAAGATTATCAATGCAAAACAAAAAGTAAGTATATCCAGTTGGGATCGAACCCGTGATCCGATATGCGTGACCCGGTGCTAAGCCACGAAACCAGACGGTTTCTTGTCTACCGTGGCGAATATGTCGTTCAGTACTTCGTAGTGAATCACTACGATGCCCTCAAAGAGTAAAGTAACTATATAGGGAATGCCCTTCCAATCAGGGCCGGACTTAATCCCACCCTATATCTGCACGTTAAGGGCGTCTCCGCAAGCCCGTTACTGCCGCTGTTCACACACAAATTCACAATCTTGGACGTATATAATTGTTCTGTATCAATTCCAAGTAATTTCCAGAATTTAATTCGGAGCAACCGTTAGTTTGACTTTTTCCTTCGCCGATTGACATTTCTCCGGTCTCAATAATTTTCCTTCCACCGTCACTTGTCAATCGTCTAATATGCGATAATTATCTCCTGTATCAAGCCTAGTAACGCCATCTAGTATTGGACTCAAGAACAAAAATGTTTAGATCATTACAATATATCAATTTTGACCTGAATATCATTGATGGTGCGAACGAAATTTTTATCATGTTTATAATTATGGCGAAACCCATCGCATCTGATGAGTTTCCCTAGCTAATTAAAGTTGACCTTGTATGAAATTAGAACTTCATACATAAAATCAGATATGTTAAGCTCCATTTACATGATGCAATTTTCTTTTTAATTGCACTTGTGTTCACAGTTCTACTACGGGAACAAATCAACTCAATTTACTATGAACACAAATCAATTCAATTTTTCATAGGATAATAACTTTAACTATAAATATCTGTTAAACGCAAGAAATATTTAAAACATTTCACTAGCTCGGCAGTGTTACTACTGTTTGTCATCATGAAGTTTTTTCAAGTCACGTTGTTGTTCACGTTCGTGATGCTGGTGGCTCATGTGTCTGCTTACAACCGCGAAAGTAATTATGGATATTTTAATTATTATCTTTTTTAAACTATAACGGTAGGTTCTTAACAAGTCGCAGTGCGGCGCGTCGCGACGCAGCGTCAAGCATTGTATGGCGTGCATGACATAAGCATTTTGTTACATTATCTCACTGAAATGTAGTACCTATCACAAGTTCTATATTTTATAGCTTTTATAAAGTGGGCGCGGGGACGTGTCGCTTCTTATTGTAAGTATTTGTGAACTGACCCACTCATACGGCTCGTTCCCACTTTTTATTGGATGTCGGCCCCCACTATAGACTAAACAGCGGAAGTAATTATGGATATTTTAATTATTATCTTTTTTAAACTATAATGATAGGTCCATCCGTTAAAAAAACGGATCCAACACGCAATCACTGGAAAGGGCTGAAACGAACCCTTCTTTGCTTATGTCAGATTCGGATCAATTCGGATCTTTTAAGGGCAAACCCTTATTACGCCTATTAATTAATAATATTATTTGTTCAGGTGCCGGATGCAAGACTGACAGCGACTGCCCAGCCCATAGCATATGCGTACGTAGTTTGGATGGGAACCCGGAGTGTGCTTCGCTTGTAAATCGAAGAGACCCGCCGCCTAAGCCTCTTCGATTTGGATAAGATTTGGACATAAGGACGACAAAATTACATAATCATGCTCTCACCACACCTATCTGAATTTTACAATAAATGAATGACTTATAATAAATTATAGTATGGGTGCTTGTTATTTAGTCCTCTTTTTTTGCAGAATCACTTGAATAAACTAAATGTACGAAACTTCACAGATATGACGGATATTGACAACAAATCAAGATACTTACAACAACAAAAAAAATCTTACCTAATATTTCTCAGAAAAAATGTAATAATTATGTACTTATACCTATTTATCAGTACATGTTGGTTACAAAAAAGTATAAACGTAGATGCCAACCTATGTGCCCAAGTTGTATTAAAAAAATAATCGAGTTGTCAACATGCTATGGTGACTATTTTTGTTTCGGACCGCTAAGTGTGCCTAAGTTACGGGCGTGTACTCTGATGTGGCAAATTTAACATAGCCTGACTAGGTACATTTACAGTGCGGACACGTTAGAATGCCATTGTGATAACAGTTTTGTATGTTGGAGTATGGTTTACTCATGAGGCCATCTCGCCCGCTGTCGAGATCTCTTTGCCACTGGTCTTTAAAGTCTCTAAAGATCTATTTTGCATCTTTCCAGAATTGCCTGTTCTGAACGTCTTTGTATCTGAAGAACGGGACGCCTTGTTTCTTGTCTTGTCCTTGAGTTCAGAAACGAAAATGCGCTTAGCTACCCTCTCGTCAGGCATCTTGACAACGTGTCCAGACCAGCGCAGCTGACGACGCATTAGATAGACCTCAATTATGGGAGACATTAGCCCTTCGCAGGACATCCATGTTTCTAACACGATTGAACCATTTGATGAAGATCGCGGAACACTTAAGGTGCATGGTATCGGTCTAATTCTCATATGTGTCTCTTGTAGATGCACCACGTCTCAGAAGAATAAAGGACTTTGGGAAGACGATGGCCATGTACACGTTGACCTTCATTTTTAGTTTGTGGCCGCGGCCACAAACTAAAAATGAGCAGACTACGAGAGAGGTTATTCAGCTCACACGAGCTGAATAACCTCGTAGTCTGCTTAACACTGCTGAAGCAGCACCAGTTCTGCTGTTAGTTTCCGGGTCCAGGTCACCTTTTCTTGTTAATACCCAGGTATTTGAATCTACCCACCTGCTTGAAGACGACACCATCGAGTCGTATATCAAGTGGGCCATGGTTCACTGTGTCTAATGCCTGACTAATGACTACGATCTTTGACATGCAAAATCAAAAGTCATTTATTCAAACTAGGCTGAGAATCAGCACTTTTCGAACGTCAAAATTACATAAGACAGTCCCCCCAAAACGCCCACCCTTCACCACTTCCTAGTGCTTTAGCTGGGAAGAAGAAGTGGCGCAACAAACTCCCCAGCAGCACAGCTGTCTGTTCAGTTAGAAAAATTTGATTCTATACAAAAGTTTGCAAAATCGTTTACATTATTACGCAACATAAAACATAAATCTAATTAGCCATATGTCAGTTAGCACACGCCAATATACCAACCAAAAAAAAAAAAAAAGAATAATATAAAAAAAAAAACGAGAACTATATGTACCTACTCAAGCAGAAATAAGTAGTTAATATAAACATAAACATAAATTAACTAAATAAAAGCCTCTAGGCACAAAGGGCGTGCCCGCTTACATATAGCTATTTATAGCTGCAACTGGAAGTTATAAATGATAAACTAGGAGCATCGAAGTAAATAAATAAAAATTAATTACTAATAACATTAAAAAAATAACATTAACAAAACCGACATCAGCAAGACGACCAGTCAACACAAGCAGCACCCGTTCACGAGCATAACGCAAAGATCAGCCATTACCCCCCTCGCCATATTTGAGGGAAGGAGACAACCCGACCTCCGACGCTACCGCAAGCAGTGACATCTAAGGGAGCATGACGAACCTGCTGCCGGTTGCTCAGGCAAAAATAATAATTATCCATTGTCGAGGTCGCTAGCTAACCACATATTGCAATACAACTCATATAGAAAACATTGTAATGAGTCATCAATTAATTAAATTAAAATCAATATTAAAATAAAATTGACTATAAGTACAGTCCAAATAAAAATAATAAAAAATTTATATGAACTCATATAACCTGTCAGTGGGTAAGCTAATTCTGGAGAAGGAACATAAACATTGTCTTGAGTTAATCACAGCAACCAACTACTCTTATCATTTAAGTAGTCGTTAATGGAGTAGTAAGCGTTTGAACAAAGGTTGCATTTTACTTTAGCTTTAAACGCATTATAAGGCAAATCTAGCAAAGGAGAGGGTAGCTTGTTATAAAAGGTTATACCAAGCCCAACAAATGAGTTATGAACCTTATGAAGCCGGTGAAAGGGAACTCGTAGTTTGCCCTTATTCCTAGTGTTAACATTGTGAATATCACTGTTTTTAGTGTATAAGTGTATATTTTGCCTAATATATAAGATGTTGGCGAAGATGAATTGTGATGCCACAGTGAGAATACCAATATCTTTAAAAAAAATCTCTCAGAGAAACTCTGGCACCTAGCTGGTAAATTGCTCGAACAGCTCGTTTTTGTAGGACAAATATATTTTGAATATCAGCAGCTGTACCCCACAGCAGAATACCGTAGGACATAACGCTATGAAAATAACTAAAATAGACTAGCCGAGCAGTATCAACGTCAGTGTATTGTCTTACTTTTCTGACGGCGTAAGCGGCCAAACTGAGCCTCCCCGCTACGCTCGATATATGTGGGCCCCACTGAAGTTTGGCATCTACTGTTATCCCCAGAAAAACTGCCGAGTTTACAGTTTCAAGCACTTCTTTATCTAAGACGATGTTGGGTCCTAGATTTCTGACATTCGGTAAGGCAAACTTTACACATTTCGTTTTCTTGCCATTGAGAACTAGGTTATTTGTCGTAAACCAATCCGTTACCATTGAGAGAGCACTGTTTACATCGTCAAAATCTTGCCTATTCCTGTCTACTTTAAAAATAAGAGAGGTATCATCTGCAAACAGTACAACTTCACAGACACCCTTTAAATAGAATGGTAAGTCATTGATATACACTAAGAACAAGAATGGACCCAGTATGGAGCCTTGAGGTACACCTAACTGAACTGGTAGCCCAGAAGATTTCACACCATTAACATCTACACATTGGAACCTATTCTGTAAATAAGAATTTATAACGTTCAGAGCTTCGTTTTGCACACCGTAATGACGAAGTTTACGCAAAAGCGTGTCATGGTGCACGCAATCAAAGGCTTTGGAGAGATCACAGAAAACCCCAATAGCATTTTGCGAGTTCTCCCATGCATTAAATATGTGTTTCAGCAGAGCAACACCCGCATCTGTAGTCGAACGACCTTTAGTAAAGCCATATTGTTCATTATGAAGGAGGCTATTTAAATTAAAATGTCTTAGTAACTGCTTGAGAATTAACTTTTCAAATATTTTGCTAAATGCAGGTAGAAATAGGTCTGAAATTGCCAACGTCATTTTTACTACCTGACTTAAATAATGGTATGACTTTACTACTCTTCATGAGGTCAGGAAAAGTTCCTAGATCAACACATTTATTAAAAGTAACAGCAAGATAGGGGGCTACAATGTCTATTATATTACTTAAAAGTTTAATGGAGATGCCCCAGTAATCACCAGTGTTTTTAGACTTGAGTGTGTTAAAAACATTAACTACATCACGAGGCGTTACATGTTCGAAGCTAAATAAGCGACTACTTTTAGACACACTACCGTGCAAAAGGTTCTCAGCTTTAGACGGGGACGAATTTAAGGAGCGAGTCGTAGTTATAGGAATGTTGGCAAAAAACTCATTAAATGCCTCAGCTACGTCAGCTGCTTTATTAATTAATTTGTGGTCAACCATAATCTCAAGTTGTTTATCTTGTTTAACCGATTTACCCGTTTCATTGTTAATAATTTTCCAAGTGGTTTTTACTTTATTATTGGAATTTTTAATTGTATCGCTTAAAAATTTAGATTTAGCAAAAGCACTAACCTTTTTAAATAATTTTGAATAATTTTTGACATATTCTAGGAAAGGAGTATCAAACCTGTATTTTTTCAAACCATACAACTCGTATAGTCTCGCTCTACTTTTATAAATACCCGGAGTGGCCCATTGGTTAAAACCAACGGAGGTGCCATTAAAGTTAATAGTTTTGGTCTTGAAAGTTGATAGGTACTCTTTTTGCACAACATCAAAAAGGGCTCCATATATTTCATTAGGATTCTCGTGTTCTACTATAGATGGAGTAATTTTATGAGCTATACTATTTTTAAACTTATTGCAACGACTAGCTGTATAAGGCCTGCATTCTATTTTATGCGGCTTTTTATTTAATGGCATGGGGAAGCTAGATAATAAACCACAGTGGTCAGACGTTAAGTCACTTAACACTAATTTATTTTTGGCATCACAATCACTAAATATATTATCAAGACAAGTTGACGAAGATGCCGTGATCCTAGTAGGTTCAAAAAACAAGTTAATTAATTTTATAAGACCTAAATAGATTAAGAAGTCTAATACTTAATGGAGTAACATCTAAAATATTAACATTAAAATCTCCACATAAAATAATACTTTTATTACTTGCTTTTAACCTATTAAGTGAATCCTCCATTACGGATTCGAAACGAATAAAATCACCAGAGGGGGGTCTATAAACACAAATTATAATGTATCGCTCGAGTTCAACACAAGACAACTCAATAGTGCGCTCGATAGAGAGATTAACTAAATCAAAACGTTGTTTACATTTCAACTTGTTTGAAACAAGAACTAAAGAGCCACCGCGAATAGCGCTTTTCCTTACAAACGCACTTTGTACAGTAAAATTATCATCATTGATAAACACTACTTCATGTTCTTTCAACCAGTGTTCAGTTAAACATAACACCTGAACATCATAGTTCTCCATAAATAAACTTAACTCTAGCTCTTTGCCGGACAGACCCTGCATATTTTGATGTACAACATTCAAAGTATGCGGCTCACCCGTTGTCGCACCTAATAGTTTAAACTACAAGGCGTATCAAAGTTAGTGTTAGTACCACTACTAACAGTAGTCGATGGTACCCTACAAGTACCAGTGTCACTGTGTATATTATATGCTAAAAGATTAGCAATTTGTCTCCTACTACTAGCTGGCAAATACATTCTATAGTTAGTCAGTTTGTAATCAGTAATAAATTGATTGTGACGACATGTCCTATTATAAATTAACATGTTTAAATTATAAATGTGCCTATTTTGCTCATCAGACAAATATTGAGAATAAGGCAAAGCACAGAAAATAAATTTACAATTATTGGTCTCATTAAGATGTAACATCAAAAGGACACATTCAATTATGTCCTTTTTTCTTACTTTTAAACTATCCCCATACAATAATATAACAGTAGAACTGGGGTTTATTTTTGTCAATCTAATACTACTTATTAAATGGCTAACACTGGCACCGGGTAAACAATTATGAATAACATATTGTTGCGAATGCATGCAAATTTTTAGACCGATACGACTTGTTGCCCAGAATAACAGTGGGTCATTTAATTTCACGTTCTCAGCTACAACAGGGATTTCCAGGGTCATGCAAATAAACAACAGCACGACTGTGAAGTACCTCATTATCCAGTAAAATAAAAATTTACATAAAAATAAACAATATAGAACAGTCATATAATTTGATTACCTATATAAATGGCTTGTTACATAACATAACATAACATAACATTAAATTGATTATATCAACACACTTATTGTGCGTTTACTTTTTTTCCGGCCATTGCTTGCTGCATGCCACAATTTATTATTGCCTAGTAAGCATAGGACATGCGTTTAAGTAGTAGATAGATCTTCCTGGAGCAGATCAGTGGCTATTCTGTTCGATGACCAGACTTTTAAGGAATATTGAGCAGAATCTTTTCAGTAGTTTTTGTTCGGAACATACACACACACAAACAGACATCATCATCATTATCTTCCTGCCCTTGTCGCATGTTACTTGGGGTCGGCACATCCCTCTTTTCTTGGGCCTTCCTTTCCCTCTCCACCCATCAACATTTGTATTCATCACTCTTTTAGTCACATGCATTTCCTCTCTCCTCATCATATGCCCATACCATACCAAGCCAATAAAGATTTCCTTTCAACTTTTTGTCACTTGCGCCACTTTGAACCCTCTAAATATTGAAATGGATATGTGGAGTCACACATCCATTTCAATATTTCATCACTCCACACATCCATCTCAACATTCTGATCTCCGCTGCACACAATATTTTTTCATCGACAGACAAACGGACAAAAATTCTTAAATCTATATTCTCAGCACCAAAATCATTTCCACACCACGTACCACTTACTTTTTCCCAAAAATTATTAAATGAACAGTTTGTATTCGTGTATTTTATTCTATGTTGAGATACCCTTAAAACATCTGAATCACCTAATGAACTCTCTACTCAATTCCAGTCATATTCCATAAAGCCTAAGTAAAGCACAATTTTTACTGTTATGAATAAAATTTTCATTAAAAGAAACGTTGGGGAACATACATAGTATTTAAAACAAAAACAAAATTTGCACAGGCGCCATCTTGGAATTACACTTTGACTTCACGATCGGCTTTAGCACCCTCGAAAACTATGAAAACGAGACCCATGACAAAAAATTGAAAATTTTCGCAGCCAGCATCTTGGATTTTCATGTTAACCAAATTCACACTTCCTCTCTCTCTCTCGCAGTGTATTCGGGCCGATGTGTACAATTTTTTCCCACGATACTGTAATTTCTTTTGTTTTTTTCTGCCAACGTGCTCCCTCTCTCTCTTTCTTTCTCTTTGAATTAGAAAAATACAGTCGCAAGTATTAACACCTTTAGCTTTAAACTTTCTGCCAGATTATAAGCCGCGATAAGGAACTTCGTTCCAAGAAAACGTCCAGACAGACAGAAAAAAAATCGATGTCAGGCGAAAATAATGAAAAAAAAACATAAAAATAATCTATCTTCTTAACTACTAATAATCACTGAAAATACATGGGTGTAATTCGGATGCCCCGCAATAGAAGGCATCTAAATTTTACTTTTAGACGTCACTTCTCCGGCCAACCTGTATACATTGTCAAATTCCAACCAACCATATAACAACGATATTTTTAACATGTTTAGATGTCGAAACCCATCGCGTCTGCTGAGTTTCCCTAGCTAATTAAAGTTGACATTGTATAAAATTAGAACTTTATACATCGCGTTGCGTCGCGCTGTGCCTTGGTGTGAAGTCACCCTTATAGTTTTCTTATTAGTTGACTACTCTATAAATCAGATAATATGTTTAGTTCCATTTACATGATGCAATTTTCTTTTTAATTGCTCTTGTTTTTAACAGTTCTACTACGGACACAAATCAATTCAATTTTTCATAGGATAATAACTTTAACTATAAATATCTGTTAAACGCAAGAAATATTTAAAACATTTCACTAGCTCAGTAGTGTTACTTACTACTATTTGTCATCATGAAGTTTTTGCAAGTCACCCTGTTATTCACGTTCGTGATGCTGCTGGCTCATGTGTCTGCTTACAACCTGGGGTCTTCAAACAGAGGAAGTAATTATGGATATTTTAATTATTATCTTTTTAAACTATAACGGTAGGTTCATCCGTTAAAAAACGAATCCGACACGCAATTACTGGAAAGGGCTGAAACGAACCCTTCTTTGCTTATGTCAGATTCGGATCAATACGGATCTTTTAAGGGTTTGCGCCAATTAATTAATAATATTATTTGTTCAGGTGCCGGATGCAAGACTGACAGCGACTGCCCAGCCCATAGCATATGCGTACGTAGTTTGGATGGGAACCCGGAGTGCGCTTCGCTTGTAAATCGAAGAGACCCGCCGCCTAAGCCTCTTCGATTTGGATAAGATTTCGACTTGGATGACAAAATTACATAATCATGCTCTCACCACACCTATCTGAATTTTACAATAAATGAATGACTTTTAATAATTATTTATTTATTTATTTTTATTTAAATGCCTTTAAAACTACCATTACAGGTCTTAGCCTAATGCAATAGCCAAGGAATGTATACAAAATTAATATTTAATTAAATCATACATAAATAATAGTACTTTTGCGAATTCACCCCAGTAACATGTAAATATTGTGATGACCGGGGTTCCAATTAATTGATTGTGAAGGAAAACAAGGACAGCTTACACACTTTTTAATGATTATTTCCTCTATTTAAAAATCGCAACTTAAATACTAAAACTAATTAATAACACCGAAACAAAATTTAATCAAGTTAAATAACACTTATTCATTGAACAAGATTATCAATGCAAAACAAAAAGTAAGTATATCCAGTTGGGATCGAACCCGTGATCCGATATGCGTGACCCGGTGCTAAGCCACGAAACCAGACGGTTTCTTGTCTACCGTGGCGAATATGTCGTTCAGTACTTCGTAGTGAATCACTACGATGCCCTCAAAGAGTAAAGTAACTATATAGGGAATGCCCTTCCAATCAGGGCCGGACTTAATCCCACCCTATATCTGCACGTTAAGGGCGTCTCCGCAAGCCCGTTACTGCCGCTGTTCACACACAAATTCACAATCTTGGACGTATATAATTGTTCTGTATCAATTCCAAGTAATTTCCAGAATTTAATTCGGAGCAACCGTTAGTTTGACTTTTTCCTTCGCCGATTGACATTTCTCCGGTCTCAATAATTTTCCTTCCACCGTCACTTGTCAATCGTCTAATATGCGATAATTATCTCCTGTGTCAAGCCTAGTAACGCCATCTAGTATTGGACTCAAGAACAAAAATGTTTAGATCATTACAATATCCCCTCTCCTCTAAAGAATCCAACCGGATTCAAATCAAACGTTTAAGGTCACAAGAATGCCATTTTCCTAAATCTTTTCCTCTGAAACTCTTTAATCTGTAAACGTCGCCTGATATTTTCTCTGCTATGACTGCTTTTTCAAACTTTGGTGCCAATTTAGACATAAAAGCCTTGTTAGCATTCGATAGGAGTTTAGTGCGTTTCCAAACCAGATCACCAACTTTATAGTCACATACGCGTCGTCTCTTGTTGTACTGTTCGCTATTGGTATCATGTGATTGCCGTATCCTTTCACAAACTTCGTCATAAATCTTACTTCTGAAGGCTATATTTCCTTCAAATTTTTCTTTGTCGAAGGTAACTGGTTCGTCTGGTTCAAAACTATAAGGTTTCATGCCCTGGACCGTCGTCTCGCGCCCAAAAAACAAATAGGCTGGTGTTTTTCCAGTCACTTCATGAACCGATGTTCTGAGCGCATGTCCTATGAGCGGTATATACTTGTCCCATTCTTTGTGATTATCTTCAACGTAAGAAGCAATAGCTGAGCCAATGACTTTGTTTACCCGTTCCGTGGGATTGGCCTGAGGATGGTAATAAGGGGTGTACCATAGTTTTACACCATACCCTGAAACTAGATCCTTAAACTGGTTGGATACAAATTGCTTTCCACTGTCGCAAACTATTACACTAGGGGTTCCATACATTAAGAAAATATGTTCCTCCAGTATTTGAGCTATAGTTGATGATTTCCCATTCCTGAGAGGATACAGAAAACAGAATTTGCTGAACCAGCATGTTATGACTAGCAGCATAGTATTGCCATGCTTAGATTTCGGAAATGGCCCCATCAGATCCATAGATATAATTTGAAAGGGTGCAGTTACCCCTCGTTGCTTTCCCATTAAACCTGATGGCCTACTCTGGGAGTGCTTGTATTTTGCACACACTTCACATTTCCGAACGTAGTTTTTTA
This sequence comes from Lithophane semibrunnea, assembly GCA_947363905.1. NCBI lineage: Eukaryota > Metazoa > Arthropoda > Insecta > Lepidoptera > Noctuidae > Lithophane > Lithophane semibrunnea. Next base: position 16,475,060 of record OX376194.1, read on the forward strand.
CGTCCTGGATCAATGTCGGCCAAAAATAGTGCTGTCTCGCGCGATTGACCGATTTTTTAACACCAAGGTGACCAGATGTGGGGTCATCATGACATTCCTTTAGGATTGCTTGCCGATGCTTTTCTGGAATCACAAGTTTCCAACTGTCATTTTCATCTGGATATTGTTTTAAACTCATGTATTTCCACAATTGTCCTTGACTGACTTCCCAGTCTGGGTCATTCTTCCCAGCCAGCACCAGGTCCTCCTTTGACTTATACCACTCATCTTTATCTTCTGGTTTTATCTCTATTATATTAATTTCTTCTTCGATCGCTCTTGATAAGGCATCCGGTACAGTGTTATATTTACCTTTGCGATGGATTATTTCGTAATCAAATTGTTGTAAGCGCATAGCCCACCTTGCCAACCGCCCATGAGGATCCTTATTCCGGTGTAGCCACTGAAGGGCACTATGGTCTGTAATGACCTTAAAATGATTCCCTTCAACATATGGTCGAAATTGTTCTACAGCATGCAAAACACTTAAAAGTTCTCGCTCAGACGCTGAGTAATTGCATTCCCTTTCCGACAGTTTTCTGCTCGTGTAAGCAATGGGAACCTCCATACCATCGGCTATTTGAATTAAAACTCCACCAGTTCCTCTATTAGAAGCGTCGCATTGAACAGAAAAAGGTTTTCTGAAGTCTGGCACTCTTAACACTGGCGTCGAAGTCAGGGCAGTCTTTCGACTTAAGAAAGAATGTTCGGCCTCTCTATTCCATACAATATGTTTAGTCTTCTTGCCTCCCTTAGTTAGTTCATGCAGTGGAGCTGCGACAATGGCAAAATTTTCTACGAACCGCCTATACCAACTTGCTAGACCAATAAATCTCTTTAGCTCTGTGTAAGTCGTAGGCTTGGGATAGTCCAGTATGGCTTTTACTTTGTCCGGATCCGTACGTAATCCTTCCTTGTCCACAATATAACCTAGGTATTTTAAGGAAGATCTCGCAAATACGCATTTCTCCAGGTTGATCGTCAATTCTGCTTTCTTAAGCTGATTTTTTACGTGTGACAATGACGATAAATGGCTGTCGAAGCTGTCGTCACATATGACAATATCGTCTAAGTAAGTGAACACTCTATTCTCAAACTCCGGCGTGAACAAGCGGTCCATCAACCGTTGTTGTCTGAGATGCATTGCTTAATCCAAACGGCATGACCTTGAATTGATAAAGTCCTTTTCCAGCGAGACCAAAAGCAGTCTTTTCCTTGCTCGCTTCTTCTAGTGGTATCTGCCAGAATGCAGATCGTAGATCGATAGTCGACAGGAACCGAGCGTTTTTTAGGCTGTCTAAGATGGTGGTAACTCTAGGCAAAGGATAAGAGTCTTTTACTGTTACTTTATTTAACTGGCGACTGTCAAGGCACAATCGATTCTTACCCGAAGATTTCTTCACCAGTAAAACTGGAGAACGCCATGAACTAAACGAGGGTTCTATTACATCATTATCCAGCATATCCTGGATCTCCTTCTCAAGTTCTGCCATAATTGGAGGAGCGAAGGGGTACTGTCTATGTTTGATGGGCAAGCTGTCCCCGGTGTCAATCCTATGCTTGATTAACGATGTTCTTCCTAAACCTTTACCAATTTCTGCTGTCATTTCCTCTAATAATTTGTCAAGGCGTTCTTTCTGTTGACCAGACAGTTCATCCCGCGAAATTACTGGTTGCGAGACGTTAATTTCCGTAATGTCAGCAATCGATTTCCCCGCCCCTATTGCTAAATTAAATGACTCAAAAAAATTCATTCCTAAAATAATATCATGTTTTAAGCAGTCCATGATGTAAAAATCTACCACGTTATATTTTCCCGTAAACTCAATAGGTAAATGAACAATGGAATCCATTGTATGACAGGTGCCATCAGCCGTTGAGATCATTTCTTTGTCGACTTTATGTCCTGAAAACCCCAATTTCCTAATTTTAATTGCGAATCTCTGCGAAATCACTGAGACAGTAGCTCCAGAATCCAACAATCCCGCAAATGACTGATTTAGAATCTTTATTTCTGCATAATATCGATTGTCTTGCTTATGCTTATTAATATTACAGATTTTTCCTGTTTTAAAATAACTCGAAACTGTGTGTAGCCATTGCTGCCAGTCATCCGAGATAGAATAACTTAGCTTTTCGGGGTACGATCGGCCGGCATCGACTCCGAATTGTCGTTTCCCTTATCAGTAGCATTGCAAGAGCATTTATTTATCGTTCTCCCGAAACGTCCACATTTATAGCAGAAAAGTCTTTGCTTTGGTAATTTACAATCCCTGAAACGATGTCCTGGAGCTCTACAGTTCCAGCATTTTGTAAGAAGTGCTTCCTTATCATTTATGGCTGCCAGCTCAGTCGTGTTTTCATTTCGTGATATCTTCGAAGTACTTCCTTTATATGCTAAATCTCTTTCTAGCGAGTGTTCACTTGGAGTAGGTTCCTTGAAATTATCACAGCTTAACTTAGTACGTTCAATTATCCTTAGGATTGATGTTAACTCAACCACAGAATCGAACGTGTCTCGGCATATGGCCTTCTGAAAATAGGGTTGTAAATTCCTTCTAAGTATTATTAATTTTTGTGTTTCAGGAATGGGAGTCGGTAGCCGATTGAACATATTCTGCATAATTGCTATATAAACCAAAACGGTTTCCTGATTGCTTTGGGTTCTTCGTTTAATCTCCTCTAACAGCTCCTCTTGGTAGTACGGTTGCTGAAATGTGTCCAACAGTAGCTTCACTAATTGAGACCAATTTGTAACTGTACCTTTATTGGCCCTAAACCATATTAAAGCTTCTTCTTCGCAGAAGTCTATGGCATATCGAAATAAGTCTTCATCGGCAGCATTTCGTGCCTCTTTAAGTTCCTCCACTCTTTCTAAGAACGCGTTGACACTTACGGTACCCTTGCCACTAAATTTGACACCCCAATCTTTGATGGGAACTAACTTCCGTTTGTGGAAACCATCATCAAATGTAGAAGACCTTTGTAAGCCTGGGTGATGTGAGGAAAGACTAGGCCTTTCTAAGGTGGTTCGTGGTACGTCAATGTCGGTAGCAGTTTTCGAGGAACGATTCTGGTCAATTTCCGTGCCACTTGCCTTTGGTAAGGTAGATTTCCCAGAGTTTCGGCACTTTTCCAATTGTTCCATTATCTGTATAGCCTCCTCACCCAGAGACTTCTGTAAAATGTCCTTATCATGTTCAGAAATAACATCCTCTTCATCATCTTCTTCTTGCTCAAGCTGTCTTAGCGACGACATGGTATCTTGAATGTTCTTCAGTAATGTTAAATGTTTCTCAATGTCACCGGTTCCAGAGGGTATAATAAGCTTAGCTCGGTTTGATAAGTGTGTCAAGCGAGAGTGTATACGTCTAAAAAACGAATGTTCAGGACTGTGTGATACTTCAGATATAAGTGAAATGATTGCCGATAATTTATTTTCACAAATTAATATTTCACGACTCGGGTTGTCAATGCAAGATTTAGGAACCTTAAAAGAAATAGTTGAGTCGCCTGATAGCTCTTGAACTAAAATTTCCCGCAAGAATTTCCGCATAGTCGCCACGGTCTTACAATCCGAAATCCCTCGACAAGCCAATTCAAACTCAAGCTCATCTTTATGCAGTGCATTGACATCCATGATCAAACACAATAAATATAACAATTTCAATAAACTGTAGCAAATTTAAAATAATACGATGAATAGATTTTTGTTCCGAATAACCGTGCGTGATACAACAAACTTGTCGAACTGTAACAATTTTTCTTTTTTTTTTAAGAATGTACTGACGTTTGTCCAGAACAAATACCTAAATACACAAAATAACAATAACCGTCATACACCTTGTTTTTCATTCAATTAACCCGTGGGCGCCAATGTGATGACCGGGGTTCCAATTAATTGATTGTGAAGGAAAACAAGGACAGCTTACACACTTTTTAATGATTATTTCCTCTATTTAAAAATCGCAACTTAAATACTAAAACTAATTAATAACACCGAAACAAAATTTAATCAAGTTAAATAACACTTATTCATTGAACAAGATTATCAATGCAAAACAAAAAGTAAGTATAACCAGTTGGGATCGAACCCGTGATCCGATATGCGTGACCCGGTGCTAAGCCACGAGACCAGACGGTTTCTTGTCTACCGTGGCGAATATGTCGTTCAGTACTTCGTAGTGAATCACTACGATGCCCTCAAAGAGTAAAGTAACTATATAGGGAATGCCCTTCCAATCAGGGCCGGACTTAATCCCACCCTATATCTGCACGTTAAGGGCGTCTCCGCAAGCCCGTTACTGCCGCTGTTCACACACAAATTCACAATCTTGGACGTATATAATTGTTCTGTATCAATTCCAAGTAATTTCCAGAATTTAATTCGGAGCAACCGTTAGTTTGACTTTTTCCTTCGCCGATTGACATTTCTCCGGTCTCAATAATTTTCCTTCCACCGTCACTTGTCAATCGTCTAATATGCGATAATTATCTCCTGTGTCAAGCCTAGTAACGCCATCTAGTATTGGACTCAAGAACAAAAATGTTTAGATCATTACAATATATCAATTTTGACCTGAATATCATTGATGGTGCGAACGAAATTTTTATCATGTTTATAATTATGGCGAAACCCATCGCATCTGATGAGTTTCCCTAGCTAATTAAAGTTGACCTTGTATGAAATTAGAACTTCATACATAAAATCAGATATGTTAAGCTCCATTTACATGATGCAATTTTCTTTTTAATTGCACTTGTGTTCACAGTTCTACTACGGGAACAAATCAACTCAATTTACTATGAACACAAATCAATTCAATTTTTCATAGGATAATAACTTTAACTATAAATATCTGTTAAACGCAAGAAATATTTAAAACATTTCACTAGCTCGGCAGTGTTACTACTGTTTGTCATCATGAAGTTTTTTCAAGTCACGTTGTTGTTCACGTTCGTGATGCTGGTAGCTCATGTGTCTGCTTACAACCGCGAAAGTAATTATGGATATTTTAATTATTATCTTTTTTAAACTATAACGGTAGGTTCTTAACAAGTCGCAGTGCGGCGCGTCGCGACGCAGCGTCAAGCATTGTATGGCGTGCATGACATAAGCATTTTGTTACATTATCTCACTGAAATGTAGTACCTATCACAAGTTCTATATTTTATAGCTTTTATAAAGTGGGCGCGGGGACGTGTCGCTTCTTATTGTAAGTATTTGTGAACTGACCCACTCATACGGCTCGTTCCCACTTTTTATTGGATGTCGGCCCCCACTATAGACTAAACAGCGGAAGTAATTATGGATATTTTAATTATTATCTTTTTTAAACTATAATGATAGGTCCATCCGTTAAAAAAACGGATCCAACACGCAATCACTGGAAAGGGCTGAAACGAACCCTTCTTTGCTTATGTCAGATTCGGATCAATTCGGATCTTTTAAGGGCCAACCCTTATTACGCCTATTAATTAATAATATTATTTGTTCAGGTGCCGGATGCAAGACTGACAGCGACTGCCCAGCCCATAGCATATGCGTACGTAGTTTGGATGGGAACCCGGAGTGTGCTTCGCTTGTAAATCGAAGAGACCCGCCGCCTAAGCCTCTTCGATTTGGATAAGATTTGGACATAAGGACGACAAAATTACATAATCATGCTCTCACCACACCTATCTGAATTTTACAATAAATGAATGACTTATAATAAATTATAGTATGGGTGCTTGTTATTTAGTCCTCTTTTTTTGCAGAATCACTTGAATAAACTAAATGTACGAAACTTCACAGATATGACGGATATTGACAACAAATCAAGATACTTACAACAACAAAAAAAATCTTACCTAATATTTCTCAGAAAAAATGTAATAATTATGTACTTATACCTATTTATCAGTACATGTTGGTTACAAAAAAGTATAAACGTAGATGCCAACCTATGTGCCCAAGTTGTATTAAAAAAATAATCGAGTTGTCAACATGCTATGGTGACTATTTTTGTTTCGGACCGCTAAGTGTGCCTAAGTTACGGGCGTGTGCTCTGATGTGGCAAATTTAACATAGCCTGACTAGGTACATTTACAGTGCGGACACGTTAGAATGCCATTGTGATAACAGTTTTGTATGATGGAGTATGGTTTACTCATGAGGCCATCTCGCCCGCTGTCGAGATCTCTTTGCCACTGGTCTTAAAAGTCTCTAAAGATCTATTTTGCATCTTTCCAGAATTGCCTGTTCTGAACGTCTTTGTATCTGAAGAACGGGACGCCTTGTTTCTTGTCTTGTCCTTGAGTTCAGAAACGAAAATGCGCTTAGCTACCCTCTCGTCAGGCATCTTGACAACGTGTCCAGACCAGCGCAGCTGACGACGCATTAGATAGACCTCAATTATGGGAGACATTAGCCCTTCGCAGGACATCCATGTTTCTAACACGATTGAACCATTTGATGAAGATCGCGGAACACTTAAGGTGCATGGTATCGGTCTAATTCTCATATGTGTCTCTTGTAGATGCACCACGTCTCAGAAGAATAAAGGACTTTGGGAAGACGATGGCCATGTACACGTTGACCTTCATTTTTAGTTTGTGGCCGCGGCCACAAACTAAAAATGAGCAGACTACGAGAGAGGTTATTCAGCTCACACGAGCTGAATAACCTCGTAGTCTGCTTAACACTGCTGAAGCAGCACCAGTTCTGCTGTTAGTTTCCGGGTCCAGGTCACCTTTTCTTGTTAATACCCAGGTATTTGAATCTACCCACCTGCTTGAAGACGACACCATCGAGTCGTATATCAAGTGGGCCATGGTTCACTGTGTCTAATGCCTGACTAATGACCACGATCTTTGACATGCAAAATCAAAAGTCATTTATTCAAACTAGGCTGAGAATCAGCACTTTTCGAACGTCAAAATTACATAAGACAGTCCCCCCAAAACGCCCACCCTTCACCACTTCCTAGTCCTTTAGCTGGGAAGAAGAAGTGGCGCAACAAACTCCCCAGCAGCACAGCTGTCTGTTCAGTTAGAAAAATTTGATTCTATACAAAAGTTTGCAAAATCGTTTACATTATTACGCAACATAAAACATAAATCTAATTAGCCATATGTCAGCTAGCACACGCCAATATACCAACCAAAAAAAAAAAAAAAAAGAATAATATAAAAAAAAAAACGAGAACTATATGTACCTACTCAAGCAGAAATAAGTAGTTAATATAAACATAAACATAAATTAACTAAATAAAAGCCTCTAGGCACAAAGGGCGTGCCCGCTTACATATAGCTATTTATAGCTGCAACTGGAAGTTATAAATGATAAACTAGGAGCATCGAAGTAAATAAATAAAAATTAATTACTAATAACATTAAAAAAATAACATTAACAAAACCGACATCAGCAAGACGACCAGTCAACACAAGCAGCACCCGTTCACGAGCATAACGCAAAGATCAGCCATTACCCCCCTCGCCATATTTGAGGGAAGGAGACAACCCGACCTCCGACGCTACCGCAAGCAGTGACATCTAAGGGAGCATGACGAACCTGCTGCCGGTTGCTCAGGCAAAAATAATAATTATCCATTGTCGAGGTCGCTAGCTAACCACATATTGCAATACAACTCATATAGAAAACATTGTAATGAGTCATCAATAAATTAAATTAAAATCAATATTAAAATAAAATTGACTATAAGCTAATTCTGGAGAAAGAACATAAACATTGTCTTGAGTTAATCACAGCAACCAACTACTCTTATCATTTAAGTAGTCGTTAATGGAGTAGTAAGCCTTTGAACAAAGGTTGCATTTTACTTTAGCTTTAAACGCATTATAAGGCAAATCTAGCAAAGGAGAGGGTAGCTTGTTATAAAAGGTTATACCAAGCCCAACAAATGAGTTATGAACCTTATGAAGCCGGTGAAAGGGAACTCGTAGTTTGCCCTTATTCCTAGTGTTAACATTGTGAATATCACTGTTTTTAGTGTATAAGTGTATATTTTGCCTAATATATAAGATGTTGGCGAAGATGAATTGTGATGCCACCGTGAGAATACCAATATCTTTAAAAAAATCTCTCAGAGAAACTCTGGCACCTAGCTGGTAAATTGCTCGGACAGCTCGTTTTTGTAGGACAAATATATTTTGAATATCAGCAGCTGTACCCCACAGCAGAATACCGTAGGACATAACGCTATGAAAATAACTAAAATAGACTAGCCGAGCAGTATCAACGTCAGTGTATTGTCTTACTTTTCTGACGGCGTAAGCGGCCGAACTGAGCCTCCCCGCTACGCTCGATATATGTGGGCCCCACTGAAGTTTGGCATCTACTGTTATCCCCAGAAAAACTGCCGAGTTTACAGTTTCAAGCACTTCTTTATCTAAGACGATGTTGGGTCCTAGATTTCTGACATTCGGTAAGGCAAACTTTACACATTTCGTTTTCTTGGCATTGAGAACTAGGTTATTTGTCGTAAACCAATCCGTTACCATTGAGAGAGCACTGTTTACATCGTCAAAATCTTGCCTATTCCTGTCTACTTTAAAAATAAGAGAGGTATCATCTGCAAACAGTACAACTTCACAGACACCCTTTAAATAGAATGGTAAGTCATTGATATACACTAAGAACAAGAATGGACGCAGTATGGAGCCTTGAGGTACACCTAACTGAACTGGTAGCCCAGAAGATTTCACACCATTAACATCTACAAATTGGAACCTATTCTGTAAATAAGAATTTATAACGTTCAGAGCTTCGTTTTGCACACCGTAATGACGAAGTTTACGCAAAAGCGTGTCATGGTGCACGCAATCAAAGGCTTTGGAGAGATCACAGAAAACCCCAATAGCATTTTGCGAGTTCTCCCATGCATTAAATATGTGTTTCAGCAGAGCAACACCCGCATCTGTAGTCGAACGACCTTTAGTAAAGCCATATTGTTCATTATGAAGGAGGCTATTTAAATTAAAATGTCTTAGTAACTGCTTGAGAATTAACTTTTCAAATATTTTGCTAAATGCAGGTAGAAATAGGTCTGAAATTGCCAACGTCATTTTTACTACCTGACTTAAATAATGGTATGACTTTACTACTCTTCATGAGGTCAGGAAAAGTTCCTAGATCAACACATTTATTAAAAGTAACAGCAAGATAGGGGGCTACAATGTCTATTATATTACTTAAAAGTTTAATGGAGATGCCCCAGTAATCACCAGTGTTTTTAGACTTGAGTGTGTTAAAAACATTAACTACATCACGAGGCATTACATGTTCGAAGCTAAATAAGCGACTACTTTTAGACACACTACCGTGCAAAAGGTTCTCAGCTTTAGACGGGGACGAATTTAAGGAGCGAGTCGTAGTTATAGGAATGTTGGCAAAAAACTCATTAAATGCCTCAGCTACGTCAGCTGCTTTATTAACTAATTTGTGGTCAACCATAATCTCAAGTTGTTTATCTTGTTTAACCGATTTACCCGTTTCATTGTTAATAATTTTCCAAGTGGTTTTTACTTTATTATTGGAATTTTTAATTGTATCGCTTAAAAATTTAGATTGAGCAAAAGCACTAACCTTTTTAAATAATTTTGAATAATTTTTGACATATTCTAGGAAAGGAGTATCAAACCTGTTTTTTTTCAAACCATACAACTCGTATAGTCTCGCTCTACTTTTATAAATACCCGGAGTGGCCCATTGGTTAAAACCAACGGAGGTGCCATTAAAGTTAATAGTTTTGGTCTTGAAAGTTGATAGGTACTCTTTTTGCACAACATCAAAAAGAGCTCCATATATTTCATTAGGATTCTCGTGTTCTACTATAGATGGAGTAATTTTATGAGCTATACTATTTTTAAACTTATTGCAACGACTAGCTGTATAAGGCCTGCATTCTATTTTATGCGGCTTTTTATTTAATGGCATGGTGAAGCTAGATAATAAACCACAGTGGTCAGACGTTAAGTCACTTAACACTAATTTATTTTTGGCATCACAATCACTAAATATATTATCAAGACAAGTTGACGAAGATGCCGTGATCCTAGTAGGTTCAAAAAACAAGTTAATTAATTTTATAAGACCTAAATAGATTAAGAAGTCTAATACTTAATGGAGTAACATCTAAAATATTAACATTAAAATCTCCACATAAAATAATACTTTTATTACTTGCTTTTAACCTATTAAGTGAATCCTCCATTACGGATTCGAAACGAATAAAATCACCAGAGGGGGGTCTATAAACACAAATTATAATGTATCGCTCGAGTTCAACACAAGACAACTCAATAGTGCGCTCGATAGAGAGATTAACTAAATCAAAACGTTGTTTACATTTCAACTTGTTTGAAACAAGAACTAAAGAGCCACCGCGAATAGCGCTTTTCCTTACAAACGCACTTTGTACAGTAAAATTATCATCATTGATAAACACTACTTCATGTTCTTTCAACCAGTGTTCAGTTAAACATAACACCTGAACATCATAGTTCTCCATAAATAAACTTAACTCTAGCTCTTTGCCGGACAGACCCTGCATATTTTGATGTACAACATTCAAAGTATGCGGCTCACCCGTTGTCGCACCTAATAGTTTAAACTACAAGGCGTATCAAAGTTAGTGTTAGTACCACTACTAACAGTAGTCGATGGTACCCTACAAGTACCAGTGTCACTGTGTATATTATGTGCTAAAAGATTAGCAATTTGTCTCCTACTACTAGCTGGCAAATACATTCTATAGTTAGTCAGTTTGTAATCAGTAATAAATTGATTGTGACGACATGTCCTATTATAAATTAACATGTTTAAATTATAAATGTGCCTATTTTGCTCATCAGACAAATATTGAGAATAAGGCAAAGCACAGAAAATAAATTTACAATTATTGGTCTCATTAAGATGTAACATCAAAAGGACACATTCAATTATGTCCTTTTTTCTTACTTTTAAACTATCCCCATACAATAATATAACAGTAGAACTGGGGTTTATTTTTGTCAATCTAATACTACTTATTAAATGGCTAACACTGGCACCGGGTAAACAATTATGAATAACATATTGTTGCGAATGCATGCAAATTTTTAGACCGATACGACTTATTGCCCAGAATAACAGTGGGTCATTTAATTTCACGTTCTCAGCTACAACAGGGATTTCCAGGGTCATGCAAATAAACAACAGCACGACTGTGAAGTACCTCATTATCCAGTAAAATAAAAATTTACATAAAAATAAACAATATAGAACAGTCATATAATTTGATTACCTATATAAATGGCTTGTTACATAACATAACATAACATAACATTAAATTGATTATATCAACACACTTATTGTGCGTTTACTTTTTTTCCGGCCATTGCTTGCTGCATGCCACAATTTATTATTGCCTAGTAAGCATAGGACATGCGTTTAAGTAGTAGATAGATCTTCCTGGAGCAGATCAGTGGCTATTCTGTTCGATGACCAGACTTTTAAGGAATATTGAGCAGAATCTTTTCAGTAGTTTTTGTCCGGAACATACACACACACAAACAGACATCATCATCATTATCTTCCTGCCCTTGTCGCATGTTACTTGGGGTCGGCACATCCCTCTTTTCTTGGGCCTTCCTTTCCCTCTCCACCCATCAACATTTGTATTCATCACTCTTTTAGTCACATGCATTTCCTCTCTCCTCATCATATGCCCATACCATACCAAGCCAATAAAGATTTCCTTTCAACTTTTTGTCACTTGCGCCACTTTGAACCCTCTAAATATTGAAATGGATATGTGGAGTCACACATCCATTTCAATATTTCATCACTCCACACATCCATCTCAACATTCTGATCTCCGCTGCACACAATATTTTTTCATCGACAGACAAACGGACAAAAATTCTTAAATCTATATTCTCAGCACCAAAATCATTTCCACACCACGTACCACTTACTTTTTCCCAAAAATTATTAAATGAACAGTTTGTATTCGTGTATTTTATTCTATGTTGAGATACCCTTAAAACATCTGAATCACCTAATGAACTCTCTACTCAATTCCAGTCATATTCCATAAAGCCTAAGTAAAGCACAATTTTTACTGTTATGAATAAAATTTTCATTAAAAGAAACGTTGGGGAACATACATAGTATTTAAAACAAAAACAAAATTTGCACAGGCGCCATCTTGGAATTACACTTTGACTTCACGATCGGCTTTAGCACCCTCGAAAACTATGAAAACGAGACCCATGACAAAAAATTGAAAATTTTCGCAGCCAGCATCTTGGATTTTCATGTTAACCAAATTCACACTTCCTCTCTCTCTCTCGCAGTGTATTCGGGCCGATGTGTACAATTTTTTCCCACGATACTGTAATTTCTTTTGTTTTTTTCTGCCAACGTGCTCCCTCTCTCTCTTTCTTTCTCTTTGAATTAGAAAAATACAGTCGCAAGTATTAACACCTTTAGCTTTAAACTTTCTGCCAGATTATAAGCCGCGATAAGGAACTTCGTTCCAAGAAAACGTCCAGACAGACAGAAAAAAAATCGATGTCAGGCGAAAATAATGAAAAAAAAACATAAAAATAATCTATCTTCTTAACTACTAATAATCACTGAAAATACATGGGTGTAATTCGGATGCCCCGCAATAGAAGGCATCTAAATTTTACTTTTAGACGTCACTTCTCCGGCCAACCTGTATACATTGTCAAATTCCAACCAACCATATAACAACGATATTTTTAACATGTTTAGATGTCGAAACCCATCGCGTCTGCTGAGTTTCCCTAGCTAATTAAAGTTGACATTGTATAAAATTAGAACTTTATACATCGCGTTGCGTCGCGCTGTGCCTTGGTGTGAAGTCACCCTTATAGTTTTCTTATTAGTTGACTACTCTATAAATCAGATAATATGTTTAGTTCCATTTACATGATGCAATTTTCTTTTTAATTGCTCTTGTTTTTAACAGTTCTACTACGGACACAAATCAATTCAATTTACTATGGACACAAATCAATTCAATTTTTCATAGGATAATAACTTTAACTATAAATATCTGTTAAACGCAAGAAATATTTAAAACATTTCACTAGCTCAGTAGTGTTACTTACTACTATTTGTCATCATGAAGTTTTTGCAAGTCACCCTGTTATTCACGTTCGTGATGCTGCTGGCTCATGTGTCTGCTTACAACCTGGGGTCTTCAAACAGAGGAAGTAATTATGGATATTTTAATTATTATCTTTTTAAACTATAACGGTAGGTTCATCCGTTAAAAAACGAATCCGACACGCAATTACTGGAAAGGGCTGAAACGAACCCTTCTTTGCTTATGTCAGATTCGGATCAATACGGATCTTTTAAGGGTTTGCGCCAATTAATTAATAATATTATTTGTTCAGGTGCCGGATGCAAGACTGACAGCGACTGCCCAGCCCATAGCATATGCGTACGTAGTTTGGATGGGAACCCGGAGTGCGCTTCGCTTGTAAATCGAAGAGACCCGCCGCCTAAGCCTCTTCGATTTGGATAAGATTTCGACTTGGATGACAAAATTACATAATCATGCTCTCACCACACCTATCTGAATTTTACAATAAATGAATGACTTTTAATAATTATTTATTTATTTATTTTTATTTAAATGCCTTTAAAACTACCATTACAGGTCTTAGCCTAATGCAATAGCCAAGGAATGTATACAAAATTAATATTTAATTAAATCATACATAAATAATAGTACTTTTGCGAATTCACCCCAGTAACATGTAAATATTGTGATGACCGGGGTTCCAATTAATTGATTGTGAAGGAAAACAAGGACAGCTTACACACTTTTTAATGATTATTTCCTCTATTTAAAAATCGCAACTTAAATACTAAAACTAATTAATAACACCGAAACAAAATTTAATCAAGTTAAATAACACTTATTCATTGAACAAGATTATCAATGCAAAACAAAAAGTAAGTATATCCAGTTGGGATCGAACCCGTGATCCGATATGCGTGACCCGGTGCTAAGCCACGAAACCAGACGGTTTCTTGTCTACCGTGGCGAATATGTCGTTCAGTACTTCGTAGTGAATCACTACGATGCCCTCAAAGAGTAAAGTAACTATATAGGGAATGCCCTTCCAATCAGGGCCGGACTTAATCCCACCCTATATCTGCACGTTAAGGGCGTCTCCGCAAGCCCGTTACTGCCGCTGTTCACACACAAATTCACAATCTTGGACGTATATAATTGTTCTGTATCAATTCCAAGTAATTTCCAGAATTTAATTCGGAGCAACCGTTAGTTTGACTTTTTCCTTCGCCGATTGACATTTCTCCGGTCTCAATAATTTTCCTTCCACCGTCACTTGTCAATCGTCTAATATGCGATAATTATCTCCTGTGTCAAGCCTAGTAACGCCATCTAGTATTGGACTCAAGAACAAAAATGTTTAGATCATTACAATATCCCCTCTCCTCTAAAGAATCCAACCGGATTCAAATCAAACGTTTAAGGTCACAAGAATGCCATTTTCCTAAATCTTTTCCTCTGAAACTCTTTAATCTGTAAACGTCGCCTGATATTTTCTCTGCTATGACTGCTTTTTCAAACTTTGGTGCCAATTTAGACATAAAAGCCTTGTTAGCATTCGATAGGAGTTTAGTGCGTTTCCAAACCAGATCACCAACTTTATAGTCACATACGCGTCGTCTCTTGTTGTACTGTTCGCTATTGGTATCATGTGATTGCCGTATCCTTTCACAAACTTCGTCATAAATCTTACTTCTGAAGGCTATATTTCCTTCAAATTTTTCTTTGTCGAAGGTAACTGGTTCGTCTGGTTCAAAACTATAAGGTTTCATGCCCTGGACCGTCGTCTCGCGCCCAAAAAACAAATAGGCTGGTGTTTTTCCAGTCACTTCATGAACCGATGTTCTGAGCGCATGTCCTATGAGCGGTATATACTTGTCCCATTCTTTGTGATTATCTTCAACGTAAGAAGCAATAGCTGAGCCAATGACTTTGTTTACCCGTTCCGTGGGATTGGCCTGAGGATGGTAATAAGGGGTGTACCATAGTTTTACACCATACCCTGAAACTAGATCCTTAAACTGGTTGGATACAAATTGCTTTCCACTGTCGCAAACTATTACACTAGGGGTTCCATACATTAAGAAAATATGTTCCTCCAGTATTTGAGCTATAGTTGATGATTTCCCATTCCTGAGAGGATACAGAAAACAGAATTTGCTGAACCAGCATGTTATGCCAGCATGTTATCACTAGCAGCATAGTATTGCCATGCTTAGATTTCGGAAATGGCCCCATCAGATCCATAGATATAATTTGAAAGGGTGCAGTTACCCCTCGTTGCTTTCCCATTAAACCTGATGGCCTACTCTGGGAGTGCTTGTATTTTGCACACACTTCACATTTCCGAACGTAGTTTTTTACGTCCTGGATCAATGTCGGCCAAAAATAGTGCTGTCTCGCGCGATTGACCGATTTTTTAACACCAAGGTGACCAGATGTGGGGTCATCATGACATTCCTTTAGGATTGCTTGCCGATGCTTTTCTGGAATCACAAGTTTCCAACTGTCATTTTCATCTGGATATTGTTTTAAACTCATGTATTTCCACAATTGTCCTTGACTGACTTCCCAGTCTGGGTCATTCTTCCCAGCCAGCACCAGGTCCTCCTTTGACTTATACCACTCATCTTTATCTTCTGGTTTTATCTCTATTATATTAATTTCTTCTTCGATCGCTCTTGATAAGGCATCCGGTACAGTGTTATATTTACCTTTGCGATGGATTATTTCGTAATCAAATTGTTGTAAGCGCATAGCCCACCTTGCCAACCGCCCATGAGGATCCTTATTCCGGTGTAGCCACTGAAGGGCACTATGGTCTGTAATGACCTTAAAATGATTCCCTTCAACATATGGTCGAAATTGTTCTACAGCATGCAAAACACTTAAAAGTTCTCGCTCAGACGCTGAGTAATTGCATTCCCTTTCCGACAGTTTTCTGCTCGTGTAAGCAATGGGAACCTCCATACCATCGGCTATTTGAATTAAAACTCCACCAGTTCCTCTATTAGAAGCGTCGCATTGAACAGAAAAAGGTTTTCTGAAGTCTGGCACTCTTAACACTGGCGTCGAAGTCAGGGCAGTCTTTCGACTTAAGAAAGAATGTTCGGCCTCTCTATTCCATACAATATGTTTAGTCTTCTTGCCTCCCTTAGTTAGTTCATGCAGTGGAGCTGCGACAATGGCAAAATTTTCTACGAACCGCCTATACCAACTTGCTAGACCAATAAATCTCTTTAGCTCTGTGTAAGTCGTAGGCTTGGGATAGTCCAGTATGGCTTTTACTTTGTCCGGATCCGTACGTAATCCTTCCTTGTCCACAATATAACCTAGGTATTTTAAGGAAGATCTCGCAAATACGCATTTCTCCAGGTTGATCGTCAATTCTGCTTTCTTAAGCTGATTTTTTACGTGTGACAATGACGATAAATGGCTGTCGAAGCTGTCGTCACATATGACAATATCGTCTAAGTAAGTGAACACTCTATTCTCAAACTCCGGCGTGAACAAGCGGTCCATCAACCGTTGTTGTCTGAGATGCATTGCTTAATCCAAACGGCATGACCTTGAATTGATAAAGTCCTTTTCCAGCGAGACCAAAAGCAGTCTTTTCCTTGCTCGCTTCTTCTAGTGGTATCTGCCAGAATGCAGATCGTAGATCGATAGTCGACAGGAACCGAGCGTTTTTTAGGCTGTCTAAGATGGTGGTAACTCTAGGCAAAGGATAAGAGTCTTTTACTGTTACTTTATTTAACTGGCGACTGTCAAGGCACAATCGATTCTTACCCGAAGATTTCTTCACCAGTAAAACTGGAGAACGCCATGAACTAAACGAGGGTTCTATTACATCATTATCCAGCATATCTTGGATCTCCTTCTCAAGTTCTGCCATAATTGGAGGAGCGAAGGGGTACTGTCTATGTTTGATGGGCAAGCTGTCCCCGGTGTCAATCCTATGCTTGATTAACGATGTTCTTCCTAAACCTTTACCAATTTCTGCTGTCATTTCCTCTAATAATTTGTCAAGGCGTTCTTTCTGTTGACCAGACAGTTCATCCCGCGAAATTACTGGTTGCGAGACGTTAATTTCCGTAATGTCAGCAATCGATTTCCCCGCCCCTATTGCTAAATTAAATGACTCAAAAAAATTCATTCCTAAAATAATATCATGTTTTAAGCAGTCCATGATGTAAAAATCTACCACGTTATATTTTCCCGTAAACTCAATAGGTAAATGAACAATGGAATCCATTGTATGACAGGTGCCATCAGCCGTTGAGATCATTTCTTTGTCGACTTTATGTCCTGAAAACCCCAATTTCCTAATTTTAATTGCGAATCTCTGCGAAATCACTGAGACAGTAGCTCCAGAATCCAACAATCCCGCAAATGACTGATTTAGAATCTTTATTTCTGCATAATATCGATTGTCTTGCTTATGCTTATTAATATTACAGATTTTTCCTGTTTTAAAATAACTCGAAACTGTGTGTAGCCATTGCTGCCAGTCATCCGAGATAGAATAACTTAGCTTTTCGGGGTACGATCGGCCGGCATCGACTCCGAATTGTCGTTTCCCTTATCAGTAGCATTGCAAGAGCATTTATTTATCGTTCTCCCGAAACGTCCACATTTATAGCAGAAAAGTCTTTGCTTTGGTAATTTACAATCCCTGAAACGATGTCCTGGAGCTCTACAGTTCCAGCATTTTGTAAGAAGTGCTTCCTTATCATTTATGGCTGCCAGCTCAGTCGTGTTTTCATTTCGTGATATCTTCGAAGTACTTCCTTTATATGCTAAATCTCTTTCTAGCGAGTGTTCACTTGGAGTAGGTTCCTTGAAATTATCACAGCTTAACTTAGTACGTTCAATTATCCTTAGGATTGATGTTAACTCAACCACAGAATCGAACGTGTCTCGGCATATGGCCTTCTGAAAATAGGGTTGTAAATTCCTTCTAAGTATTATTAATTTTTGTGTTTCAGGAATGGGAGTCGGTAGCCGATTGAACATATTCTGCATAATTGCTATATAAACCAAAACGGTTTCCTGATTGCTTTGGGTTCTTCGTTTAATCTCCTCTAACAGCTCCTCTTGGTAGTACGGTTGCTGAAATGTGTCCAACAGTAGCTTCACTAATTGAGACCAATTTGTAACTGTACCTTTATTGGCCCTAAACCATATTAAAGCTTCTTCTTCGCAGAAGTCTATGGCATATCGAAATAAGTCTTCATCGGCAGCATTTCGTGCCTCTTTAAGTTCCTCCACTCTTTCTAAGAACGCGTTGACACTTACGGTACCCTTGCCACTAAATTTGACACCCCAATCTTTGATGGGAACTAACTTCCGTTTGTGGAAACCATCATCAAATGTAGAAGACCTTTGTAAGCCTGGGTGATGTGAGGAAAGACTAGGCCTTTCTAAGGTGGTTCGTGGTACGTCAATGTCGGTAGCAGTTTTCGAGGAACGATTCTGGTCAATTTCCGTGCCACTTGCCTTTGGTAAGGTAGATTTCCCAGAGTTTCGGCACTTTTCCAATTGTTCCATTATCTGTATAGCCTCCTCACCCAGAGACTTCTGTAAAATGTCCTTATCATGTTCAGAAATAACATCCTCTTCATCATCTTCTTCTTGCTCAAGCTGTCTTAGCGACGACATGGTATCTTGAATGTTCTTCAGTAATGTTAAATGTTTCTCAATGTCACCGGTTCCAGAGGGTATAATAAGCTTAGCTCGGTTTGATAAGTGTGTCAAGCGAGAGTGTATACGTCTAAAAAACGAATGTTCAGGACTGTGTGATACTTCAGATATAAGTGAAATGATTGCCGATAATTTATTTTCACAAATTAATATTTCACGACTCGGGTTGTCAATGCAAGATTTAGGAACCTTAAAAGAAATAGTTGAGTCGCCTGATAGCTCTTGAACTAAAATTTCCCGCAAGAATTTCCGCATAGTCGCCACGGTCTTACAATCCGAAATCCCTCGACAAGCCAATTCAAACTCAAGCTCATCTTTATGCAGTGCATTGACATCCATGATCAAACACAATAAATATAACAATTTCAATAAACTGTAGCAAATTTAAAATAATACGATGAATAGATTTTTGTTCCGAATAACCGTGCGTGATACAACAAACTTCTGTAACAATTTTTCTTTTTTTTTTAAGAATGTACTGACGTTTGTCCAGAACAAATACCTAAATACACAAAATAACAATAACCGTCATACACCTTGTTTTTCATTCAATTAACCCGTGGGCGCCAATGTGATGACCGGGGTTCCAATTAATTGATTGTGAAGGAAAACAAGGACAGCTTACACACTTTTTAATGATTATTTCCTCTATTTAAAAATCGCAACTTAAATACTAAAACTAATTAATAACACCGAAACAAAATTTAATCAAGTTAAATAACACTTATTCATTGAACAAGATTATCAATGCAAAACAAAAAGTAAGTATAACCAGTTGGGATCGAACCCGTGATCCGATATGCGTGACCCGGTGCTAAGCCACGAGACCAGACGGTTTCTTGTCTACCGTGGCGAATATGTCGTTCAGTACTTCGTAGTGAATCACTACGATGCCCTCAAAGAGTAAAGTAACTATATAGGGAATGCCCTTCCAATCAGGGCCGGACTTAATCCCACCCTATATCTGCACGTTAAGGGCGTCTCCGCAAGCCCGTTACTGCCGCTGTTCACACACAAATTCACAATCTTGGACGTATATAATTGTTCTGTATCAATTCCAAGTAATTTCCAGAATTTAATTCGGAGCAACCGTTAGTTTGACTTTTTCCTTCGCCGATTGACATTTCTCCGGTCTCAATAATTTTCCTTCCACCGTCACTTGTCAATCGTCTAATATGCGATAATTATCTCCTGTGTCAAGCCTAGTAACGCCATCTAGTATTGGACTCAAGAACAAAAATGTTTAGATCATTACAATATATCAATTTTGACCTGAATATCATTGATGGTGCGAACGAAATTTTTATCATGTTTATAATTATGGCGAAACCCATCGCATCTGATGAGTTTCCCTAGCTAATTAAAGTTGACCTTGTATGAAATTAGAACTTCATACATAAAATCAGATATGTTAAGCTCCATTTACATGATGCAATTTTCTTTTTAATTGCACTTGTGTTCACAGTTCTACTACGGGAACAAATCAACTCAATTTACTATGAACACAAATCAATTCAATTTTTCATAGGATAATAACTTTAACTATAAATATCTGTTAAACGCAAGAAATATTTAAAACATTTCACTAGCTCGGCAGTGTTACTACTGTTTGTCATCATGAAGTTTTTTCAAGTCACGTTGTTGTTCACGTTCGTGATGCTGGTAGCTCATGTGTCTGCTTACAACCGCGAAAGTAATTATGGATATTTTAATTATTATCTTTTTTAAACTATAACGGTAGGTTCTTAACAAGTCGCAGTGCGGCGCGTCGCGACGCAGCGTCAAGCATTGTATGGCGTGCATGACATAAGCATTTTGTTACATTATCTCACTGAAATGTAGTACCTATCACAAGTTCTATATTTTATAGCTTTTATAAAGTGGGCGCGGGGACGTGTCGCTTCTTATTGTAAGTATTTGTGAACTGACCCACTCATACGGCTCGTTCCCACTTTTTATTGGATGTCGGCCCCCACTATAGACTAAACAGCGGAAGTAATTATGGATATTTTAATTATTATCTTTTTTAAACTATAATGATAGGTCCATCCGTTAAAAAAACGGATCCAACACGCAATCACTGGAAAGGGCTGAAACGAACCCTTCTTTGCTTATGTCAGATTCGGATCAATTCGGATCTTTTAAGGGCCAACCCTTATTACGCCTATTAATTAATAATATTATTTGTTCAGGTGCCGGATGCAAGACTGACAGCGACTGCCCAGCCCATAGCATATGCGTACGTAGTTTGGATGGGAACCCGGAGTGTGCTTCGCTTGTAAATCGAAGAGACCCGCCGCCTAAGCCTCTTCGATTTGGATAAGATTTGGACATAAGGACGCTGGATCATGCTCTCACCACACCTATCTGAATTTTACAATAAATGAATGACTTATAATAAATTATAGTATGGGTGCTTGTTATTTACTCCTCTTTTTTTGCAGAATCACTTGAATAAACTAAATGTACGAAACTTCACAGATATGACGGATATTGACAACAAATCAAGATACTTACAACAACAAAAAAAATCTTACCTAATATTTCTCAGAAAAAATGTAATAATTATGTACTTATACCTATTTATCAGTACATGTTGGTTACAAAAAAGTATAAACGTAGATGCCAACCTATGTGCCCAAGTTGTATTAAAAAAATAATCGAGTTGTCAACATGATATGGTGACTATTTTTGTTTCGGACCGCTAAGTGTGCCTAAGTTACGGGCGTGTGCTCTGATGTGGCAAATTTAACATAGCCTGACTAGGTACATTTACAGTGCGGACACGTTAGAATGCCATTGTGATAACAGTTTTGTATGATGGAGTATGGTTTACTCATGAGGCCATCTCGCCCGCTGTCGAGATCTCTTTGCCACTGGTCTTAAAAGTCTCTAAAGATCTATTTTGCATCTTTCCAGAATTGCCTGTTCTGAACGTCTTTGTATCTGAAGAACGGGACGCCTTGTTTCTTGTCTTGTCCTTGAGTTCAGAAACGAAAATGCGCTTAGCTACCCTCTCGTCAGGCATCTTGACAACGTGTCCAGACCAGCGCAGCTGACGACGCATTAGATAGACCTCAATTATGGGAGACATTAGCCCTTCGCAGGACATCCATGTTTCTAACACGATTGAACCATTTGATGAAGATCGCGGAACACTTAAGGTGCATGGTATCGGTCTAATTCTCATATGTGTCTCTTGTAGATGCACCACGTCTCAGAAGAATAAAGGACTTTGGGAAGACGATGGCCATGTACACGTTGACCTTCATTTTTAGTTTGTGGCCGCGGCCACAAACTAAAAATGAGCAGACTACGAGAGAGGTTATTCAGCTCACACGAGCTGAATAACCTCGTAGTCTGCTTAACACTGCTGAAGCAGCACCAGTTCTGCTGTTAGTTTCCGGGTCCAGGTCACCTTTTCTTGTTAATACCCAGGTATTTGAATCTACCCACCTGCTTGAAGACGACACCATCGAGTCGTATATCAAGTGGGCCATGGTTCACTGTGTCTAATGCCTGACTAATGACCACGATCTTTGACATGCAAAATCAAAAGTCATTTATTCAAACTAGGCTGAGAATCAGCACTTTTCGAACGTCAAAATTACATAAGACAGTCCCCCCAAAACGCCCACCCTTCACCACTTCCTAGTCCTTTAGCTGGGAAGAAGAAGTGGCGCAACAAACTCCCCAGCAGCACAGCTGTCTGTTCAGTTAGAAAAATTTGATTCTATACAAAAGTTTGCAAAATCGTTTACATTATTACGCAACATAAAACATAAATCTAATTAGCCATATGTCAGCTAGCACACGCCAATATACCAACCAAAAAAAAAAAAAAAAAGAATAATATAAAAAAAAAAACGAGAACTATATGTACCTACTCAAGCAGAAATAAGTAGTTAATATAAACATAAACATAAATTAACTAAATAAAAGCCTCTAGGCACAAAGGGCGTGCCCGCTTACATATAGCTATTTATAGCTGCAACTGGAAGTTATAAATGATAAACTAGGAGCATCGAAGTAAATAAATAAAAATTAATTACTAATAACATTAAAAAAATAACATTAACAAAACCGACATCAGCAAGACGACCAGTCAACACAAGCAGCACCCGTTCACGAGCATAACGCAAAGATCAGCCATTACCCCCCTCGCCATATTTGAGGGAAGGAGACAACCCGACCTCCGACGCTACCGCAAGCAGTGACATCTAAGGGAGCATGACGAACCTGCTGCCGGTTGCTCAGGCAAAAATAATAATTATCCATTGTCGAGGTCGCTAGCTAACCACATATTGCAATACAACTCATATAGAAAACATTGTAATGAGTCATCAATAAATTAAATTAAAATCAATATTAAAATAAAATTGACTATAAGCTAATTCTGGAGAAAGAACATAAACATTGTCTTGAGTTAATCACAGCAACCAACTACTCTTATCATTTAAGTAGTCGTTAATGGAGTAGTAAGCCTTTGAACAAAGGTTGCATTTTACTTTAGCTTTAAACGCATTATAAGGCAAATCTAGCAAAGGAGAGGGTAGCTTGTTATAAAAGGTTATACCAAGCCCAACAAATGAGTTATGAACCTTATGAAGCCGGTGAAAGGGAACTCGTAGTTTGCCCTTATTCCTAGTGTTAACATTGTGAATATCACTGTTTTTAGTGTATAAGTGTATATTTTGCCTAATATATAAGATGTTGGCGAAGATGAATTGTGATGCCACCGTGAGAATACCAATATCTTTAAAAAAATCTCTCAGAGAAACTCTGGCACCTAGCTGGTAAATTGCTCGGACAGCTCGTTTTTGTAGGACAAATATATTTTGAATATCAGCAGCTGTACCCCACAGCAGAATACCGTAGGACATAACGCTATGAAAATAACTAAAATAGACTAGCCGAGCAGTATCAACGTCAGTGTATTGTCTTACTTTTCTGACGGCGTAAGCGGCCGAACTGAGCCTCCCCGCTACGCTCGATATATGTGGGCCCCACTGAAGTTTGGCATCTACTGTTATCCCCAGAAAAACTGCCGAGTTTACAGTTTCAAGCACTTCTTTATCTAAGACGATGTTGGGTCCTAGATTTCTGACATTCGGTAAGGCAAACTTTACACATTTCGTTTTCTTGGCATTGAGAACTAGGTTATTTGTCGTAAACCAATCCGTTACCATTGAGAGAGCACTGTTTACATCGTCAAAATCTTGCCTATTCCTGTCTACTTTAAAAATAAGAGAGGTATCATCTGCAAACAGTACAACTTCACAGACACCCTTTAAATAGAATGGTAAGTCATTGATATACACTAAGAACAAGAATGGACGCAGTATGGAGCCTTGAGGTACACCTAACTGAACTGGTAGCCCAGAAGATTTCACACCATTAACATCTACAAATTGGAACCTATTCTGTAAATAAGAATTTATAACGTTCAGAGCTTCGTTTTGCACACCGTAATGACGAAGTTTACGCAAAAGCGTGTCATGGTGCACGCAATCAAAGGCTTTGGAGAGATCACAGAAAACCCCAATAGCATTTTGCGAGTTCTCCCATGCATTAAATATGTGTTTCAGCAGAGCAACACCCGCATCTGTAGTCGAACGACCTTTAGTAAAGCCATATTGTTCATTATGAAGGAGGCTATTTAAATTAAAATGTCTTAGTAACTGCTTGAGAATTAACTTTTCAAATATTTTGCTAAATGCAGGTAGAAATAGGTCTGAAATTGCCAACGTCATTTTTACTACCTGACTTAAATAATGGTATGACTTTACTACTCTTCATGAGGTCAGGAAAAGTTCCTAGATCAACACATTTATTAAAAGTAACAGCAAGATAGGGGGCTACAATGTCTATTATATTACTTAAAAGTTTAATGGAGATGCCCCAGTAATCACCAGTGTTTTTAGACTTGAGTGTGTTAAAAACATTAACTACATCACGAGGCATTACATGTTCGAAGCTAAATAAGCGACTACTTTTAGACACACTACCGTGCAAAAGGTTCTCAGCTTTAGACGGGGACGAATTTAAGGAGCGAGTCGTAGTTATAGGAATGTTGGCAAAAAACTCATTAAATGCCTCAGCTACGTCAGCTGCTTTATTAACTAATTTGTGGTCAACCATAATCTCAAGTTGTTTATCTTGTTTAACCGATTTACCCGTTTCATTGTTAATAATTTTCCAAGTGGTTTTTACTTTATTATTGGAATTTTTAATTGTATCGCTTAAAAATTTAGATTGAGCAAAAGCACTAACCTTTTTAAATAATTTTGAATAATTTTTGACATATTCTAGGAAAGGAGTATCAAACCTGTTTTTTTTCAAACCATACAACTCGTATAGTCTCGCTCTACTTTTATAAATACCCGGAGTGGCCCATTGGTTAAAACCAACGGAGGTGCCATTAAAGTTAATAGTTTTGGTCTTGAAAGTTGATAGGTACTCTTTTTGCACAACATCAAAAAGAGCTCCATATATTTCATTAGGATTCTCGTGTTCTACTATAGATGGAGTAATTTTATGAGCTATACTATTTTTAAACTTATTGCAACGACTAGCTGTATAAGGCCTGCATTCTATTTTATGCGGCTTTTTATTTAATGGCATGGTGAAGCTAGATAATAAACCACAGTGGTCAGACGTTAAGTCACTTAACACTAATTTATTTTTGGCATCACAATCACTAAATATATTATCAAGACAAGTTGACGAAGATGCCGTGATCCTAGTAGGTTCAAAAAACAAGTTAATTAATTTTATAAGACCTAAATAGATTAAGAAGTCTAATACTTAATGGAGTAACATCTAAAATATTAACATTAAAATCTCCACATAAAATAATACTTTTATTACTTGCTTTTAACCTATTAAGTGAATCCTCCATTACGGATTCGAAACGAATAAAATCACCAGAGGGGGGTCTATAAACACAAATTATAATGTATCGCTCGAGTTCAACACAAGACAACTCAATAGTGCGCTCGATAGAGAGATTAACTAAATCAAAACGTTGTTTACATTTCAACTTGTTTGAAACAAGAACTAAAGAGCCACCGCGAATAGCGCTTTTCCTTACAAACGCACTTTGTACAGTAAAATTATCATCATTGATAAACACTACTTCATGTTCTTTCAACCAGTGTTCAGTTAAACATAACACCTGAACATCATAGTTCTCCATAAATAAACTTAACTCTAGCTCTTTGCCGGACAGACCCTGCATATTTTGATGTACAACATTCAAAGTATGCGGCTCACCCGTTGTCGCACCTAATAGTTTAAACTACAAGGCGTATCAAAGTTAGTGTTAGTACCACTACTAACAGTAGTCGATGGTACCCTACAAGTACCAGTGTCACTGTGTATATTATGTGCTAAAAGATTAGCAATTTGTCTCCTACTACTAGCTGGCAAATACATTCTATAGTTAGTCAGTTTGTAATCAGTAATAAATTGATTGTGACGACATGTCCTATTATAAATTAACATGTTTAAATTATAAATGTGCCTATTTTGCTCATCAGACAAATATTGAGAATAAGGCAAAGCACAGAAAATAAATTTACAATTATTGGTCTCATTAAGATGTAACATCAAAAGGACACATTCAATTATGTCCTTTTTTCTTACTTTTAAACTATCCCCATACAATAATATAACAGTAGAACTGGGGTTTATTTTTGTCAATCTAATACTACTTATTAAATGGCTAACACTGGCACCGGGTAAACAATTATGAATAACATATTGTTGCGAATGCATGCAAATTTTTAGACCGATACGACTTATTGCCCAGAATAACAGTGGGTCATTTAATTTCACGTTCTCAGCTACAACAGGGATTTCCAGGGTCATGCAAATAAACAACAGCACGACTGTGAAGTACCTCATTATCCAGTAAAATAAAAATTTACATAAAAATAAACAATATAGAACAGTCATATAATTTGATTACCTATATAAATGGCTTGTTACATAACATAACATAACATAACATTAAATTGATTATATCAACACACTTATTGTGCGTTTACTTTTTTTCCGGCCATTGCTTGCTGCATGCCACAATTTATTATTGCCTAGTAAGCATAGGACATGCGTTTAAGTAGTAGATAGATCTTCCTGGAGCAGATCAGTGGCTATTCTGTTCGATGACCAGACTTTTAAGGAATATTGAGCAGAATCTTTTCAGTAGTTTTTGTCCGGAACATACACACACACAAACAGACATCATCATCATTATCTTCCTGCCCTTGTCGCATGTTACTTGGGGTCGGCACATCCCTCTTTTCTTGGGCCTTCCTTTCCCTCTCCACCCATCAACATTTGTATTCATCACTCTTTTAGTCACATGCATTTCCTCTCTCCTCATCATATGCCCATACCATACCAAGCCAATAAAGATTTCCTTTCAACTTTTTGTCACTTGCGCCACTTTGAACCCTCTAAATATTGAAATGGATATGTGGAGTCACACATCCATTTCAATATTTCATCACTCCACACATCCATCTCAACATTCTGATCTCCGCTGCACACAATATTTTTTCATCGACAGACAAACGGACAAAAATTCTTAAATCTATATTCTCAGCACCAAAATCATTTCCACACCACGTACCACTTACTTTTTCCCAAAAATTATTAAATGAACAGTTTGTATTCGTGTATTTTATTCTATGTTGAGATACCCTTAAAACATCTGAATCACCTAATGAACTCTCTACTCAATTCCAGTCATATTCCATAAAGCCTAAGTAAAGCACAATTTTTACTGTTATGAATAAAATTTTCATTAAAAGAAACGTTGGGGAACATACATAGTATTTAAAACAAAAACAAAATTTGCACAGGCGCCATCTTGGAATTACACTTTGACTTCACGATCGGCTTTAGCACCCTCGAAAACTATGAAAACGAGACCCATGACAAAAAATTGAAAATTTTCGCAGCCAGCATCTTGGATTTTCATGTTAACCAAATTCACACTTCCTCTCTCTCTCTCGCAGTGTATTCGGGCCGATGTGTACAATTTTTTCCCACGATACTGTAATTTCTTTTGTTTTTTTCTGCCAACGTGCTCCCTCTCTCTCTTTCTTTCTCTTTGAATTAGAAAAATACAGTCGCAAGTATTAACACCTTTAGCTTTAAACTTTCTGCCAGATTATAAGCCGCGATAAGGAACTTCGTTCCAAGAAAACGTCCAGACAGACAGAAAAAAAATCGATGTCAGGCGAAAATAATGAAAAAAAAACATAAAAATAATCTATCTTCTTAACTACTAATAATCACTGAAAATACATGGGTGTAATTCGGATGCCCCGCAATAGAAGGCATCTAAATTTTACTTTTAGACGTCACTTCTCCGGCCAACCTGTATACATTGTCAAATTCCAACCAACCATATAACAACGATATTTTTAACATGTTTAGATGTCGAAACCCATCGCGTCTGCTGAGTTTCCCTAGCTAATTAAAGTTGACATTGTATAAAATTAGAACTTTATACATCGCGTTGCGTCGCGCTGTGCCTTGGTGTGAAGTCACCCTTATAGTTTTCTTATTAGTTGACTACTCTATAAATCAGATAATATGTTTAGTTCCATTTACATGATGCAATTTTCTTTTTAATTGCTCTTGTTTTTAACAGTTCTACTACGGACACAAATCAATTCAATTTACTATGGACACAAATCAATTCAATTTTTCATAGGATAATAACTTTAACTATAAATATCTGTTAAACGCAAGAAATATTTAAAACATTTCACTAGCTCAGTAGTGTTACTTACTACTATTTGTCATCATGAAGTTTTTGCAAGTCACCCTGTTATTCACGTTCGTGATGCTGCTGGCTCATGTGTCTGCTTACAACCTGGGGTCTTCAAACAGAGGAAGTAATTATGGATATTTTAATTATTATCTTTTTAAACTATAACGGTAGGTTCATCCGTTAAAAAACGAATCCGACACGCAATTACTGGAAAGGGCTGAAACGAACCCTTCTTTGCTTATGTCAGATTCGGATCAATACGGATCTTTTAAGGGTTTGCGCCAATTAATTAATAATATTATTTGTTCAGGTGCCGGATGCAAGACTGACAGCGACTGCCCAGCCCATAGCATATGCGTACGTAGTTTGGATGGGAACCCGGAGTGCGCTTCGCTTGTAAATCGAAGAGACCCGCCGCCTAAGCCTCTTCGATTTGGATAAGATTTCGACTTGGATGACAAAATTACATAATCATGCTCTCACCACACCTATCTGAATTTTACAATAAATGAATGACTTTTAATAATTATTTATTTATTTATTTTTATTTAAATGCCTTTAAAACTACCATTACAGGTCTTAGCCTAATGCAATAGCCAAGGAATGTATACAAAATTAATATTTAATTAAATCATACATAAATAATAGTACTTTTGCGAATTCACCCCAGTAACATGTAAATATTGTGATGACCGGGGTTCCAATTAATTGATTGTGAAGGAAAACAAGGACAGCTTACACACTTTTTAATGATTATTTCCTCTATTTAAAAATCGCAACTTAAATACTAAAACTAATTAATAACACCGAAACAAAATTTAATCAAGTTAAATAACACTTATTCATTGAACAAGATTATCAATGCAAAACAAAAAGTAAGTATATCCAGTTGGGATCGAACCCGTGATCCGATATGCGTGACCCGGTGCTAAGCCACGAAACCAGACGGTTTCTTGTCTACCGTGGCGAATATGTCGTTCAGTACTTCGTAGTGAATCACTACGATGCCCTCAAAGAGTAAAGTAACTATATAGGGAATGCCCTTCCAATCAGGGCCGGACTTAATCCCACCCTATATCTGCACGTTAAGGGCGTCTCCGCAAGCCCGTTACTGCCGCTGTTCACACACAAATTCACAATCTTGGACGTATATAATTGTTCTGTATCAATTCCAAGTAATTTCCAGAATTTAATTCGGAGCAACCGTTAGTTTGACTTTTTCCTTCGCCGATTGACATTTCTCCGGTCTCAATAATTTTCCTTCCACCGTCACTTGTCAATCGTCTAATATGCGATAATTATCTCCTGTGTCAAGCCTAGTAACGCCATCTAGTATTGGACTCAAGAACAAAAATGTTTAGATCATTACAATATCCCCTCTCCTCTAAAGAATCCAACCGGATTCAAATCAAACGTTTAAGGTCACAAGAATGCCATTTTCCTAAATCTTTTCCTCTGAAACTCTTTAATCTGTAAACGTCGCCTGATATTTTCTCTGCTATGACTGCTTTTTCAAACTTTGGTGCCAATTTAGACATAAAAGCCTTGTTAGCATTCGATAGGAGTTTAGTGCGTTTCCAAACCAGATCACCAACTTTATAGTCACATACGCGTCGTCTCTTGTTGTACTGTTCGCTATTGGTATCATGTGATTGCCGTATCCTTTCACAAACTTCGTCATAAATCTTACTTCTGAAGGCTATATTTCCTTCAAATTTTTCTTTGTCGAAGGTAACTGGTTCGTCTGGTTCAAAACTATAAGGTTTCATGCCCTGGACCGTCGTCTCGCGCCCAAAAAACAAATAGGCTGGTGTTTTTCCAGTCACTTCATGAACCGATGTTCTGAGCGCATGTCCTATGAGCGGTATATACTTGTCCCATTCTTTGTGATTATCTTCAACGTAAGAAGCAATAGCTGAGCCAATGACTTTGTTTACCCGTTCCGTGGGATTGGCCTGAGGATGGTAATAAGGGGTGTACCATAGTTTTACACCATACCCTGAAACTAGATCCTTAAACTGGTTGGATACAAATTGCTTTCCACTGTCGCAAACTATTACACTAGGGGTTCCATACATTAAGAAAATATGTTCCTCCAGTATTTGAGCTATAGTTGATGATTTCCCATTCCTGAGAGGATACAGAAAACAGAATTTGCTGAACCAGCATGTTATGACTAGCAGCATAGTATTGCCATGCTTAGATTTCGGAAATGGCCCCATCAGATCCATAGATATAATTTGAAAGGGTGCAGTTACCCCTCGTTGCTTTCCCATTAAACCTGATGGCCTACTCTGGGAGTGCTTGTATTTTGCACACACTTCACATTTCCGAACGTAGTTTTTTACGTCCTGGATCAATGTCGGCCAAAAATAGTGCTGTCTCGCGCGATTGACCGATTTTTTAACACCAAGGTGACCAGATGTGGGGTCATCATGACATTCCTTTAGGATTGCTTGCCGATGCTTTTCTGGAATCACAAGTTTCCAACTGTCATTTTCATCTGGATATTGTTTTAAACTCATGTATTTCCACAATTGTCCTTGACTGACTTCCCAGTCTGGGTCATTCTTCCCAGCCAGCACCAGGTCCTCCTTTGACTTATACCACTCATCTTTATCTTCTGGTTTTATCTCTATTATATTAATTTCTTCTTCGATCGCTCTTGATAAGGCATCCGGTACAGTGTTATATTTACCTTTGCGATGGATTATTTCGTAATCAAATTGTTGTAAGCGCATAGCCCACCTTGCCAACCGCCCATGAGGATCCTTATTCCGGTGTAGCCACTGAAGGGCACTATGGTCTGTAATGACCTTAAAATGATTCCCTTCAACATATGGTCGAAATTGTTCTACAGCATGCAAAACACTTAAAAGTTCTCGCTCAGACGCTGAGTAATTGCATTCCCTTTCCGACAGTTTTCTGCTCGTGTAAGCAATGGGAACCTCCATACCATCGGCTATTTGAATTAAAACTCCACCAGTTCCTCTATTAGAAGCGTCGCATTGAACAGAAAAAGGTTTTCTGAAGTCTGGCACTCTTAACACTGGCGTCGAAGTCAGGGCAGTCTTTCGACTTAAGAAAGAATGTTCGGCCTCTCTATTCCATACAATATGTTTAGTCTTCTTGCCTCCCTTAGTTAGTTCATGCAGTGGAGCTGCGACAATGGCAAAATTTTCTACGAACCGCCTATACCAACTTGCTAGACCAATAAATCTCTTTAGCTCTGTGTAAGTCGTAGGCTTGGGATAGTCCAGTATGGCTTTTACTTTGTCCGGATCCGTACGTAATCCTTCCTTGTCCACAATATAACCTAGGTATTTTAAGGAAGATCTCGCAAATACGCATTTCTCCAGGTTGATCGTCAATTCTGCTTTCTTAAGCTGATTTTTTACGTGTGACAATGACGATAAATGGCTGTCGAAGCTGTCGTCACATATGACAATATCGTCTAAGTAAGTGAACACTCTATTCTCAAACTCCGGCGTGAACAAGCGGTCCATCAACCGTTGTTGTCTGAGATGCATTGCTTAATCCAAACGGCATGACCTTGAATTGATAAAGTCCTTTTCCAGCGAGACCAAAAGCAGTCTTTTCCTTGCTCGCTTCTTCTAGTGGTATCTGCCAGAATGCAGATCGTAGATCGATAGTCGACAGGAACCGAGCGTTTTTTAGGCTGTCTAAGATGGTGGTAACTCTAGGCAAAGGATAAGAGTCTTTTACTGTTACTTTATTTAACTGGCGACTGTCAAGGCACAATCGATTCTTACCCGAAGATTTCTTCACCAGTAAAACTGGAGAACGCCATGAACTAAACGAGGGTTCTATTACATCATTATCCAGCATATCTTGGATCTCCTTCTCAAGTTCTGCCATAATTGGAGGAGCGAAGGGGTACTGTCTATGTTTGATGGGCAAGCTGTCCCCGGTGTCAATCCTATGCTTGATTAACGATGTTCTTCCTAAACCTTTACCAATTTCTGCTGTCATTTCCTCTAATAATTTGTCAAGGCGTTCTTTCTGTTGACCAGACAGTTCATCCCGCGAAATTACTGGTTGCGAGACGTTAATTTCCGTAATGTCAGCAATCGATTTCCCCGCCCCTATTGCTAAATTAAATGACTCAAAAAAATTCATTCCTAAAATAATATCATGTTTTAAGCAGTCCATGATGTAAAAATCTACCACGTTATATTTTCCCGTAAACTCAATAGGTAAATGAACAATGGAATCCATTGTATGACAGGTGCCATCAGCCGTTGAGATCATTTCTTTGTCGACTTTATGTCCTGAAAACCCCAATTTCCTAATTTTAATTGCGAATCTCTGCGAAATCACTGAGACAGTAGCTCCAGAATCCAACAATCCCGCAAATGACTGATTTAGAATCTTTATTTCTGCATAATATCGATTGTCTTGCTTATGCTTATTAATATTACAGATTTTTCCTGTTTTAAAATAACTCGAAACTGTGTGTAGCCATTGCTGCCAGTCATCCGAGATAGAATAACTTAGCTTTTCGGGGTACGATCGGCCGGCATCGACTCCAAATTGTCGTTTCCCTTATCAGTAGCATTGCAAGAGCATTTATTTATCGTTCTCCCGAAACGTCCACATTTATAGCAGAAAAGTCTTTGCTTTGGTAATTTACAATCCCTGAAACGATGTCCTGGAGCTCTACAGTTCCAGCATTTTGTAAGAAGTGCTTCCTTATCATTTATGGCTGCCAGCTCAGTCGTGTTTTCATTTCGTGATATCTTCGAAGTACTTCCTTTATATGCTAAATCTCTTTCTAGCGAGTGTTCACTTGGAGTAGGTTCCTTGAAATTATCACAGCTTAACTTAGTACGTTCAATTATCCTTAGGATTGATGTTAACTCAACCACAGAATCGAACGTGTCTCGGCATATGGCCTTCTGAAAATAGGGTTGTAAATTCCTTCTAAGTATTATTAATTTTTGTGTTTCAGGAATGGGAGTCGGTAGCCGATTGAACATATTCTGCATAATTGCTATATAAACCAAAACGGTTTCCTGATTGCTTTGGGTTCTTCGTTTAATCTCCTCTAACAGCTCCTCTTGGTAGTACGGTTGCTGAAATGTGTCCAACAGTAGCTTCACTAATTGAGACCAATTTGTAACTGTACCTTTATTGGCCCTAAACCATATTAAAGCTTCTTCTTCGCAGAAGTCTATGGCATATCGAAATAAGTCTTCATCGGCAGCATTTCGTGCCTCTTTAAGTTCCTCCACTCTTTCTAAGAACGCGTTGACACTTACGGTACCCTTGCCACTAAATTTGACACCCCAATCTTTGATGGGAACTAACTTCCGTTTGTGGAAACCATCATCAAATGTAGAACACCTTTGTAAGCCTGGGTGATGTGAGGAAAGACTAGGCCTTTCTAAGGTGGTTCGTGGTACGTCAATGTCGGTAGCAGTTTTCGAGGAACGATTCTGGTCAATTTCCGTGCCACTTGCCTTTGGTAAGGTAGATTTCCCAGAGTTTCGGCACTTTTCCAATTGTTCCATTATCTGTATAGCCTCCTCACCCAGAGACTTCTGTAAAATGTCCTTATCATGTTCAGAAATAACATCCTCTTCATCATCTTCTTCTTGCTCAAGCTGTCTTAGCGACGACATGGTATCTTGAATGTTCTTCAGTAATGTTAAATGTTTCTCAATGTCACCGGTTCCAGAGGGTATAATAAGCTTAGCTCGGTTTGATAAGTGTGTCAAGCGAGAGTGTATACGTCTAAAAAACGAATGTTCAGGACTGTGTGATACTTCAGATATAAGTGAAATGATTGCCGATAATTTATTTTCACAAATTAATATTTCACGACTCGGGTTGTCAATGCAAGATTTAGGAACCTTAAAAGAAATAGTTGAGTCGCCTGATAGCTCTTGAACTAAAATTTCCCGCAAGAATTTCCGCATAGTCGCCACGGTCTTACAATCCGAAATCCCTCGACAAGCCAATTCAAACTCAAGCTCATCTTTATGCAGTGCATTGACATCCATGATCAAACACAATAAATATAACAATTTCAATAAACTGTAGCAAATTTAAAATAATACGATGAATAGATTTTTGTTCCGAATAACCGTGCGTGATACAACAAACTTGTCGAACTGTAACAATTTTTCTTTTT
This sequence comes from Lithophane semibrunnea, assembly GCA_947363905.1. Taxonomy (NCBI): domain Eukaryota; kingdom Metazoa; phylum Arthropoda; class Insecta; order Lepidoptera; family Noctuidae; genus Lithophane; species Lithophane semibrunnea. The sequence goes on from OX376194.1 coordinate 16,509,852, forward strand.
TTTTTAAGAATGTACTGACGTTTGTCCAGAACAAATACCTAAATACACAAAATAACAATAACCGTCATACACCTTGTTTTTCATTCAATTAACCCGTGGGCGCCAATGTGATGACCGGGGTTCCAATTAATTGATTGTGAAGGAAAACAAGGACAGCTTACACACTTTTTAATGATTATTTCCTCTATTTAAAAATCGCAACTTAAATACTAAAACTAATTAATAACACCGAAACAAAATTTAATCAAGTTAAATAACACTTATTCATTGAACAAGATTATCAATGCAAAACAAAAAGTAAGTATAACCAGTTGGGATCGAACCCGTGATCCGATATGCGTGACCCGGTGCTAAGCCACGAGACCAGACGGTTTCTTGTCTACCGTGGCGAATATGTCGTTCAGTACTTCGTAGTGAATCACTACGATGCCCTCAAAGAGTAAAGTAACTATATAGGGAATGCCCTTCCAATCAGGGCCGGACTTAATCCCACCCTATATCTGCACGTTAAGGGCGTCTCCGCAAGCCCGTTACTGCCGCTGTTCACACACAAATTCACAATCTTGGACGTATATAATTGTTCTGTATCAATTCCAAGTAATTTCCAGAATTTAATTCGGAGCAACCGTTAGTTTGACTTTTTCCTTCGCCGATTGACATTTCTCCGGTCTCAATAATTTTCCTTCCACCGTCACTTGTCAATCGTCTAATATGCGATAATTATCTCCTGTGTCAAGCCTAGTAACGCCATCTAGTATTGGACTCAAGAACAAAAATGTTTAGATCATTACAATATATCAATTTTGACCTGAATATCATTGATGGTGCGAACGAAATTTTTATCATGTTTATAATTATGGCGAAACCCATCGCATCTGATGAGTTTCCCTAGCTAATTAAAGTTGACCTTGTATGAAATTAGAACTTCATACATAAAATCAGATATGTTAAGCTCCATTTACATGATGCAATTTTCTTTTTAATTGCACTTGTGTTCACAGTTCTACTACGGGAACAAATCAACTCAATTTACTATGAACACAAATCAATTCAATTTTTCATAGGATAATAACTTTAACTATAAATATCTGTTAAACGCAAGAAATATTTAAAACATTTCACTAGCTCGGCAGTGTTACTACTGTTTGTCATCATGAAGTTTTTTCAAGTCACGTTGTTGTTCACGTTCGTGATGCTGGTGGCTCATGTGTCTGCTTACAACCGCGAAAGTAATTATGGATATTTTAATTATTATCTTTTTTAAACTATAACGGTAGGTTCTTAACAAGTCGCAGTGCGGCGCGTCGCGACGCAGCGTCAAGCATTGTATGGCGTGCATGACATAAGCATTTTGTTACATTATCTCACTGAAATGTAGTACCTATCACAAGTTCTATATTTTATAGCTTTTATAAAGTGGGCGCGGGGACGTGTCGCTTCTTATTGTAAGTATTTGTGAACTGACCCACTCATACGGCTCGTTCCCACTTTTTATTGGATGTCGGCCCCCACTATAGACTAAACAGCGGAAGTAATTATGGATATTTTAATTATTATCTTTTTTAAACTATAATGATAGGTCCATCCGTTAAAAAAACGGATCCAACACGCAATCACTGGAAAGGGCTGAAACGAACCCTTCTTTGCTTATGTCAGATTCGGATCAATTCGGATCTTTTAAGGGCCAACCCTTATTACGCCTATTAATTAATAATATTATTTGTTCAGGTGCCGGATGCAAGACTGACAGCGACTGCCCAGCCCATAGCATATGCGTACGTAGTTTGGATGGGAACCCGGAGTGTGCTTCGCTTGTAAATCGAAGAGACCCGCCGCCTAAGCCTCTTCGATTTGGATAAGATTTGGACATAAGGACGACAAAATTACATAATCATGCTCTCACCACACCTATCTGAATTTTACAATAAATGAATGACTTATAATAAATTATAGTATGGGTGCTTGTTATTTACTCCTCTTCTTTTGCAGAATCACTTGAATAAACTAAATGTACGAAACTTCACAGATATGACGGATATTGACAACAAATCAAGATACTTACAACAACAAAAAAAATCTTACCTAATATTTCTCAGAAAAAATGTAATAATTATGTACTTATACCTATTTATCAGTACATGTTGGTTACAAAAAAGTATAAACGTAGATGCCAACCTATGTGCCCAAGTTGTATTAAAAAAATAATCGAGTTGTCAACATGCTATGGTGACTATTTTTGTTTCGGACCGCTAAGTGTGCCTAAGTTACGGGCGTGTGCTCTGATGTGGCAAATTTAACATAGCCTGACTAGGTACATTTACAGTGCGGACACGTTAGAATGCCATTGTGATAACAGTTTTGTATGTTGGAGTATGGTTTACTCATGAGGCCATCTCGCCCGCTGTCGAGATCTCTTTGCCACTGGTCTTTAAAGTCTCTAAAGATCTATTTTGCATCTTTCCAGAATTGCCTGTTCTGAACGTCTTTGTATCTGAAGAACGGGACGCCTTGTTTCTTGTCTTGTCCTTGAGTTCAGAAACGAAAATGCGCTTAGCTACCCTCTCGTCAGGCATCTTGACAACGTGTCCAGACCAGCGCAGCTGACGACGCATTAGATAGACCTCAATTATGGGAGACATTAGCCCTTCGCAGGACATCCATGTTTCTAACACGATTGAACCATTTGATGAAGATCGCGGAACACTTAAGGTGCATGGTATCGGTCTAATTCTCATATGTGTCTCTTGTAGATGCACCACGTCTCAGAAGAATAAAGGACTTTGGGAAGACGATGGCCATGTACACGTTGACCTTCATTTTTAGTTTGTGGCCGCGGCCACAAACTAAAAATGAGCAGACTACGAGAGAGGTTATTCAGCTCACACGAGCTGAATAACCTCGTAGTCTGCTTAACACTGCTGAAGCAGCACCAGTTCTGCTGTTAGTTTCCGGGTCCAGGTCACCTTTTCTTGTTAATACCCAGGTATTTGAATCTACCCACCTGCTTGAAGACGACACCATCGAGTCGTATATCAAGTGGGCCATGGTTCACTGTGTCTAATGCCTGACTAATGACCACGATCTTTGACATGCAAAATCAAAAGTCATTTATTCAAACTAGGCTGAGAATCAGCACTTTTCGAACGTCAAAATTACATAAGACAGTCCCCCCAAAACGCCCACCCTTCACCACTTCCTAGTCCTTTAGCTGGGAAGAAGAAGTGGCGCAACAAACTCCCCAGCAGCACAGCTGTCTGTTCAGTTAGAAAAATTTGATTCTATACAAAAGTTTGCAAAATCGTTTACATTATTACGCAACATAAAACATAAATCTAATTAGCCATATGTCAGCTAGCACACGCCAATATACCAACCAAAAAAAAAAAAAAAAAGAATAATATAAAAAAAAAAACGAGAACTATATGTACCTACTCAAGCAGAAATAAGTAGTTAATATAAACATAAACATAAATTAACTAAATAAAAGCCTCTAGGCACAAAGGGCGTGCCCGCTTACATATAGCTATTTATAGCTGCAACTGGAAGTTATAAATGATAAACTAGGAGCATCGAAGTAAATAAATAAAAATTAATTACTAATAACATTAAAAAAATAACATTAACAAAACCGACATCAGCAAGACGACCAGTCAACACAAGCAGCACCCGTTCACGAGCATAACGCAAAGATCAGCCATTACCCCCCTCGCCATATTTGAGGGAAGGAGACAACCCGACCTCCGACGCTACCGCAAGCAGTGACATCTAAGGGAGCATGACGAACCTGCTGCCGGTTGCTCAGGCAAAAATAATAATTATCCATTGTCGAGGTCGCTAGCTAACCACATATTGCAATACAACTCATATAGAAAACATTGTAATGAGTCATCAATAAATTAAATTAAAATCAATATTAAAATAAAATTGACTATAAGCTAATTCTGGAGAAAGAACATAAACATTGTCTTGAGTTAATCACAGCAACCAACTACTCTTATCATTTAAGTAGTCGTTAATGGAGTAGTAAGCCTTTGAACAAAGGTTGCATTTTACTTTAGCTTTAAACGCATTATAAGGCAAATCTAGCAAAGGAGAGGGTAGCTTGTTATAAAAGGTTATACCAAGCCCAACAAATGAGTTATGAACCTTATGAAGCCGGTGAAAGGGAACTCGTAGTTTGCCCTTATTCCTAGTGTTAACATTGTGAATATCACTGTTTTTAGTGTATAAGTGTATATTTTGCCTAATTATAAGATGTTGGCGAAGATGAATTGTGATGCCACCGTGAGAATACCAATATCTTTAAAAAAATCTCTCAGAGAAACTCTGGCACCTAGCTGGTAAATTGCTCGAACAGCTCGTTTTTGTAGGACAAATATATTTTGAATATCAGCAGCTGTACCCCACAGCAGAATACCGTAGGACATAACGCTATGAAAATAACTAAAATAGACTAGCCGAGCAGTATCAACGTCAGTGTATTGTCTTACTTTTCTGACGGCGTAAGCGGCCGAACTGAGCCTCCCCGCTACGCTCGATATATGTGGGCCCCACTGAAGTTTGGCATCTACTGTTATCCCCAGAAAAACTGCCGAGTTTACAGTTTCAAGCACTTCTTTATCTAAGACGATGTTGGGTCCTAGATTTCTGACATTCGGTAAGGCAAACTTTACACATTTCGTTTTCTTGGCATTGAGAACTAGGTTATTTGTCGTAAACCAATCCGTTACCATTGAGAGAGCACTGTTTACATCGTCAAAATCTTGCCTATTCCTGTCTACTTTAAAAATAAGAGAGGTATCATCTGCAAGCAGTACAACTTCAGAGACACCCTTTAAATAGAATGGTAAGTCATTGATATACACTAAGAACAAGAATGGACCCAGTATGGAGCCTTGAGGTACACCTAACTGAACTGGTAGCCCAGAAGATTTCACACCATTAACATCTACACATTGGAACCTATTCTGTAAATAAGAATTTATATGTAACGTTCAGAGCTTCGTTTTGCACACCGTAATGACGAAGTTTACGCAAAAGCGTGTCATGGTGCACGCAATCAAAGGCTTTGGAGAGATCACAGAAAACCCCAATAGCATTTTGCGAGTTCTCCCATGCATTAAATATGTGTTTCAGCAGAGCAACACCCGCATCTGTAGTCGAACGACCTTTAGTAAAGCCATATTGTTCATTATGAAGGAGGCTATTTAAATTAAAATGTCTTAGTAACTGCTTGAGAATTAACTTTTCAAATATTTTGCTAAATGCAGGTAGAAATAGGTCTGAAATTGCCAACGTCATTTTTACTACCTGACTTAAATAATGGTATGACTTTACTACTCTTCATGAGGTCAGGAAAAGTTCCTAGATCAACACATTTATTAAAAGTAACAGCAAGATAGGGGGCTACAATGTCTATTATATTACTTAAAAGTTTAATGGAGATGCCCCAGTAATCACCAGTGTTTTTAGACTTGAGTGTGTTAAAAACATTAACTACATCACGAGGCGTTACATGTTCGAAGCTAAATAAGCGACTACTTTTAGACACACTACCGTGCAAAAGGTTCTCAGCTTTAGACGGGGACGAATTTAAGGAGCGAGTCGTAGTTATAGGAATGTTGGCAAAAAACTCATTAAATGCCTCAGCTACGTCAGCTGCTTTATTAACTAATTTGTGGTCAACCATAATCTCAAGTTGTTTATCTTGTTTAACCGATTTACCCGTTTCATTGTTAATAATTTTCCAAGTGGTTTTTACTTTATTATTGGAATTTTTAATTGTATCGCTTAAAAATTTAGATTGAGCAAAAGCACTAACCTTTTTAAATAATTTTGAATAATTTTTGACATATTCTAGGAAAGGAGTATCAAACCTGTTTTTTTTTCAAACCATACAACTCGTATAGTCTCGCTCTACTTTTATAAATACCCGGAGTGGCCCATTGGTTAAAACCAACGGAGGTGCCATTAAAGTTAATAGTTTTGGTCTTGAAAGTTGATAGGTACTCTTTTTGCACAACATCAAAAAGAGCTCCATATATTTCATTAGGATTCTCGTGTTCTACTATAGATGGAGTAATTTTATGAGCTATACTATTTTTAAACTTATTGCAACGACTAGCTGTATAAGGCCTGCATTCTATTTTATGCGGCTTTTTATTTAATGGCATGGTGAAGCTAGATAATAAACCACAGTGGTCAGACGTTAAGTCACTTAACACTAATTTATTTTTGGCATCACAATCACTAAATATATTATCAAGACAAGTTGACGAAGATGCCGTGATCCTAGTAGGTTCAAAAAACAAGTTAATTAATTTTATAAGACCTAAATAGATTAAGAAGTCTAATACTTAATGGAGTAACATCTAAAATATTAACATTAAAATCTCCACATAAAATAATACTTTTATTACTTGCTTTTAACCTATTAAGTGAATCCTCCATTACGGATTCGAAACGAATAAAATCACCAGAGGGGGGTCTATAAACACAAATTATAATGTATCGCTCGAGTTCAACACAAGACAACTCAATAGTGCGCTCGATAGAGAGATTAACTAAATCAAAACGTTGTTTACATTTCAACTTGTTTGAAACAAGAACTAAAGAGCCACCGCGAATAGCGCTTTTCCTTACAAACGCACTTTGTACAGTAAAATTATCATCATTGATAAACACTACTTCATGTTCTTTCAACCAGTGTTCAGTTAAACATAACACCTGAACATCATAGTTCTCCATAAATAAACTTAACTCTAGCTCTTTGCCGGACAGACCCTGCATATTTTGATGTACAACATTCAAAGTATGCGGCTCACCCGTTGTCGCACCTAATAGTTTAAACTACAAGGCGTATCAAAGTTAGTGTTAGTACCTCTACTAACAGTAGTCGATGGTACCCTACAAGTACCAGTGTCACTGTGTATATTATGTGCTAAAAGATTAGCAATTTGTCTCCTACTACTAGCTGGCAAATACATTCTATAGTTAGTCAGTTTGTAATCAGTAATAAATTGATTGTGACGACATGTCCTATTATAAATTAACATGTTTAAATTATAAATGTGCCTATTTTGCTCATCAGACAAATATTGAGAATAAGGCAAAGCACAGAAAATAAATTTACAATTATTGGTCTCATTAAGATGTAACATCAAAAGGACACATTCAATTATGTCCTTTTTTCTTACTTTTAAACTATCCCCATACAATAATATAACAGTAGAACTGGGGTTTATTTTTGTCAATCTAATACTACTTATTAAATGGCTAACACTGGCACCGGGTAAACAATTATGAATAACATATTGTTGCGAATGCATGCAAATTTTTAGACCGATACGACTTGTTGCCCAGAATAACAGTGGGTCATTTAATTTCACGTTCTCAGCTACAACAGGGATTTCCAGGGTCATGCAAATAAACAACAGCACGACTGTGAAGTACCTCATTATCCAGTAAAATAAAAATTTACATAAAAATAAACAATATAGAACAGTCATATAATTTGATTACCTATATAAATGGCTTGTTACATAACATAACATAACATAACATTAAATTGATTATATCAACACACTTATTGTGCGTTTACTTTTTTTCCGGCCATTGCTTGCTGCATGCCACAATTTATTATTGCCTAGTAAGCATAGGACATGCGTTTAAGTAGTAGATAGATCTTCCTGGAGCAGATCAGTGGCTATTCTGTTCGATGACCAGACTTTTAAGGAATATTGAGCAGAATCTTTTCAGTAGTTTTTGTCCGGAACATACACACACACAAACAGACATCATCATCATTATCTTCCTGCCCTTGTCGCATGTTACTTGGGGTCGGCACATCCCTCTTTTCTTGGGCCTTCCTTTCCCTCTCCACCCATCAACATTTGTATTCATCACTCTTTTAGTCACATGCATTTCCTCTCTCCTCATCATATGCCCATACCATACCAAGCCAATAAAGATTTCCTTTCAACTTTTTGTCACTTGCGCCACTTTGAACCCTCTAAATATTGAAATGGATATGTGGAGTCACACATCCATTTCAATATTTCATCACTCCACACATCCATCTCAACATTCTGATCTCCGCTGCACACAATCTTTTTTCATCGACAGACAAACGGACAAAAATTCTTAAATCTATATTCTCAGCACCAAAATCATTTCCACACCACGTACCACTTACTTTTTCCCAAAAATTATTAAATGAACAGTTTGTATTCGTGTATTTTATTCTATGTTGAGATACCCTTAAAACATCTGAATCACCTAATGAACTCTCTACTCAATTCCAGTCATATTCCATAAAGCCTAAGTAAAGCACAATTTTTACTGTTATGAATAAAATTTTCATTAAAAGAAACGTTGGGGAACATACATAGTATTTAAAACAAAAACAAAATTTGCACAGGCGCCATCTTGGAATTACACTTTGACTTCACGATCGGCTTTAGCACCCTCGAAAACTATGAAAACGAGACCCATGACAAAAAATTGAAAATTTTCGCAGCCAGCATCTTGGATTTTCATGTTAACCAAATTCACACTTCCTCTCTCTCTCTCGCAGTGTATTCGGGCCGATGTGTACAATTTTTTCCCACGATACTGTAATTTCTTTTGTTTTTTTCTGCCAACGTGCTCCCTCTCTCTCTTTCTTTCTCTTTGAATTAGAAAAATACAGTCGCAAGTATTAACACCTTTAGCTTTAAACTTTCTGCCAGATTATAAGCCGCGATAAGGAACTTCGTTCCAAGAAAACGTCCAGACAGAAAAAAAATCGATGTCAGGCGAAAATAATGAAAAAAAAACATAAAAATAATCTATCTTCTTAACTACTAATAATCACTGAAAATACATGGGTGTAATTCGGATGCCCCGCAATAGAAGGCATCTAAATTTTACTTTTAGACGTCACTTCTCCGGCCAACCTGTATACATTGTCAAATTCCAACCAACCATATAACAACGATATTTTTAACATGTTTAGATGTCGAAACCCATCGCGTCTGCTGAGTTTCCCTAGCTAATTAAAGTTGACATTGTATAAAATTAGAACTTTATACATCGCGTTGCGTCGCGCTGTGCCTTGGTGTGAAGTCACCCTTATAGTTTTCTTATTAGTTGACTACTCTATAAATCAGATAATATGTTTAGTTCCATTTACATGATGCAATTTTCTTTTTAATTGCTCTTGTTTTTAACAGTTCTACTACGGACACAAATCAATTCAATTTACTATGGACACAAATCAATTCAATTTTTCATAGGATAATAACTTTAACTATAAATATGTATCTGTTAAACGCAAGAAATATTTAAAACATTTCACTAGCTCAGTAGTGTTACTTACTACTATTTGTCATCATGAAGTTTTTGCAAGTCACCCTGTTATTCACGTTCGTGATGCTGCTGGCTCATGTGTCTGCTTACAACCTGGGGTCTTCAAACAGAGGAAGTAATTATGGATATTTTAATTATTATCTTTTTAAACTATAACGGTAGGTTCATCCGTTAAAAAACGAATCCGACACGCAATTACTGGAAAGGGCTGAAACGAACCCTTCTTTGCTTATGTCAGATTCGGATCAATTCGGATCTTTTAAGGGTTTGCGCCAATTAATTAATAATATTATTTGTTCAGGTGCCGGATGCAAGACTGACAGCGACTGCCCAGCCCATAGCATATGCGTACGTAGTTTGGATGGGAACCCGGAGTGCGCTTCGCTTGTAAATCGAAGAGACCCGCCGCCTAAGCCTCTTCGATTTGGATAAGATTTCGACTTGGATGACAAAATTACATAATCATGCTCTCACCACACCTATCTGAATTTTACAATAAATGAATGACTTTTAATAATTATTTATTTATTTATTTTTATTTAAATGCCTTTAAAACTACCATTACAGGTCTTAGCCTAATGCAATAGCCAAGGAATGTATACAAAATTAATATTTAATTAAATCATACATAAATAATAGTACTTTTGCGAATTCACCCCAGTAACATGTAAATATTGTGATGACCGGGGTTCCAATTAATTGATTGTGAAGGAAAACAAGGACAGCTTACACACTTTTTAATGATTATTTCCTCTATTTAAAAATCGCAACTTAAATACTAAAACTAATTAATAACACCGAAACAAAATTTAATCAAGTTAAATAACACTTATTCATTGAACAAGATTATCAATGCAAAACAAAAAGTAAGTATATCCAGTTGGGATCGAACCCGTGATCCGATATGCGTGACCCGGTGCTGAGCCACGAGACCAGACGGTTTCTTGTCTACCGTGGCGAATATGTCGTTCAGTACTTCGTAGTGAATCACTACGATGCCCTCAAAGAGTAAAGTAACTATATAGGGAATGCCCTTCCAATCAGGGCCGGACTTAATCCCACCCTGTATCTGCACGTTAAGGGCGTCTCCGCAAGCCCGTTACTGCCGCTGTTCACACACAAATTCACAATCTTGGACGTATATAATTGTTCTGTATCAATTCCAAGTAATTTCCAGAATTTAATTCGGAGCAACCGTTAGTTTGACTTTTTCCTTCGCCGATTGACATTTCTCCGGTCTCAATAATTTTCCTTCCACCGTCACTTGTCAATCGTCTAATATGCGATAATTATCTCCTGTGTCAAGCCTAGTAACGCCATCTAGTATTGGACTCAAGAACAAAAATGTTTAGATCATTACAATATCCCCTCTCCTCTAAAGAATCCAACCGGATTCAAATCAAACGTTTAAGGTCACAAGAATGCCATTTTCCTAAATCTTTTCCTCTGAAACTCTTTAATCTGTAAACGTCGCCTGATATTTTCTCTGCTATGACTGCTTTTTCAAACTTTGGTGCCAATTTAGACATAAAAGCCTTGTTAGCATTCGATAGGAGTTTAGTGCGTTTCCAAACCAGATCACCAACTTTATAGTCACATACGCGTCGTCTCTTGTTGTACTGTTCGCTATTGGTATCATGTGATTGCCGTATCCTTTCACAAACTTCGTCATAAATCTTACTTCTGAAGGCTATATTTCCTTCAAATTTTTCTTTGTCGAAGGTAACTGGTTCGTCTGGTTCAAAACTATAAGGTTTCATGCCCTGGACCGTCGTCTCGCGCCCAAAAAACAAATAGGCTGGTGTTTTTCCAGTCACTTCATGAACCGATGTTCTGAGCGCATGTCCTATGAGCGGTATATACTTGTCCCATTCTTTGTGATTATCTTCAACGTAAGAAGCAATAGCTGAGCCAATGACTTTGTTTACCCGTTCCGTGGGATTGGCCTGAGGATGGTAATAAGGGGTGTACCATAGTTTTACACCATACCCTGAAACTAGATCCTTAAACTGGTTGGATACAAATTGCTTTCCACTGTCGCAAACTATTACACTAGGGGTTCCATACATTAAGAAAATATGTTCCTCCAGTATTTGAGCTATAGTTGATGATTTCCCATTCCTGAGAGGATACAGAAAACAGAATTTGCTGAACCAGCATGTTATGACTAGCAGCATAGTATTGCCATGCTTAGATTTCGGAAATGGCCCCATCAGATCCATAGATATAATTTGAAAGGGTGCAGTTACCCCTCGTTGCTTTCCCATTAAACCTGATGGCCTACTCTGGGAGTGCTTGTATTTTGCACACACTTCACATTTCCGAACGTAGTTTTTTACGTCCTGGATCAATGTCGGCCAAAAATAGTGCTGTCTCGCGCGATTGACCGATTTTTTAACACCAAGGTGACCAGATGTGGGGTCATCATGACATTCCTTTAGGATTGCTTGCCGATGCTTTTCTGGAATCACAAGTTTCCAACTGTCATTTTCATCTGGATATTGTTTTAAACTCATGTATTTCCACAATTGTCCTTGACTGACTTCCCAGTCTGGGTCATTCTTCCCAGCCAGCACCAGGTCCTCCTTTGACTTATACCACTCATCTTTATCTTCTGGTTTTATCTCTATTATATTAATTTCTTCTTCGATCGCTCTTGATAAGGCATCCGGTACAGTGTTATATTTACCTTTGCGATGGATTATTTCGTAATCAAATTGTTGTAAGCGCATAGCCCACCTTGCCAACCGCCCATGAGGATCCTTATTCCGGTGTAGCCACTGAAGGGCACTATGGTCTGTAATGACCTTAAAATGATTCCCTTCAACATATGGTCGAAATTGTTCTACAGCATGCAAAACACTTAAAAGTTCTCGCTCAGACGCTGAGTAATTGCATTCCCTTTCCGACAGTTTTCTGCTCGTGTAAGCAATGGGAACCTCCATACCATCGGCTATTTGAATTAAAACTCCACCAGTTCCTCTATTAGAAGCGTCGCATTGAACAGAAAAAGGTTTTCTGAAGTCTGGCACTCTTAACACTGGCGTCGAAGTCAGGGCAGTCTTTCGACTTAAGAAAGAATGTTCGGCCTCTCTATTCCATACAATATGTTTAGTCTTCTTGCCTCCCTTAGTTAGTTCATGCAGTGGAGCTGCGACAATGGCAAAATTTTCTACGAACCGCCTATACCAACTTGCTAGACCAATAAATCTCTTTAGCTCTGTGTAAGTCGTAGGCTTGGGATAGTCCAGTATGGCTTTTACTTTGTCCGGATCCGTACGTAATCCTTCCTTGTCCACAATATAACCTAGGTATTTTAAGGAAGATCTCGCAAATACGCATTTCTCCAGGTTGATCGTCAATTCTGCTTTCTTAAGCTGATTTTTTACGTGTGACAATGACGATAAATGGCTGTCGAAGCTGTCGTCACATATGACAATATCGTCTAAGTAAGTGAACACTCTATTCTCAAACTCCGGCGTGAACAAGCGGTCCATCAACCGTTGTTGTCTGAGATGCATTGCTTAATCCAAACGGCATGACCTTGAATTGATAAAGTCCTTTTCCAGCGAGACCAAAAGCAGTCTTTTCCTTGCTCGCTTCTTCTAGTGGTATCTGCCAGAATGCAGATCGTAGATCGATAGTCGACAGGAACCGAGCGTTTTTTAGGCTGTCTAAGATGGTGGTAACTCTAGGCAAAGGATAAGAGTCTTTTACTGTTACTTTATTTAACTGGCGACTGTCAAGGCACAATCGATTCTTACCCGAAGATTTCTTCACCAGTAAAACTGGAGAACGCCATGAACTAAACGAGGGTTCTATTACATCATTATCCAGCATATCCTGGATCTCCTTCTCAAGTTCTGCCATAATTGGAGGAGCGAAGGGGTACTGTCTATGTTTGATGGGCAAGCTGTCCCCGGTGTCAATCCTATGCTTGATTAACGATGTTCTTCCTAAACCTTTACCAATTTCTGCTGTCATTTCCTCTAATAATTTGTCAAGGCGTTCTTTCTGTTGACCAGACAGTTCATCCCGCGAAATTACTGGTTGCGAGACGTTAATTTCCGTAATGTCAGCAATCGATTTCCCCGCCCCTATTGCTAAATTAAATGACTCAAAAAAATTCATTCCTAAAATAATATCATGTTTTAAGCAGTCCATGATGTAAAAATCTACCACGTTATATTTTCCCGTAAACTCAATAGGTAAATGAACAATGGAATCCATTGTATGACAGGTGCCATCAGCCGTTGAGATCATTTCTTTGTCGACTTTATGTCCTGAAAACCCCAATTTCCTAATTTTAATTGCGAATCTCTGCGAAATCACTGAGACAGTAGCTCCAGAATCCAACAATCCCGCAAATGACTGATTTAGAATCTTTATTTCTGCATAATATCGATTGTCTTGCTTATGCTTATTAATATTACAGATTTTTCCTGTTTTAAAATAACTCGAAACTGTGTGTAGCCATTGCTGCCAGTCATCCGAGATAGAATAACTTAGCTTTTCGGGGTACGATCGGCCGGCATCGACTCCGAATTGTCGTTTCCCTTATCAGTAGCATTGCAAGAGCATTTATTTATCGTTCTCCCGAAACGTCCACATTTATAGCAGAAAAGTCTTTGCTTTGGTAATTTACAATCCCTGAAACGATGTCCTGGAGCTCTACAGTTCCAGCATTTTGTAAGAAGTGCTTCCTTATCATTTATGGCTGCCAGCTCAGTCGTGTTTTCATTTCGTGATATCTTCGAAGTACTTCCTTTATATGCTAAATCTCTTTCTAGCGAGTGTTCACTTGGAGTAGGTTCCTTGAAATTATCACAGCTTAACTTAGTACGTTCAATTATCCTTAGGATTGATGTTAACTCAACCACAGAATCGAACGTGTCTCGGCATATGGCCTTCTGAAAATAGGGTTGTAAATTCCTTCTAAGTATTATTAATTTTTGTGTTTCAGGAATGGGAGTCGGTAGCCGATTGAACATATTCTGCATAATTGCTATATAAACCAAAACGGTTTCCTGATTGCTTTGGGTTCTTCGTTTAATCTCCTCTAACAGCTCCTCTTGGTAGTACGGTTGCTGAAATGTGTCCAACAGTAGCTTCACTAATTGAGACCAATTTGTAACTGTACCTTTATTGGCCCTAAACCATATTAAAGCTTCTTCTTCGCAGAAGTCTATGGCATATCGAAATAAGTCTTCATCGGCAGCATTTCGTGCCTCTTTAAGTTCCTCCACTCTTTCTAAGAACGCGTTGACACTTACGGTACCCTTGCCACTAAATTTGACACCCCAATCTTTGATGGGAACTAACTTCCGTTTGTGGAAACCATCATCAAATGTAGAAGACCTTTGTAAGCCTGGGTGATGTGAGGAAAGACTAGGCCTTTCTAAGGTGGTTCGTGGTACGTCAATGTCGGTAGCAGTTTTCGAGGAACGATTCTGGTCAATTTCCGTGCCACTTGCCTTTGGTAAGGTAGATTTCCCAGAGTTTCGGCACTTTTCCAATTGTTCCATTATCTGTATAGCCTCCTCACCCAGAGACTTCTGTAAAATGTCCTTATCATGTTCAGAAATAACATCCTCTTCATCATCTTCTTCTTGCTCAAGCTGTCTTAGCGACGACATGGTATCTTGAATGTTCTTCAGTAATGTTAAATGTTTCTCAATGTCACCGGTTCCAGAGGGTATAATAAGCTTAGCTCGGTTTGATAAGTGTGTCAAGCGAGAGTGTATACGTCTAAAAAACGAATGTTCAGGACTGTGTGATACTTCAGATATAAGTGAAATGATTGCCGATAATTTATTTTCACAAATTAATATTTCATGACTCGGGTTGTCAATGCAAGATTTAGGAACCTTAAAAGAAATAGTTGAGTCGCCTGATAGCTCTCGAACTAAAATTTTCCGCAAGAATTTCCGCATAGTCGCCACGGTCTTACAATCCGAAATCCCTCGACAAGCCAATTCAAACTCAAGCTCATCTTTATGCAGTGCATTGACATCCATGATCAAACACAATAAATATAACAATTTCAATAAACTGTAGCAAATTTAAAATAATACGATGAATAGATTTTTGTTCCGAATAACCGTGCGTGATACAACAAACTTGTCGAACTGTAACAATTTTTCTTTTTTTTTTAAGAATGTACTGACGTTTGTCCAGAACAAATACCTAAATACACAAAATAACAATAACCGTCATACACCTTGTTTTTCATTCAATTAACCCGTGGGCGCCAATGTGATGACCGGGGTTCCAATTAATTGATTGTGAAGGAAAACAAGGACAGCTTACACACTTTTTAATGATTATTTCCTCTATTTAAAAATCGCAACTTAAATACTAAAACTAATTAATAACACCGAAACAAAATTTAATCAAGTTAAATAACACTTATTCATTGAACAAGATTATCAATGCAAAACAAAAAGTAAGTATAACCAGTTGGGATCGAACCCGTGATCCGATATGCGTGACCCGGTGCTAAGCCACGAGACCAGACGGTTTCTTGTCTACCGTGGCGAATATGTCGTTCAGTACTTCGTAGTGAATCACTACGATGCCCTCAAAGAGTAAAGTAACTATATAGGGAATGCCCTTCCAATCAGGGCCGGACTTAATCCCACCCTATATCTGCACGTTAAGGGCGTCTCCGCAAGCCCGTTACTGCCGCTGTTCACACACAAATTCACAATCTTGGACGTATATAATTGTTCTGTATCAATTCCAAGTAATTTCCAGAATTTAATTCGGAGCAACCGTTAGTTTGACTTTTTCCTTCGCCGATTGACATTTCTCCGGTCTCAATAATTTTCCTTCCACCGTCACTTGTCAATCGTCTAATATGCGATAATTATCTCCTGTATCAAGCCTAGTAACGCCATCTAGTATTGGACTCAAGAACAAAAATGTTTAGATCATTACAATATATCAATTTTGACCTGAATATCATTGATGGTGCGAACGAAATTTTTATCATGTTTATAATTATGGCGAAACCCATCGCATCTGATGAGTTTCCCTAGCTAATTAAAGTTGACCTTGTATGAAATTAGAACTTCATACATAAAATCAGATATGTTAAGCTCCATTTACATGATGCAATTTTCTTTTTAATTGCACTTGTGTTCACAGTTCTACTACGGGAACAAATCAACTCAATTTACTATGAACACAAATCAATTCAATTTTTCATAGGATAATAACTTTAACTATAAATATCTGTTAAACGCAAGAAATATTTCAAACATTTCACTAGCTCGGCAGTGTTACTACTGTTTGTCATCATGAAGTTTTTTCAAGTCACGTTGTTGTTCACGTTCGTGATGCTGGTGGCTCATGTGTCTGCTTACAACCGCGAAAGTAATTATGGATATTTTAATTATTATCTTTTTTAAACTATAACGGTAGGTTCTTAACAAGTCGCAGTGCGGCGCGTCGCGACGCAGCGTCAAGCATTGTATGGCGTGCATGACATAAGCATTTTGTTACATTATCTCACTGAAATGTAGTACCTATCACAAGTTCTATATTTTATAGCTTTTATAAAGTGGGCGCGGGGACGTGTCGCTTCTTATTGTAAGTATTTGTGAACTGACCCACTCATACGGCTCGTTCCCACTTTTTATTGGATGTCGGCCCCCACTATAGACTAAACAGCGGAAGTAATTATGGATATTTTAATTATTATCTTTTTTAAACTATAATGATAGGTCCATCCGTTAAAAAAACGGATCCAACACGCAATCACTGGAAAGGGCTGAAACGAACCCTTCTTTGCTTATGTCAGATTCGGATCAATTCGGATCTTTTAAGGGCAAACCCTTATTACGCCTATTAATTAATAATATTATTTGTTCAGGTGCCGGATGCAAGACTGACAGCGACTGCCCAGCCCATAGCATATGCGTACGTAGTTTGGATGGGAACCCGGAGTGTGCTTCGCTTGTAAATCGAAGAGACCCGCCGCCTAAGCCTCTTCGATTTGGATAAGATTTGGACATAAGGACGACAAAATTACATAATCATGCTCTCACCACACCTATCTGAATTTTACAATAAATGAATGACTTATAATAAATTATAGTATGGGTGCTTGTTATTTAGTCCTCTTTTTTTGCAGAATCACTTGAATAAACTAAATGTACGAAACTTCACAGATATGACGGATATTGACAACAAATCAAGATACTTACAACAACAAAAAAAATCTTACCTAATATTTCTCAGAAAAAATGTAATAATTATGTACTTATACCTATTTATCAGTACATGTTGGTTACAAAAAAGTATAAACGTAGATGCCAACCTATGTGCCCAAGTTGTATTAAAAAAATAATCGAGTTGTCAACATGCTATGGTGACTATTTTTGTTTCGGACCGCTAAGTGTGCCTAAGTTACGGGCGTGTACTCTGATGTGGCAAATTTAACATAGCCTGACTAGGTACATTTACAGTGCGGACACGTTAGAATGCCATTGTGATAACAGTTTTGTATGTTGGAGTATGGTTTACTCATGAGGCCATCTCGCCCGCTGTCGAGATCTCTTTGCCACTGGTCTTTAAAGTCTCTAAAGATCTATTTTGCATCTTTCCAGAATTGCCTGTTCTGAACGTCTTTGTATCTGAAGAACGGGACGCCTTGTTTCTTGTCTTGTCCTTGAGTTCAGAAACGAAAATGCGCTTAGCTACCCTCTCGTCAGGCATCTTGACAACGTGTCCAGACCAGCGCAGCTGACGACGCATTAGATAGACCTCAATTATGGGAGACATTAGCCCTTCGCAGGACATCCATGTTTCTAACACGATTGAACCATTTGATGAAGATCGCGGAACACTTAAGGTGCATGGTATCGGTCTAATTCTCATATGTGTCTCTTGTAGATGCACCACGTCTCAGAAGAATAAAGGACTTTGGGAAGACGATGGCCATGTACACGTTGACCTTCATTTTTAGTTTGTGGCCGCGGCCACAAACTAAAAATGAGCAGACTACGAGAGAGGTTATTCAGCTCACACGAGCTGAATAACCTCGTAGTCTGCTTAACACTGCTGAAGCAGCACCAGTTCTGCTGTTAGTTTCCGGGTCCAGGTCACCTTTTCTTGTTAATACCCAGGTATTTGAATCTACCCACCTGCTTGAAGACGACACCATCGAGTCGTATATCAAGTGGGCCATGGTTCACTGTGTCTAATGCCTGACTAATGACTACGATCTTTGACATGCAAAATCAAAAGTCATTTATTCAAACTAGGCTGAGAATCAGCACTTTTCGAACGTCAAAATTACATAAGACAGTCCCCCCAAAACGCCCACCCTTCACCACTTCCTAGTGCTTTAGCTGGGAAGAAGAAGTGGCGCAACAAACTCCCCAGCAGCACAGCTGTCTGTTCAGTTAGAAAAATTTGATTCTATACAAAAGTTTGCAAAATCGTTTACATTATTACGCAACATAAAACATAAATCTAATTAGCCATATGTCAGCTAGCACACGCCAATATACCAACCAAAAAAAAAAAAAAAGAATAATATAAAAAAAAAAACGAGAACTATATGTACCTACTCAAGCAGAAATAAGTAGTTAATATAAACATAAACATAAATTAACTAAATAAAAGCCTCTAGGCACAAAGGGCGTGCCCGCTTACATATAGCTATTTATAGCTGCAACTGGAAGTTATAAATGATAAACTAGGAGCATCGAAGTAAATAAATAAAAATTAATTACTAATAACATTAAAAAAATAACATTAACAAAACCGACATCAGCAAGACGACCAGTCAACACAAGCAGCACCCGTTCACGAGCATAACGCAAAGATCAGCCATTACCCCCCTCGCCATATTTGAGGGAAGGAGACAACCCGACCTCCGACGCTACCGCAAGCAGTGACATCTAAGGGAGCATGACGAACCTGCTGCCGGTTGCTCAGGCAAAAATAATAATTATCCATTGTCGAGGTCGCTAGCTAACCACATATTGCAATACAACTCATATAGAAAACATTGTAATGAGTCATCAATTAATTAAATTAAAATCAATATTAAAATAAAATTGACTATAAGTACAGTCCAAATAAAAATAATAAAAAATTTATATGAACTCATATAACCTGTCAGTGGGTAAGCTAATTCTGGAGAAGGAACATAAACATTGTCTTGAGTTAATCACAGCAACCAACTACTCTTATCATTTAAGTAGTCGTTAATGGAGTAGTAAGCGTTTGAACAAAGGTTGCATTTTACTTTAGCTTTAAACGCATTATAAGGCAAATCTAGCAAAGGAGAGGGTAGCTTGTTATAAAAGGTTATACCAAGCCCAACAAATGAGTTATGAACCTTATGAAGCCGGTGAAAGGGAACTCGTAGTTTGCCCTTATTCCTAGTGTTAACATTGTGAATATCACTGTTTTTAGTGTATAAGTGTATATTTTGCCTAATATATAAGATGTTGGCGAAGATGAATTGTGATGCCACAGTGAGAATACCAATATCTTTAAAAAAAATCTCTCAGAGAAACTCTGGCACCTAGCTGGTAAATTGCTCGAACAGCTCGTTTTTGTAGGACAAATATATTTTGAATATCAGCAGCTGTACCCCACAGCAGAATACCGTAGGACATAACGCTATGAAAATAACTAAAATAGACTAGCCGAGCAGTATCAACGTCAGTGTATTGTCTTACTTTTCTGACGGCGTAAGCGGCCAAACTGAGCCTCCCCGCTACGCTCGATATATGTGGGCCCCACTGAAGTTTGGCATCTACTGTTATCCCCAGAAAAACTGCCGAGTTTACAGTTTCAAGCACTTCTTTATCTAAGACGATGTTGGGTCCTAGATTTCTGACATTCGGTAAGGCAAACTTTACACATTTCGTTTTCTTGCCATTGAGAACTAGGTTATTTGTCGTAAACCAATCCGTTACCATTGAGAGAGCACTGTTTACATCGTCAAAATCTTGCCTATTCCTGTCTACTTTAAAAATAAGAGAGGTATCATCTGCAAACAGTACAACTTCACAGACACCCTTTAAATAGAATGGTAAGTCATTGATATACACTAAGAACAAGAATGGACCCAGTATGGAGCCTTGAGGTACACCTAACTGAACTGGTAGCCCAGAAGATTTCACACCATTAACATCTACACATTGGAACCTATTCTGTAAATAAGAATTTATAACGTTCAGAGCTTCGTTTTGCACACCGTAATGACGAAGTTTACGCAAAAGCGTGTCATGGTGCACGCAATCAAAGGCTTTGGAGAGATCACAGAAAACCCCAATAGCATTTTGCGAGTTCTCCCATGCATTAAATATGTGTTTCAGCAGAGCAACACCCGCATCTGTAGTCGAACGACCTTTAGTAAAGCCATATTGTTCATTATGAAGGAGGCTATTTAAATTAAAATGTCTTAGTAACTGCTTGAGAATTAACTTTTCAAATATTTTGCTAAATGCAGGTAGAAATAGGTCTGAAATTGCCAACGTCATTTTTACTACCTGACTTAAATAATGGTATGACTTTACTACTCTTCATGAGGTCAGGAAAAGTTCCTAGATCAACACATTTATTAAAAGTAACAGCAAGATAGGGGGCTACAATGTCTATTATATTACTTAAAAGTTTAATGGAGATGCCCCAGTAATCACCAGTGTTTTTAGACTTGAGTGTGTTAAAAACATTAACTACATCACGAGGCGTTACATGTTCGAAGCTAAATAAGCGACTACTTTTAGACACACTACCGTGCAAAAGGTTCTCAGCTTTAGACGGGGACGAATTTAAGGAGCGAGTCGTAGTTATAGGAATGTTGGCAAAAAACTCATTAAATGCCTCAGCTACGTCAGCTGCTTTATTAATTAATTTGTGGTCAACCATAATCTCAAGTTGTTTATCTTGTTTAACCGATTTACCCGTTTCATTGTTAATAATTTTCCAAGTGGTTTTTACTTTATTATTGGAATTTTTAATTGTATCGCTTAAAAATTTAGATTTAGCAAAAGCACTAACCTTTTTAAATAATTTTGAATAATTTTTGACATATTCTAGGAAAGGAGTATCAAACCTGTATTTTTTCAAACCATACAACTCGTATAGTCTCGCTCTACTTTTATAAATACCCGGAGTGGCCCATTGGTTAAAACCAACGGAGGTGCCATTAAAGTTAATAGTTTTGGTCTTGAAAGTTGATAGGTACTCTTTTTGCACAACATCAAAAAGGGCTCCATATATTTCATTAGGATTCTCGTGTTCTACTATAGATGGAGTAATTTTATGAGCTATACTATTTTTAAACTTATTGCAACGACTAGCTGTATAAGGCCTGCATTCTATTTTATGCGGCTTTTTATTTAATGGCATGGGGAAGCTAGATAATAAACCACAGTGGTCAGACGTTAAGTCACTTAACACTAATTTATTTTTGGCATCACAATCACTAAATATATTATCAAGACAAGTTGACGAAGATGCCGTGATCCTAGTAGGTTCAAAAAACAAGTTAATTAATTTTATAAGACCTAAATAGATTAAGAAGTCTAATACTTAATGGAGTAACATCTAAAATATTAACATTAAAATCTCCACATAAAATAATACTTTTATTACTTGCTTTTAACCTATTAAGTGAATCCTCCATTACGGATTCGAAACGAATAAAATCACCAGAGGGGGGTCTATAAACACAAATTATAATGTATCGCTCGAGTTCAACACAAGACAACTCAATAGTGCGCTCGATAGAGAGATTAACGAAATCAAAACGTTGTTTACATTTCAACTTGTTTGAAACAAGAACTAAAGAGCCACCGCGAATAGCGCTTTTCCTTACAAACGCACTTTGTACAGTAAAATTATCATCATTGATAAACACTACTTCATGTTCTTTCAACCAGTGTTCAGTTAAACATAACACCTGAACATCATAGTTCTCCATAAATAAACTTAACTCTAGCTCTTTGCCGGACAGACCCTGCATATTTTGATGTACAACATTCAAAGTATGCGGCTCACCCGTTGTCGCACCTAATAGTTTAAACTACAAGGCGTATCAAAGTTAGTGTTAGTACCACTACTAACAGTAGTCGATGGTACCCTACAAGTACCAGTGTCACTGTGTATATTATATGCTAAAAGATTAGCAATTTGTCTCCTACTACTAGCTGGCAAATACATTCTATAGTTAGTCAGTTTGTAATCAGTAATAAATTGATTGTGACGACATGTCCTATTATAAATTAACATGTTTA
The DNA here is from genome assembly GCA_947363905.1 of Lithophane semibrunnea. Lineage (NCBI taxonomy): Eukaryota > Metazoa > Arthropoda > Insecta > Lepidoptera > Noctuidae > Lithophane > Lithophane semibrunnea. Next base: position 16,532,465 of record OX376194.1, read on the forward strand.
AATTATAAATGTGCCTATTTTGCTCATCAGACAAATATTGAGAATAAGGCAAAGCACAGAAAATAAATTTACAATTATTGGTCTCATTAAGATGTAACATCAAAAGGACACATTCAATTATGTCCTTTTTTCTTACTTTTAAACTATCCCCATACAATAATATAACAGTAGAACTGGGGTTTATTTTTGTCAATCTAATACTACTTATTAAATGGCTAACACTGGCACCGGGTAAACAATTATGAATAACATATTGTTGCGAATGCATGCAAATTTTTAGACCGATACGACTTGTTGCCCAGAATAACAGTGGGTCATTTAATTTCACGTTCTCAGCTACAACAGGGATTTCCAGGGTCATGCAAATAAACAACAGCACGACTGTGAAGTACCTCATTATCCAGTAAAATAAAAATTTACATAAAAATAAACAATATAGAACAGTCATATAATTTGATTACCTATATAAATGGCTTGTTACATAACATAACATAACATAACATTAAATTGATTATATCAACACACTTATTGTGCGTTTACTTTTTTTCCGGCCATTGCTTGCTGCATGCCACAATTTATTATTGCCTAGTAAGCATAGGACATGCGTTTAAGTAGTAGATAGATCTTCCTGGAGCAGATCAGTGGCTATTCTGTTCGATGACCAGACTTTTAAGGAATATTGAGCAGAATCTTTTCAGTAGTTTTTGTCCGGAACATACACACACACAAACAGACATCATCATCATTATCTTCCTGCCCTTGTCGCATGTTACTTGGGGTCGGCACATCCCTCTTTTCTTGGGCCTTCCTTTCCCTCTCCACCCATCAACATTTGTATTCATCACTCTTTTAGTCACATGCATTTCCTCTCTCCTCATCATATGCCCATACCATACCAAGCCAATAAAGATTTCCTTTCAACTTTTTGTCACTTGCGCCACTTTGAACCCTCTAAATATTGAAATGGATATGTGGAGTCACACATCCATTTCAATATTTCATCACTCCACACATCCATCTCAACATTCTGATCTCCGCTGCACACAATCTTTTTTCATCGACAGACAAACGGACAAAAATTCTTAAATCTATATTCTCAGCACCAAAATCATTTCCACACCACGTACCACTTACTTTTTCCCAAAAATTATTAAATGAACAGTTTGTATTCGTGTATTTTATTCTATGTTGAGATACCCTTAAAACATCTGAATCACCTAATGAACTCTCTACTCAATTCCAGTCATATTCCATAAAGCCTAAGTAAAGCACAATTTTTACTGTTATGAATAAAATTTTCATTAAAAGAAACGTTGGGGAACATACATAGTATTTAAAACAAAAACAAAATTTGCACAGGCGCCATCTTGGAATTACACTTTGACTTCACGATCGGCTTTAGCACCCTCGAAAACTATGAAAACGAGACCCATGACAAAAAATTGAAAATTTTCGCAGCCAGCATCTTGGATTTTCATGTTAACCAAATTCACACTTCCTCTCTCTCTCTCGCAGTGTATTCGGGCCGATGTGTACAATTTTTTCCCACGATACTGTAATTTCTTTTGTTTTTTTCTGCCAACGTGCTCCCTCTCTCTCTTTCTTTCTCTTTGAATTAGAAAAATACAGTCGCAAGTATTAACACCTTTAGCTTTAAACTTTCTGCCAGATTATAAGCCGCGATAAGGAACTTCGTTCCAAGAAAACGTCCAGACAGACAGAAAAAAAATCGATGTCAGGCGAAAATAATGAAAAAAAAACATAAAAATAATCTATCTTCTTAACTACTAATAATCACTGAAAATACATGGGTGTAATTCGGATGCCCCGCAATAGAAGGCATCTAAATTTTACTTTTAGACGTCACTTCTCCGGCCAACCTGTATACATTGTCAAATTCCAACCAACCATATAACAACGATATTTTTAACATGTTTAGATGTCGAAACCCATCGCGTCTGCTGAGTTTCCCTAGCTAATTAAAGTTGACATTGTATAAAATTAGAACTTTATACATCGCGTTGCGTCGCGCTGTGCCTTGGTGTGAAGTCACCCTTATACAAAAAAAAAAAAAAAATACAAAAATATTTATTATTTCCAAAACATTGTGTCATACATAAATTGAGGCAGCCCCAGTAAGTTACAATAGTACTTGTGTCGGAGCTGTCTCACTCTTCCCACAAGCGATAACTTAACAATGAAAATGAAATTAACAAAGCAAAGCACAGATTAAAAATACAAATTAAAAAATAAAAAATGAAAAATAAATGATAGTGAAATTAATTAAGCAGCTCTCGATGTGTGAGGAGTGCACGTATTTGTATGTGAATAGGTGTGTGTTTTGTGCGTGCGTGTGTGTTTGTGTGCGTGTGTGTGTGTGTTTGTGCGGGCGTGTGTGTATGTATAATTATCCAGCATGTTAGCCCACCCTGATCAGAATGTTTTCTGTTTCTTTATATGTTAGTGATCTTAACCAATCACCTATTGTTTTTTTACAATCGTATAACCGCATGGGATATATTTCGCACTTAAGATTCAGTTTATTATAGATGTAAGTGGATTGTGTAACATATTGACGTCTAGCAAAAGCTGATCGAACCCCTGGAGAGTAGGCCACAGAATCTCTGCGCCTTCTGCTCTGAGTATCTGGGTCAAAAGGAAGACATTTATGCAAGGATAAGGTCACATTAAGAATATAAAGCTTTCTAATTGAAAGCAAGTTGCTGACTTTATAGAGGTCTGTTGTGGGGAACCTAAATGGTTTAAAATACATTACCTTGATAAGTGATCGCTGAGCTCTTTCCAGATCGAGGAATTTCATTTTAGAAGCTCCACCCCATATCGGAATGCAGTATGTCATTACGGATTGCGCCAGAGCTATATAGATCTTGTTTATAAACTGGGCGGACATAACATGACGTAAAATTTTGAAGACCCAGATGAGCTTCCTGATCCTTTTCATGAGGATCTCAATATGGGGGTGCCACGACAGTCTTTGGTCAACAAGTATGCCCAAATATTTTGTGGATCTGACTTGTTGTATATTCTGGCAGCCACAATTGCTTGTATAGTCATAGTGGGAATGATTTGGACAGACATAAATAGTAATGTCAAAGTCATTTCCAGGTTGTGATCTTTGGCTTGGGGAAAAACAAATAAAATTAGTTTTTTTTGTATTAAGGGTTAGAAGGTTTGCTCTAAGCCAGCCAGCTATCCTAATCAAACCCTGTTCAGCGACAGTTTTCACAAGGTGCCATGTGTTTCCCGAAAAAACAACCGCAGTGTCGTCAGCGTATGAGAAAATTTTCCCTCCATTTATCTGCATATTGCAGAGGCTGTTAATATAAATTAAAAACATTGTCGGACCCAAAACGCTCCCCTGAGGAACTCCGTAATAGACATCCCCCTCAACACTACACAAGTTACCAATCTTTACCATTTGCTGTCTACCTTTGAGATAGCTCTCGAAAAGGGAGAGAGCCGTGCCTCTTATACCGATGTTTTCTAACCTGCGCAGAAGGATCGGGACGGAAACGGTGTCAAAAGCCTTTTTCAGATCTAAGAAGACTGTTAAGCATTTATGACCCATATCCACCCTACCAACAATTTCAGATGTCAAAGCCGAGATAGCGTCTTGAGTTGAAAGTCCTCGTCTAAAACCATATTGTGCATTTGATAGAATATTGAATTTCTGTAAATAGTTGGTTAGTCGCTGGTTTATAATTCTTTCTAAAATTTTTGAAATTGCTGGCAGCACTGATATGGGACGATAGTTGTTGACATCGTTTACGTCCCCACCCTTGTGCACAGGAGTGACCACTGATCGCTTTAAGTCTTTCGGGAAAACACCAGTTTTGAAACATAAGTTAGCTAGCTGGCTTATGAGTGGAACCACAAAATCCCTTGATAGCTTTAAATATTTTGTGGGAATACCGTCCCAACCTGGTGCACTCTTGGAATCAAGACTCATTAGAATACAGTCCACTTCCTGCGGGTCAGTCTCTAACAACACAAACGAGGAAGCTCTAGAATCGCTGCAGCAGTTTATTACAACTGGCATACCAGTTTGAGCTACGATGTTTTCTGCTAAGGATTTACCTATTGTGATAAAAAACAAGTTGACTCTATTTAGTGAGTTTAGAGGGTGTGTGGTGGTGTTTAGGAGATGAGTATTTGCAGTTTTTGGTGGTTTAAACTGTGTGATTTCATTAATTGTAGACCAAAGATGTCTCAGACTTTTAGCTGATTCTTCTATTTGTTTTTTATAATATTTTATCTTTGTCTTTTTTATCAAATTGGAGCAAAAGTTGCGGAAGCGTTTGAAGGTTATGATTAAAATTAAGTTGAAAGGGTCTAATCTTGTTTGGTGCTGCATTTTGTTTCTAAGTCTTATGCACCGTAGAGCTCCCGCAGTGATCCAGGGCTTCAGTGTTCTTTTGCCACAAGAAGCGGATTTAGTTTTTGAATTATTTATGAGGGACGCTCGAATAACCTCCACCAGTTTAGTTGCAAAGCTATCTGGGACCGTGAACGTATCAAAAATTGATATATCTATGTTTATAAGGTACTTATATGCATTTTCAAAATCTATAATGGTTGTACTTTTTGAACAATTTCTTTTGCCTTCACTTGAGCTAGTTACATTTAAAAGAACCATCGCATGATCCGTGATTGTAGTATTAAGCACTGCCACAAAGGCTGAGGTTTTAGTTTTATCAAGCTTCAGGACGACATGGTCAAGGCAATTCTGTTCTCTAGTGGGGAGGCAGTGTCCCGGAAGCAGGCCATGCATCGATAGCATATTCAGGTAATACAATCTATTTGATCTGTGTTGTGTTATTTCTGAGGATTTTTCGATTATATTTATATTAATGTCACCCATGACAATAATATTATTGTGTGTACTACAAGCATCAAGATGGCTGTTTAACGAGTTAATGAAATTGTCAGCACAGGTATTAGACGGGGAACGGTATATACCTATAATGGTAAAATTAGACACTCTAATTTGGAGAGCAGACGCATGTGATAGGGTTAGTTCCGTGACAAGAGACATATGTTTGTCACTTACATAGGCAACCACGCCATCGTTTTGATTGAGCTGAATTGAGGTAGAATAAGAGGTGTAGTTATTAAGTAGTGGTATTTGTTTATTTTTATTTAATCTACACTCAGTAAGAATAAGAACATCCACGTCGAACTTCATGAGGGCCAAATTCAGCTGCAAATCGTCAAAATTACTGTAAATACTCCTCATGTTCTGAGTTACTACTGTCAAGCAAGTATTTTCGAGTTTCACTAACGTGGACATATCTTCGATGTTTACTAAAGCCGAGTTCGCCATTTCAATGTCGTCTAATTCATTAAGTGTATTTAGGTTACTATCCATTTTCGTATGAAGAGTCTAGTAAACATAACTCGCAGGGTATTGTTAAATATAAATGCCGAGGTAAATCAATATTGATCAGAAAACTTACTACATGAATATGCAGAAATTTTGATTCATAGAGCATGAGTGTATGTGTGAATGTGAGAATTATGCGAAGAATTGATGAGTGTTTGGTAGAAACTTCGTATGTGGTGTTGTGTATTAAAAGTTGATGAGCATGCTTTACAGTAAAAATGTAACTTAAAAAATTAAATCTATATGTTTTTAACAAACGACAGGAAATATAACATAAAAAGAGACAAACAAATGAGATAACTATAATTAGTCATGCACTTTGAAGTAAGCTATGCACCTGTGATTCACTCTTCACTAGAACTACCTTAGCATCCTCATCTTTCTTCAGAAAAACTCGACCAAATGAAGTCCAGCAGAATTTATATTGCTTTGATTTAGCTAGGTCCCGTGCTAGAAAAAATAGGCGGGCGTTGCGTGGAGTGAGTTGATCTGAGATAAATACAGGAGTGTCGCCGTTACTAGTGATAGCAAGATGCTTAGCTTGAAGTTTCGTTTTGTTTTTTATGTTAAAGGACTTAGTGTGTTTCAACAAATCCTGTTTTAGAATGGCAGAGTCTAGTTCCACTACGATGGGGGGACTAATTACCCCCTCTTTCTTCCCCTGAGATCTGAATATGTCCTTACAGTTTATAGTTTATATGAATATGAAGATATGAATCCCCTGAGATATGAATATGTCCTTACAGTATATGACCTTATAGTTTTCTTATTAGTTGACTACTCTATAAATCAGATAATATGTTTAGTTCCATTTACATGATGCAATTTTCTTTTTAATTGCTCTTGTTTTTAACAGTTCTACTACGGACACAAATCAATTCAATTTACTATGGACACAAATCAATTCAATTTTTCATAGGATAATAACTTTAACTATAAATATCTGTTAAACGCAATAAATATTTAAAACATTTCACTAGCTTGGCAGTGTTACTACTGTTTGTCATCATGAAGTTTTTTCAAGTCACGTTGTTGTTCACGTTCGTGATGCTGGTGGCTCATGTGTCTGCTTACAACCGCGAAAGTAATTATGGATATTTTAATTATTATCTTTTTAAAACTATAACGGTAGGTTCTTAACAAGTCGCAGTGCGGCGCGTCGCGACGCAGCGTCAAGCATTGTATGGCGTGCATGACATAAGCATTTTGTTACATTATCTCACTGAAATGTAGTACCTATCACAAGTTCTATATTTTATAGCTTTTATAAAGTGGGCGCGGGGACGTGTCGCTTCTTATTGTAAGTATTTGTGAACTGACCCACTCATACGGCTCGTTCCCACTTTTTATTGGATGTCGGCCCCCACTATAGACTAAACAGCGGAAGTAATTATGGATATTTTAATTATTATCTTTTTTAAACTATAATGATAGGTCCATCCGTTAAAAAAACGGATCCAACACGCAATCACTGGAAAGGCCTGAAACGAACCCTTCTTTGCTTATGTCAGATTCGGATCAATTCGGATCTTTGAAGGGCCAACCCTTATTACGCCTATTAATTAATAATATTATTTGTTCAGGTGCCGGATGCAAGACTGACAGCGACTGCCCAGCCCATAGCATATGCGTACGTAGTTTGGATGGGAACCCGGAGTGCGCTTCGCTTGTAAATCGAAGAGACCCGCCGCCTAAGCCTCTTCGATTTGGATAAGATTTGGACATAAGGACGACAAAATTACATAATCATGCTCTCACCACACCTATCTGAATTTTACAATAAATGAATGACTTATAATAAATTATAGTATGGGTGCTTGTTATTGAGTCCTCTTTTTTTGCAGAATCAATTGAATAAACTAAATGTACGAAACTTCATAGATATGACGGATATTGACAACAAATCAAGATACTTACAACAACAAAAAAATCTTACCTAATATTTCTAAGAAAAAATGTAATAATTATGTACCTATAGTTATCACTACATGTTGGTTACAAAAAACTTTAACTTTAAATGTAAGTACTCTGCTCAGCACAACTGTGAAGTTGCCAAGCATAAGCAGGTCAGCTAGCGTTAATGCATCCCTTGGTGATTTCGGCTATGGTGACTATTTTTGATTCGGACCGCTAAGTATGCCTAAGTTACGGGCGTGTGCTCTGATGTGGCTAATGTAACATAGCCTGACTGTAAAGGTACCTACATTTACAGTGCGGACACGCTAGAATGCCATTGTGATAACAGTATTGTATGTTGGAGGATGGTTTATTCATGAGGCCATCTCGCCCGCTGTCGAGATCTCTCTGCCGCTGGTCTTCAAAGTCATAAACTTTTTGTTTTACCAAACGCCTCCGAACAGTTCTCGACTCCTCCCAACGAGAGGGATCTATTTTGCATCTCTCCATAATTGCCTGTTCTGAACGTCTTTGTATCTGAAGAACGGGACGCCTTGTTTCTTGTCTTGTCTTTGAGTTCAGAAACGAAGATGCCCTTAGCTACCCTCTCGTCAGATATCTTCACAACGTGTCCAGACCAGCGCAGCTGACGACGCATTAGATAGACCTCAATTATGGGAGACATTAGCCCTTCGCAGGTCATCCGTGTTTCTAACACGATCGAACCATTTGATATAGAAGATAACGCGGTAGCACTTAAGGTGCATGGAATCGGTCTAATGCTCATATGTGTCTCTTGTAGATGCACCACGTCTCAGAAGAATAAAGGACGTTTGGGAAGACGATGGCCATGTACACGTTGACCTTCATTTTTAGTTTGTGGCCGTGCGAGCTGAATAACCTCTTTCGTAGTCTGCTTAACACTGCTGAAGCAGCACCAGTTCTGCTGTTAGTTTCCGGGTCCAGGTCACCTTTTCTTGTTAAGATAATACCCAGGTATTTGAATCTACCTACCTGCTTGAGGACGACACCATCCCTCCTCATCATATGCCCAATATGTCCACACCATACCAAGCCAATAAAGCTGTCCTATCAACTTTTTGATCACTGGCGCCACTTTGAAACCTCTAAATATTGAAATGGATATGTGGAGTCACACATCCATTTCAATAATTTGTCACTTTTACACATCTATCTCAACATTCTGATCTCTGGTGCACACAATCTTTTTTCATCAACAGACAAACGGACAAAATTCTTAAATCTATATTCTCAGCATCAGAATCATTCCCACACCACGTACCACTTACTTTTTCCCAAAAATTATTAAATGAACAGTTTGTATTCGTGTATTTTATTCTATGTACAGATACCCTTAAAACATCGGAATCACCTAATGAACTCTCTACTCAATTCCAGTCATATTCCATAAAGCGTAGGTAAAGCACAATCTTTACAGTGATGAATAAAATTTTCATTAAAAGAAACGTGTTTCTTCCGGAACGAAGTTGCTTCTCACATAGTATATTAAACAAAAACAAAATTTTCGCAGGCGCCATCTTGGATTTACATTTTGACCTCACAATCAGCTTTAGCACCCTCGAAAACTATGAAAACGAGACCCATGACAAAAAAATCGAAAATTCCACCATCTTGGATTTTCATTTTTACCAAACACTCTCGCAGTGTATTCGGGCCGATGTGTAGATTTTTTTCCCACGATACTGTAATTTCTTTTGTTTTTTTTTTCTGCCGGCGTGCTCTCTCTCTAACTCTTTCTTTCTCTTTGAATTAGAAAAAGATAGTCGCAAGTATTAACACCTTAAGCTTTAAACTTTCTGCCAGATTAGTAGCCTTGATAAGGAACTTCGTTCCAAGAAAACATCCACAAACCTCCAGATAATACAGAAAAAAAATCAAAATCGATGTCAGGCGGAAATAATGAAAAAAAAAAACATAAAATTAATCTATCTCCTAAACTACTAATAATCACTGAAAATACATGGGGGTGATTCGGATGCTCCGCGATAGAAGGCATCTAAATTTTACTTTTAGACGTCACTTCTCCGGCCACCCTGTATACATTGTCAAATTATATAGCCAACGAAATTTTAATCATGTTTAGATGTCGAAACCCATCGCGTCTGCTGAGTTTCCCTAGCTAATTAAAGTTGACCTTGTATATAATTAGAACTTTATACATCGCGTTGCGTCGCGCTGTGCCTTGGTGTGAAGTCACCCTTATTAGTTTTCCTATTATTTGACTACTCTATAAATCTTTTTTGTGGTGTACAATAAAGTATATATATATATATAAATAAATAAATAAATAAATCAGACAATAATTGTCGTTTTCCCACTTTCCATCGATATGTTTTTTCTGAAGCTCGATTTACATGATGCAATTTTCTTTTTAATTGCACTTGTGTTCACAGTTCTACTACGGGAACAAATCAATTCAATTTACTATGAACACAAATCAATTCAATTTTTCATAGGATAATAATTTAACTATAAATATCTGTTAAACGCAAGAAATATTTAGAACATTTCACTAGCTCAGCAGTGTTACTACTGTTTGTCATCATGAAGTTTTTGCAAGTCACGCTGTTGTTCACGTTCGTGATGCTGGTGGCTCATGTGTCTGCTTACAACCTGGAGCCTTCAAACAGAGGAAGTAATTATGGATATTTTAATTATTATCTTTTTAAACTATAACGGTAGGTTCATCCGTTAAAAAAAACTTTTTACAAAAAAAACAACCGACTTCAAAAAAAACACTAAAAAAGTGAAAAATAACTTTAATTTCGGAAGTCGGTGTCTTTGCTTTTTAATTTTCGTTTTTTGCCACCGACTTCCGAAATTAAAGTTATTTTTCACTTTTTTAGTGTTTTTTTTGAAGTCGGTTGTTTTTTTTGTAAAAAGTTTTTATTTTTCACTTTTTAGTGGTGGTACCTATCCCACACAAGTTACTACCTGCTATGTAAATAACAGTGAAGGAGTCTAATAATTATATCGTCTAAATAGACTGTGGGAAAAATACGTAATATTGAAGCTAGCTCAAAAACTATGCAAGCAAACTTAATAAAATTTATATGGGACCATCTCGGGAGTATACCCTTTCGAACAAAAAAATATTTTTTAAAATCGGTTCACAAATGGCGGAGTAATCGGTGAACATAAATAAAAAAAAAAAAAAAAAAAAAACAATCATCCGAACGTAGGACCTCCTCCTTTTTTGAAGTCGGTAAAAAACGGATCCAACACGCAATTACTGGAAAGGGCTGAAACGAACCCTTCTTTGCTTATGCAGTATGTCAGGTTCGGATCAATTCGTTTTTTTTAAGGGTTTGCGCCAATTAATTATTAACATTATTTGTTCAGGTGCCGGATGCAAGACTCACAGAGACTGCCCAGCCTATTACATATGCATACGTGGTGTGGATGGGAACCCGGAGTGTGCTCCGATTCTAAATCGAAGAGACCCGCCGCCTAAGCCTCTTCGATTTGGATAAGATTTGGACATAAGAATGACAAAAATAAATAATCATGCTCTCACCTGCTATCTGAATTTTACAATAAATGAATGACTTATAATAATTATTATAGTATGGGTGCTTGTTACTTAGTCCTTACTTTTTTCGCAGAATTACTTGAATAAACTAAATGAACGAAACTTCATAGATATGACGGATATTGACATCAAATCGAGATACTTACAACAACAAAAAAATCTTACCTATTATTTGTCATAAAAAAATTAATAATTATAGTTATCACTACATATTGGTTACAAAAAACTTTAACTTTGTATATACGTAAATGCCGACCTATGTGCCCGAGTTGTATTAAAAAAATAATCGAGTTGTCAACATGCTTTAGTAAAAAGTTACAATTTGTGACTATTTTTATTTCCGACCGTTAAGTTTACTTTAGTTACGGACGTGTGCTCAAGGGGTCTACTCCCTAAGCACTAAACTTTCATTTCGGACGGAGTTACCAATTAGAAATCCGCAAGTGATATCTCTATCACTTGCGGATATCTGATTGGTCCGTAGCCCATGAATGACGACATGATTTTACAGTTGTTCCTACTAGAGATGGGTAGCACACCTTTTTAAAATGAGGATCTTGGGAGGCACTCTTTTTACAAAGTGTGGTAGCACAATGAGGCGAGGCTGCGGTGGCTTGTGAGCACGAACGTGCTGTGAGTGAGTCAGTGAGTCGCGTGACTCGCCGACTCACCGAGTCGACGCGCGAGTCGCGTGTTTGCTGTGTAGTGAGTAGGTAGTGAGTAGTGACGACAACGCGACACGACACGGCACACATACGCAGTAGAGTAGGCACACGCGTAGCGAATTCTGTGGTGTATGTTTGTGCTAGCAACAGTGAACGAAGACATTAATGATCAAAATAGAAAAAAAAATATTGTGACTCGATCGACTGACTCATTTCGTTCAAAACTCACAAGCACAAATGTTCTGTGTAGCTAATCTGTGCCAGTGTGGTATGTGCTAGCACATCAAAATAAAAAGAGTGAGTGGATACTTTTCATCCAAGGGAGTAGCTACAACTGTGCTAGCACGCGTGCTGACCCAACACTAGTTCCTACCCCCGAAGTGTCCCGAGGTGTCCCGAGATGTTTTCACGGATGTGAATGTCAGTTGATACGATGTCAAAATAGCTATCGTGCTGTGGACAGTTTATGTTTCGGAAATATTCAAAACTATGGCTGCATTTTTAATGCTCGAACTGCTCCAAGAAGGTCTACAGGAAGAGCGGAAGCGACGCCGGTTATACTTGCGCCGATAATACACTTCTCATCAGAAAAATCGAAACACCTTGCAAGTTTATGTTTTGTAAGGATTATCAGAAAAATGTGTATATTTAGGAATATATGTCAAATGTCGTTTAATAGTGAATAATTCTGCCCCCGATAGTAAAAAAGACGTATGTAACAAAATATAAACACAGAGAAATAAATGTTTTAATGAATGAAACGGGAAAACGTTTGCTGTCTTCGAGTAAATTAAAATATTTACATATTAAAAGTTGAAAATAATGCCCACTATAATAGGCTTTAACTTGGTTTGATAAATACTATGAATTTATTAATTATTATAATAAAAATAACGAAAAAACAGTTTTATCTTAGCAAAAAAAAATAAGATAAGTATAACATACTTAATTAAATAGACGTAAATAGCCATTTACGTCTACTCAATCAAGTATTATGTAATATTTTTCTTCATTTCGCAAGGAAGCGTTTGAAATTTAAAGGACGCATCTGGGCAGATGCGTCCTTTAAATTTCAAACGCATATATTACTGACAAAAAAAAAAAACTATAAAGTATAAGGACATTATCTACATAGATGACTTTTTAATTAAGTTTCACATAAATCCGTCTTTTCATCTTCAATCGGGTGTAAAAAGTGAACAGAAGCGCCCTATTTTGTTGTGCTAAAACCGCACTGGAGGAAGATAGAAAATTATTAAAAATACAGGTAGATGCGCCTTTTTTTTCTGATTCCGGCAATGTGTATAACTCAAATCTGGAAAAACTGTTAGATGCGTCTTTTTTTCTATTGGGGGCAGAATTATGAGGTTTTCAAATCCTAATGTTAATGTTCTAAATTCAAATTAAATTTTCATAGGTTTAGTTTTTTTTATAACAAGTTATTTTTACCCTGTATGGAGTATGAAGGAAATTGATAAAACAACACAAGTAAAAAAAAAAGCTAAGAAACGTTTATTTAATAACTTTTATTCCCTCCCCGAGCTCTTATTACTGCTTCCATACGGTTCTTCATCGATCGGATGAGAGTCACGATCAAATGTTGTGGCATTCCATTCCATTCCTCTTGGATTGCATTTTGCAGCTGGCTAAGAGTTTCTGGGGCAGGATCTCTTGCACGAATTCGTCTCTTTAATTCATCCCATAGATGTTCAATCGGATTCATGTCCGGGCTTCTTGCTGGCCATTCCATAATGGAGATACTGAATTCGGTAACATAATCTCGTACGACCCTCGCGGTGTGAGCCCTAGCATTGTCGTGCATGAATATGAAACCGTTGCCAATAAAATGTGCATAGGGCATCACGTGAGGCTCAAGACAGTGTTCGATGTACCGATGACTGTTTAGTGCAGGCAGACGTGGCCCAGACACAAAGACAAGCTCTGTCTTACCGTCGCCGCTGATTCCTCCCCAAACCGTCCACGAACCGCCACCATAGCTGACCCTTTCTTCAATGCAGAATTTTGCGAAGCGTTCTCCATCTCTTCTGTAGACCTTTTTGCTTCCGTCGTTACCATACAGCATAATTTTACACTCATCAGAAAAGAGGACTTTGTTCCACTGGAGGTATGACCAATTAAGGTGCTCACGTGCAAAGTTAAGCCGCGCTCTTCGATGGTCTGCAGTTAATTTCGGCCCATTTGCTGGCTTGTACGGTACCAGTCCACGTTCCTTCAACCTTCTTCTAATTGTAGAGTCACTTACAGCCACCCTACGTACAACATGAAGCTGCTGCTGCAGTTGAAAAGCATTAAGGCGTCGATTTCGTAAAGAAGTTGTTGCAATAAATAGATCATCTCGATCAGAAGTGACCCGATTCCTGCCAGATCCTAAACGGCGCGTAAACAAACCAGTCTCCCGATAGCGTTTGTAGACTCTTTGAACAGACGACAGGCTTAGATGCAATCTTTCAGCCACAACACACTGACTAAGTCCAGAATCCAGCAATGCTACCACTTGGGCGGTTTCTGCAGGCGAAGTATCCATATGTTTTAGAAAAAAACTTTTACAGACGTCTCACAGTCACAGTACGCACACAGTATACAGAACACAGAACAAAAAGTTTTAAGATAAGCGCTAGTTTTTAGTTTTCAAAGGTGAAATGTACTCCAACTCTAAACACACATTTGTCTGAGAACAGTGAATCATTTCATTTATAGGATAAACAAATTAAATTAGAATTTTGAATTTAGAATTTTCGCTTATCACTGTAATGGCCAAACTGCCAGCTATACAATCATGTGATTTGACTCATGGAATGGAAACTTTTTTGTGTTAAATTAGGACAGAAACCATAAAAACGGAAGTGTTTCGATTTTTCTGATGAGAAGTGTATAATGGGTGTTGGGACTGGTAGAAGATTGAAACATTTAAAATAAATATTTCCACAATAAAAGCATTGCTTTTAGGAACAAAACGGTATTATTATTTATTTTTATTTAGCACCAATCAAAAAAATTACAATCAAAACATAGATTTTCTTGCATTTTTTATCTATTGTAGTCTTAAATTATTGCTAGGAACTTAGTTTCTCTTACGTACACTTCAGTCTCAAATACCTAATAATCTGAATAAAATTAGCAATCAAAAACACACTAAAACAAGCAGTCTTTGCTCTTCCAGCTCAATAATTCAAATTCTTGCTCACGAGTCGACAGGGAGGTGTCGCCGAGCACGTGGATGTGCACGACGAGGGTTTAATGCTGTAAACAAAGGAAATCATGTTTTATCATTTTTTCTGAAACACGATTTATGTAATCTCTTTTCTACTGAACAATAATACTTACTTCGCTAACTTTGCATCGTCAACTTCAGCTCTAGTGCCTCAGTGGACACTAATGTTGATCCTGGAGAGTCGGTTTGCAGGTGTAGCAGTTGATGTAAGGGTGGGGGTAATTTTCTAACGACAACAATATTATTTTTTGTTAACAAACAAAAGCTAGCAAACCACAAAATATATAAATCGGCAATCGAGACCGGACTCTATCGTCAGGCCTCATTCGTTCAATAATATGGTCCATGAATCCAAAATCAATAGGCAGTAGGGAACTTGATTTTCGTTTACGGACGTCCGACGGGCTTAGGGAGTAGACCCCCAGGGGGTCTACTCCCTAAGCCTGTTCCGATCGAGATAAAAGTTCCTTTTTGAAATTTTATGATTGTGTTATGTGGACTTGTTTGATTATTTTATTTACTTTTAATTAATATTGTCATCTTGGCAACTACTTTCTGTAAGATTATTATTATTTTGGTTGCGTGTGCATAAAATTCGTCCAAACACAATTACTGACGAACGTTTGCTAGAACTGTTTGTGCACGGCAGGTAGACAGAAGCGTGCTCGTGCGGCAGTCGCCCAAACACAGCTCGGCAGGCCGCGTGCGGCAACCGCGCACAATTGCCGCTCGATGTTTCGACACAGCTTTAAGGCTATTACATACTGGGGCGATTCTTCGCGCGACGGGACGCCGCCGCATTGTTCGCCGTGTAGTTTTCTCAGAAATTGTTTTGTTAAAATTCGCGTCACGCGACGAATCGCCCCAGTATGTAAGAGCCTTTACACCCAATTTTTGCCTGTTCAAAAAAGTTAATTAATCGGGTGTAGGGTCACTCCAAAGTTTCGAACTACTTTCGAACGGACCCCTACTATATACGTTGACGGACTTAGAGAGTAGGCACTACATACCCTCAAACACACACAAATAAACTCTGGGATCCGCACAGACCCCACGCGACTAACAGTTCGATTATTTTGGCGCGATCAGCTAAAAGTTAATCATTCGTTTAAAACTAAAGTAAAATGCAACCTTTGTTCAAAGGCGTACTACTCTTTTAACGGCTACTTAAATGATAAGAATAGTCAATCGCTGTGATTAACTCAAAACAATGTTTATGTTCTTTGTCCAGAATTAGCTTAACCACTGACAGGTTATATAAGTTCATGTAATTTATTTTATTTTATTTGACTATAGTCAATTTTTTTTATATATTATTTTAATTAATTTATTTTTGACATAATCTCATTACAATTTTTTCTATATGAGTTGTATCGAAATATGTGGTTAGCTAGCGACCTCGATAATTGATCGTTATTATTTTTGCCTGAGCAACCGGCAGCAGGTTCGTCATGCTCCCTTAGATGTCACTGCTTGCGATAGCGTCGCCGTCGGGGGTCGGGTTGCCTCCTTCCCTCAAATATGGCGAGGGGGGTAATGGCGGATCTTTGCGTTATGCTCGTGAACGTGTGCTGCTTGTGGTGACTGATCGTCTTGCTGATCTTGGTTTTGTTATTGTTATTACTAATTCACTTTTTGTAATTAACTTTTTATTTATTCTATTTCGATGGTCCTAGTTTATCATTTATAACTTCCAGTTACAGGCATAAATAGCTATATGTAAGCGGGCACGCCCTTTGTGCCTGGAGGCTTTTAGATTAATTTATTTATGTTAACATGTACTTTTTATTTCTGTTTGAGTACCTACCTAGCATATAATAGTTTTTTTTTTTTTTTTTGATTGGTATATACGTGTGTGCTAGCTGACATAATGGCTATACTAATTAATTTCATGTTTTGTGTTGCGTAATGTAAATGATTTTGAATACATTTGTATAGAATCGTTTTTTTTTCTAACTGAACAGACAGCTATGCTGCTGGGGAGTTTGTTGCGCCACTTCTTCTTCTCAGCTAAAGCACTAGGAAGTGGTGAAGGGTGGGCGTTTTGGGGGACTGTCTTATGTAATTTTGACGTTCGAAAAGTGCTGATTCTCAGCCTAGTTTGAATAAATGACTTTTGATTTTGATTTATTGCAACAAAGTTTGTGCTCGCGAGGTCTACTGCAGGCGTAGCATGGCGCTTTCTATCTCTACGAAGAATAGACATAGCTTTTTCTATACAAAGTGACAGTTCGTTTCTTCATTTTTGACATCCACCGTAGAAATCTTTCTACAATCTGTCATTTTGTCTTTCATTTCTAACGATCTTTGTCTAGGTCTTTTTATATGTAGACTATTTCGGAAGAAACTTTTCTATCCTTACTGTCAAAATCACACTGACAACCGATAAATCCTATGATAAAACAAAGAATTCTGAGTCGAACTATGTAAAAGAGTGAATTTCGTAAAAAGTGCAATGGACTCTTTCTATTTTGCTGCCGTCTGGTACTGTCTACTGTCTACAGGAAACGTCATTTTTGTCTACTCTTCCGTCGACAAAACGGTGCTCATGCTACGCCTGCTGTTCGCAGAACTACTAATATTATACTTCGTCTACCGATGGGATACTGACAAATACGATCATAACCTAAAAAAACACTAAAAGAGCTATTGTTTAGTGAGTAGGTTGGCCTCATCGGTATTTTCATCATCATCATCATTTCAGCCGAAAGACGTTCACTGCTGGACATAGGCCTCCCCCAAGCACCGCCACTTCGACCGGTACTGTTCTTCTCGCATCCAGCGAATTCCAGCGGTCTTCACCAGGTCAGCGGGCCACCTTGATAGTCGTATTGTAGTTTAGTAAAATAGTGCACTGTTCAGTAGTATGTACATAGTAGGAATATTGGGTGTTTTGTAAGGTCATTGAAGCGAAAAATCACATTATGTAACCAAGCATTTTTATTTCTGTATAAGTATATGAAATGAAATGAAGATGCAAGCTGCTCCACCCCTCATCTTGATACCGCCGTGCCTTCCATAAAAACAAAAGCGTTCATAAGTTACCGCATCTGTAGCTTCGGACAATGTCTTCGCACATTGCGTTGAAATCTTACTGAACAATTAGCACAACATCCTTCTCAGTAAATGCTGTAGGTAC
Organism: Lithophane semibrunnea; assembly: GCA_947363905.1. Classification (NCBI taxonomy): domain Eukaryota; kingdom Metazoa; phylum Arthropoda; class Insecta; order Lepidoptera; family Noctuidae; genus Lithophane; species Lithophane semibrunnea. The sequence continues at coordinate 16,550,375 of OX376194.1, forward strand.
CATCTTGAAGATTCCGTAAACGTCTATCCATTATATAATAATCCTTCAATTACACACAAGAATAACAGGAACATGAAATTCAAGCAATTCCAAAGAAACTGAAAAATAAAATAATGAAGTGTTGTAGTCCCTTGACACTTGTCTGTCAGACAATGTCAGATAGTGATGATAGTTTTATTTAATTCGTTATTCCAGTATATAAAATAAAAGCTTGAGTTCATTTTCCAGCCGCGATTACATAAATATCACAAACACTGCCATACTACTGTAATAAAACATTATTTTTTTAGGTAAAATACGACCAACAGACGTTACAATACAGGGGGCTCAAAAAACTATCTATTTAGCTACTAACTATTTAGACGTCACTTCTCCGGCCATCCTGTATACATTGTCAAATTATATAGCCAACGAAATTTGTATCATGTTTGGATGTCGAAACCCATCGCGTCTGCTGAGTTTCCCTAGCTAATTAAAGTTGATCTTGTTTAAAATTAGAACTTGATACATCGCGTTGCGTCACGCTGTGCCTTGATGTGAAGTTACCCTTACAGTTTTCTTATTAATTGACTACTCTATAAATCAGATGTTAAACTCCAATTATATGATGTAATTGCATAAAATCAATGTAATTACATCATGTAATTGGAGTTCTACAACGGACACAAATCAATTCAATTTTTCATAGAATAATAACTATTACTATAAATATCTGTTAAACGCAGGAAATATTGAGAACATTTCACTAGCTCAGCAGTGTTACTACTGTTTGTCATCATGAAGTTTTTGCAAGTCACGCTGTTGTTCACGTTCGTGATGCTGGTGGCTCATGTGTCTGCTTACAACCTGGGGTCTTCAAACAGCGGAAGTAATTATGGATATTTTAATTATTATCTTTTTAAAACTATAACGGTAGGTTCATCCGTTAAAAAAACGGATCCGACATTCAATTACTGGAAAGGTCTGAAATGAACCCTGCGTTGCTTATGCAGCATGTATTTAAGCGAAAGGTTGAATGCAATTCAGATTCGGATCTATTCGGATTTTGAATGGTTTGCGCCAATTAATTTATATTAAATTATTTGTTCAGGTGCCGGATGCAAGACTGACAGTGACTGCCCAGGCCATAGCATATGCGTACGTAGTTTGGATGGGAACCCGGAGTGCGCTTCGCTTGTAAATCGAAGAGGCGGGGCATTTGTGAGATTTGGATAAGATTTGGACATAAGGATGACAGAATTACTTAATCATGATTATATGCTCTCGCCGGACCTATCTGAATTTTACAATAAATGAATGACTTATAATGATTATAGCATGGGTACTTGTTATTTAGTCCTCTTTTTATTCGCAGAATCACTTGAATAAACTAAATGAACGAAACTTCATAGATATGACGGATATTGACATCAAATACTTACAAGAAAAAAAATCTTATCTATTAGTTCTTATAGTTCGTTCGTCCCGTTACACCATCACGCCTATGAAGTTTCGCCAGTTAGTTTAATCTGACCCTATATGAACCAAGCCGCGTTCCGTTTTCTCTCATAAAGTGCTTGGTATATCCTCGCACCTCCACCTCTGCCCTTCGGGGTTAATTGTTATGTTAATTTATTCTTTATGACTAGCGACCCGGCCCGGCTTCGCATGGTTTTTACAACTTAACACTTTTAATGCCAAGCACCTGACTCACGAGTGCAACGATAGTTCGTTCGCGCGCCCACAACTCGCATCCGGGTCGTACATTACAGACATATGAGACACATTTTATGGCATACTAATTTGTATGCAGTCTATGTACTTGGCAGTAAAAGTGCTGACAAAACGTCTTCGTTAATAGGTAATTGTTTTGATGTATTGATCATGGTAAGTCGGGCTGGTGTCCGCAACCTCACGGCAACGCATGTATTTTGCGTAATAAAATATCCATGAATGTATTATACACCTTTTGGAATAAATTCTCTAAATGATGATAAAAACCGCATCAAAATCTGTTGCGTAGTTTGAAAGAACAACGGGGTCACACAGACAGGTAATATTATAATATAGCTATGGGTGTTGTCTTTAACATCACATTTATAAGTGGTGAATTAGATGATAGCTGCCAGCACAGTCCGAGTTAATTTCCAGATACTAAGTAATTAAGTAGATACCTTGCTTCCTCGCTCACGCTCTGTAACCTCGCTCTGCTCCGCTTGGCAATGGACTTGAACGATCTCTCTTTGCTAAAAGGAATTAAAGACAAGCTTAAATTATTTTCTACTCAAGACTATTGCATTATACTACTGGGAGAAGAGGATTTCAGAACTACAAACAATTACCTGGACACTATCCTTCATATAAGAAACACATTGCAAGAACTTAACCATACAAACATAATTATTTGTACGCCAACGTATAAATTTTTCAATAATAATTATCTTTATAATTCTAGGGTAGAGACATTTAATAATTTGCTGTATCTAGATGTACTTACACACGAACATGCTTACTTCCTAGATAGTAATCTCAATTTGAATTACGATGACACTATGTTCGATAGACGCACCGGTATCTTAAAAAACGCTGGTTTTCAAATAATATTTAAGAATATAAAAGACATGATGATCTCCATACAATCCTCAATAAATAGTTACATTGAAGATACTTTGACCTATACACCTGTTGACCCTAACCATCAAATGACCCAAAATGACCCTATACTACAGACAAATTTTAATGACGCGGGTGAAGTTCGCAACAATATGATATTTCGTTAATACAATAAATATTCTTTATCAAAATATACAAAGTATAAAAACAAAACGACATTTAATAGAATCATTAAAATACGATAGTAATGACATAGAAGCTTTTTGTTTGTCAGAAACATGGATATCAGAAACAAAAAAAGATTTGCTACGACTAGAGGAATATAACCTAGCAACCGCCTTCTGCCGCAACCAATATGCGGGCGGAGGCGTATGTATATTCCTTAAAGAAAATTTAAATTTCAATGAAAGGCAAGATATTAAGGACTTGGCAGTTGAATTCATATTTGAAACTTGTGCAGTTGAAATACCCCATTTAAACACTTTATTAATAGTAGTATATTGGCCACAATGTAATAGGGAAACCGAAATATTCTTTGGTTGTCTAGAGAAACTCTTACAAAAAATTAATTTAAAAGACAGTAAGAAACAAATTATAATCGGTGGAGATTTAAACACAAACATTTTTGGAAAGAAACCAATCTCACTTACCTTACTGAATACAATGAATAGGTACAACTTCCGCCAACGAGTAACAGAACCTACAAGAGTAACTGCTACCAGTTCAACGTGTATAGATCTTGTATTCACCAACTTTGATAATCAGATTAAAATTGATGTTAAAGAACTGGGACTATCAGACCACAAGGGAGTCCTAATTACTCTACCAAATAACAACATACAAACAGAACGAACAAAAATACGTTATACGAAAAAGAGACTGTATAATTCCCATAATATATCATCATTCAAATCAGAACTCGGCAAAGTAGATTGGAACCAAATCATCAAAAACAACCAAAATATAAATGAAAATTACGCATCCTTCCATAAAACCATACAAAACCTATTAAATTTATGTATACCAAAAAAGTGGATAAAGGTCAAAAACATGAAAACAAAATCATGGCTAACTACGGGCCTAAAAACAGCTTGTAAACATAAGCGTGAACTAAAAATATTAATCAATACTACTAATAACCATATACTTCGTAGATACTATAAACATTACGAGAAAATCCTCAAGAGGGCAGTAATTACATCTAAAAAACTAAATTATATAAACCTTATGAAAAAATCGAGTAATAAAACAAAATCCATGTGGCACATAATAAAAAGTCGTACTAACAAACAGATTAAAAAAACTAGTGAAAACATAAAACTTGACATAAACAATATTCTTGTTGAAGATCCGGCATCGGTCGCAAACGCCTTTAATGACTATTTTGTATCGGTAGGAAAAACGAACGCTACGAGATCTGACGAGAACCCACCAGGTCGACATGTCGTTACCCCTTGCAAAAATTCCATATATTTGCAAACAGTTGATCCAAGTGAAGTAAAATTTATCATTAAAAACTTAAAAAACAAGCAAAGTTTTGGTCATGACGAAATACCACCAATACTTGTTAAATCATGCATAGACGAATTAACAATTCCTTTGACTCTTCTTATCAATCAATCATTCATGGAAGGTGTTGTCCCAGATCTATTAAAAATATCTAAAGTAAAACCTATATATAAAAAGGGCAAAAAACATGACGCAGGAAATTATCGCCCAATTGCATTATTATCTACATTTTCAAAAGTATTTGAAACTGCAATGTCTAAACGACTAAATAATTTTTGCGAGAAGTATAAAATCTTTAACAACAGTCAAAATGGATTTAGGAAAAATAAGTCTACAACATTGGCAGTATTTAATTACGTCCAAGAAGCATTAAAAATAATAAATAATAAGAAATATGCAGTTGGGCTACTGTTGGATATGAGTAAAGCCTACGATCGAGTATCATATAAAGTACTAGAAAATAAACTGTACCAAATAGGTGTGAGAGGTATCGCGTATGAGTGGTTTTGCTCGTACCTAAAAGATCGCACACAATATGTTGAAGTGGAATATTTTCACCCGGACACTGGCATAGTGACCCACGTTAGATCACAAATGGAGCATGTAACTATGTCTATACCACAAGGCAGTGTTTTGGGGTGCATTTTATTCCTAATCTACATCAACGATTTGCCGAGAGAAATAAATGTTCAGAGTGTCCTGTTTGCTGACGATATTTCGATAGTGTTTCCGTGTGACGACGGTAGCAAATTAAATCCAATACTGGACAATATACTTACAAAAATAGTAAATTGGCTAAAGGACCATAATTTGGAAATCAATTTCATCAAGACAAAACTTATGCAATACAGACCTTATCAAAAACGTTCATTAAATATTAGTTATTCATTCAATGACATACCACTCCAATGTGTCGATGAATTTAGACTCTTGGGTCTGACAGTTGACACTAATATAAATTGGAAGGCACATATTAATGTTGTGTCAAACAAACTTGCAAGTTTCACTTATGCTTTAAATGAGCTAAAAAGATCAACCGACTTCAAAACGGCGATGACAGCATACTACGCCTACGCCTACTCATGGATTACATACGGCATTATAGTGTGGGGAAATAGCGTAGACGTAGAAAAACACTTCATTTTACAAAAAAAATGTATGAGAATTCTTGCGAACATAGACCAAATGCAGAGCTGTAAACCTTATTTTATTAAATATAAAATGCTCACCCTAACAAGCATTTACATTTTGGAAGTAAGCAAGTTTGTGAGAAACCATGCGTCGTTATTCCCTTTAGCTAAAAGTCAGAGGCCGCTGCAACGCTCCTTAAGAGTAAAAAATGAATTAGCATTGCCAAGTTCAAAACTGGCTATGTATCACTCAGGACCTCTTGCAATGTGCATAAAAATTTACAATAAATTACCAAATGAAATTAAAGACATAGAATTTGGCAATAAATTTGTAAACGCACTAAAAATGCACCTAATGCAGAAGTGTTATTATAGCCTAAATGAGTTCTTTATTTAACATTTCACTAATAATTATAAAATATTATTTGACAAATTGACATTCTGATAAATTAATGAGGTAGATTTTTTGAAAATTGACGCAATGTAATAAAGACATCCAATAATAAATTAATGAATAATGAAATGATAACAATAGACATTAGAAATTGGAAATGTAATATTATACTTTTAAATAACTTTATATAAGAATGCATGTAATTATAAATACATACTAATTGTTGCGGTGCCCTAGCAGGGTTCATGTACGAAACTTTTAAAATGTAAAAGACCTTGGAAACGACATGAATGCAATAAATAAATAAATAAATAAATCTCAAGAACGCCACTGATGCTGAAAATATAATAATTATAATAAAAAATACTTTCATTTTCAAAACATACTGAAACTAACCTCTGCAACGAAAAAAGTGAAAACCAATCTTGTAAACCTGTTTTAAGATAATCGATTGGTTTGAACATTATTATTGTACATTATGTTTTTCTTTAGCCGCAGTGTGTGCTAGTACTTACTAGAGGTACAGTGTTTGCACATTTTCATGACAAGTTTATATTAATAGCTAATATGTAACTGATCGAGAACAAAATATAGGTGATAACGATAACATTGACAGCGTCTTTAAGTCGAAGCAGTAAGGGCGGTTTTCGTAGAGCAAGTGTTAATCAGAAAAGTTTTCGCTAATGAGACTCATTTGTAAGGTGTTAAGTGCCATCAGACAGTGCCGTCAGTAATTATAGTACCGAAGCATGAAGTTTTTGATAATCCCAATGTTTATCTTTGTGTTGTCAGTGGCTTTTATTGCTGCTTATTGCCTCAGATCAAAAGACAACAGTCTTTTACGTAAGTACTGTTTTAGTTCTATATGGATATAGATAACGGTTTGATTAGCCCGTGGCCACGAGCTACACGCTAAAGTGACGTGCGTCTTGTGACAGCGACTGCGGCGGAAACAAATGAAAGAAGTTGTTTAGAGCATGACACGAGGGACAACACGACCATGGTCGGCGACGAACAGAAACAAAAGACGCGCACGTGTCGCTTGACGCAAGTCGCGTCGTGAGTCGCATCGCTCGAGGCCTCGTACGGGGCCTTTCTGTCTCAATTTTTGTATACAGGCCAGCAATCCAGTCCTTTGCATACGTTAAAGGGGTGATACTTCCCGTCATCCTTACATATTATAAAACAAAGTCCTCCACCGCGTCCGTCTGTCGTCCTGTTCGCGATAAACTCAAAAACGACTGCACCGATTTTCATGCTGTTTTCACCAATTGATAGAGTGGTTCTCGAGGAAGGTTTTAGTATATTATAATCGACATCCACGCGGGTGAAGCCATGGGCATCAGCTAGTATTAAATAAAACTATGAAACTCATTAAGAAAAAACAAATTCCTTTTGAACAGTATAGACAGACAATATTTTGATCCATGTACAGTGAAACAAGCTACACCTCTTTGCAAAAAAAACGGGCACCTTAACAGTCATTGGCTTTTGTATGGATAATATTAATATTTTTACTATGTCATTAGCATAAATGACTAGTAATTTGTTATCTATACATATAATAAATCTGTAGACGAGGCGTTTCTGTAAAATGAAAAAAAAAAAAAAAAAGTTGGTGGGATGTCCAAGAATAACCAACAGATTCCATTTCTACCATTTTTGGAATTTTTGTCTGTTTGTCTGTCTGTCTGTTTGTATGTTCTTTAGTTTGATTGTTCCACTATCACGCAAAAAGTACGAAATCAATATGGTTAAGTTTTACACTCAAATATTGTGTGTAACTCGATGTTTCATTTAGTTTTTGTTTCATCGCAATCGCTTCAAAATATCAAAAGATATATGAATTTAAAGTGTTCAAGAAGGAATTTTCATTACGTAATGTACATACACGTAACGACATCTATTGACGCGAAATGATACTTACTACTTAATTACTAGGTTTGTGAGATCGTGTGTAGTTATATGATCGTCATTTTCTTTGCGCGGAAACTTAACGCGATACATTGTGTATAGAATATAACTCTAAACTTAGGTTAATTAAATTTTTCCAGATGCGTTGTTTATTTATTAGTTTAGTATTAGTACTATAGGTGGCGCTACCTATCTTTCAAATCATGATAATCATGAAAGAATTATTGGTGGTGTGGTATTTATTCTGAGGTATTTATTCTTTAATTTTACACTTTTCTACATAGCTTATTTAGCTTACAAAGTGTTCGAACATTTTCCCATATATTTTGACAGTATCACTTCGTGCTCGATAGATGGCGTTGTTCATTTAATGTCTCCGTCGAAGAACGACCTTCGCCCAGATATTCCAAGTAATTTTTAAAGTAGATATCTTTGTTTTTGACTTCTTTAGTGTCGATAATAAATAAATAATAAGTTGTTGGTTGGGTTGTCATTCGTTGAATTGAAATTATTGTTCTGATTGGTTTTGATTTGGTATTTTGGTTGGTTTCGTTCATTTGGTTCAAATTAAGAAGTCAAGAAACGAGTCGTTACAGATCGATTCAAACTTAATGACGGCTCGGAAGTTAGCTTTTAGCTGCGCAGTACCCTACCCCTCACCCCCGTTGTCACATGAAATTGTTACTGCGCAGCGACTCGCCTCATGTTCCGAGCCGCCATTAAGTTTGAATCGAACTGTACTTTACTTCGTAATTTGTTCGTATGATTCGTGACCGCCGCTCATTCGATTCAATCGTTGTTGGCGTGTGTTATAGTTGATTTGATTCGTTCCACTATCGGACAGCAATAAATACACAAATATTGGCACATGTTTCTGGGGAAATTCAAATACGGTTACCGAAGAAGAAGATGCCACACACCACACACTATCCAGTAGAGTTCTTAGAATCCCTTAACCATATATTTCTTTATTCCTTAGGGATTCTAAGAACTCTAAACTCTCGCACACAAAATTTGTTTAAAAGTCGGAGTGCCAATAATTCTTCTCAGAAATTTAAGTCCTCCCAAACTTTGCAACGGCACTCGGCTCATATTCACCAATCTCCAACAAAACGTCATCGAAGCCGAAATCTTAACAGGTTGCGGCGCCGGTGATGTTGTTTTTGTTCCAAGAATTCCTCTCATTTCCAATAATTTCCCGTTTAGTTTTAAGCGTGTGCAATTCCCCGTCAGCCTATGTTACGCCATGACCATTAACAAAGCTAAGGGCCAGACATTATCCGTTGCGGGGGTGGATATTAGTATTGGTTGCTTTTCCCACGGCCAACTTTATGTAGCTCTTTCGCATGTGGGCAACCCTAGCAACTTTTTTGTGTATGCTCCAGGTGATTCCACCGCTAATATTGTATATAGAGAAGCATTTTCCTTAATAAAAACACAAGTTTTTTGGCAGTTTCTTACTAGGAAAAATCTCCAGGCCTGGTCGAAAGATTCCCCCTTTTTAAATGAAGGTACAACTTTTCTAAGCGACATATTATTGTTTTCCGACATCCATGCGAACGAAGTCGCGGGCACAGCTAGTAAACAATAAGAATATAGTTTTTTGGCTATACCCCTCTTCCAACAGCGCTACAATTTTACTAGCTCTTATTGCTTTTTCTGCCATTACAATCGACACAAAGATATCACTTTTAAGTCACAATAAGGATTATGCGAAACATAAATTATTCTACTAAGAATAACGAGAAGTTAGTTTTAGTTGCCAGGATAACCATCTGACCGCAAACCTGCAAAATGTTAGTAAAAGTCACAAACGGAAAACGGGATTATTTTTGGTTTTAAACAAAACTTTCGAATTTGAAATTAACTATTTTTCTTACCCAGACTCTTTATTAAGTGCCAGTAACATGGTTTGTGACAATAATGTACAAAAATCAAAACCACCCGGTTTTTTTTGCAAAGGGGTGTATTTGGTATACAGGCACCTACTTTTAAACTATTTTGTGAGTGTGCTGAATAGTCAATTCTTTTACATCACTCACTCTCTTACTATTAGTCGACCTCGTATTTGCTTTACAACTTTTGACAACAATTTGAAGTAAAGTTACTGAAGTTGAAATTATCTAACTGTAACAATAGAACTTGTCGTTTTGACGTCATTCAACCTTATGGTGGTAAAGCATTTGCGACGTCAACTATACCAATGCTTTAAGATTTAAATGTTATTACGCACACAACCTAAATCAATATTGGCAGTGTAGTGTAGTGGAAACATGAATATTTTTGCCTGTACTCATATAAAATAGCTTGTTCGATTGTACAATAAGTTGTTTTTACTCGCACAGCCTAAGTTGCGTTCTTTCACTGGCTAATCAATTAACTTGGAATATTTTTTCCAGAATACTGCGTTCATGACCACGATTGTAATCCGTCGGAAGGATGTCGATGTGCAGTCATGAATATCGGCCCTAAGCAATGCAAGTGCGCCAGCCCTAACATGCGCATTAAGCCAGAATGGATAAAAAGGAGAAAACTATGAAGAGACATCGATAAACAGTATTTAGAATACTTTAGGGGTTCATTAATTAACATAATTAGAGGTTTATTACACTATGTTTAGAGTCAAACTGTTATTATGAAAAAAATTGCAACTTTAAGAATTTATCAACGTTTTCGTTTTATTTGTCACTATGGGCAATGATATTATATTAAACAGATATGTTGTGAGCGCGCAATCGTGAACACTCGAAAGCACCCCAATTGTAACATATTGACTTTAGTCTGCGACACGCATGGCGCGAGTAATACGCTTAGTTGAAGCAGCTAAAAAGTTTAAAAAATGCCATCGTGTGTATTCAGAAAGTGTACCAAATATGATACCAAAGTTAATAAAACACAAGGGATCTCGTATCATATGTAGGTACGCAATGTACTTCGATTTATTATAGAATTTCAATTATTTTCCTAATATTCTGATATTTGGAGGTTAGAAAAAAGAAAGAAATGGAAATACATTTGTTTGTCGTGAGGACGACAAGGACGCATTCACTCCGGACATAGAATAAAAGTACGGATGCGAATATCGTAGGCAGTAAAGTCATCGTTACCCCACAGTTCTGTTTTCCTTTTTTCTAACCTTGTATTATTTAATCATTTTGTCTTATGAAATGATTGATATACTTAAATAGAATTAATTTCTATTTAAGTATATCAATTTACTGACAACAGTATACTCCATAGGTTTAGGTAGTTAAAAAAGGGTAAACAAAAAAAACCACGTGACTAACCTTTTTATTTCAAATGTTAAAATCATATTATATAGAATCACATGTTAATAGGTTATATTCTGAATCTGAATCAGCTGAACTATCTGTCACATTAATAATAAAGCGTTCAATGGTACTTATCATCAATTATTTTGTCTAATTTAAACATTTTCGGTTCTTTTTTTAGCGCTGTCAACAAAAGCGACTCTGGTTACGACTAAACGTAATACCTGCATCATCAGTTGCTAACCTAAGTCACAGTTGTACTCTTCAATTTAGCAAAGTTATCTAATTCGTTGTATTTTCTAAAAGGTTTGTGGAACCTGTATTTTTGGGCTCTTCACAATAGACAGATTACAAAATATTATTTCATTTTATTAAATCTCACTGGAAAATTGTGCTCAAGAAGTTACATCTACGAAGAGTAGTTTAAGAATATATGATAAAGTTTATCATCCTACTAATATTATAAATGTGAAAGTTTGTGTGTTTGGATGTTTGTTACTCAATCAGGCAAAAACGGCTGAATGGATTTGGATGAAATTTGGCAAACAGATAGCTTATAACCTGGATTAACACATAGGATACTTTTTATCCCGATATTCCCACGGGATCGAGACTTACGCGGGTGAAACCGCGGGGCGCAGCTAGTGTAAAATAAATGAAACGTGGGTATGTGTGCCGCTGCTGCGCGGAACACTTTTTTCTGTAGTTGTGAGTGTATAACATATCTGTTAATATAATATCATTGACTATGGGTCTATTTAATAACACCGACAAGTGACAGGCAACAATCCGACAATTTTACAAGTAACTGTCAGAATTTTCCATTTGTCCTGAAAATGTGACAATATTGTCATTATTTCACAAAATGTTGCATAGTCAGTTAAATTAGTAGAACTAATAATACTGGGTTTGAACTCGCATGGTGAGGGTTCCGTACGAAAATGAGGGGGGGGGATGTAGACTTATCATCTATTTTCTAAATATTTTTTTTCTATGCCTATAGTGTGTCCCACTGCTGGGCAAAGGCCTCTGGTTATACTAGGTATTAATAGGTTCACTTCTGCCTAACCATTCGGGGAAATACAGGCGTGCTATTTTCCCCCGAGGGCAAAGGTGGAGGTGCGAAGATATACCAAGAACTTTTTGCGACAAACCGGAATGAGACTTCGTTCATATAGGGTAAAATTAAACTAACTGTCGAAACTTCATAGACGTGGTGTGACGGGACGAACGAACTATGAAAAATAATAGTTATTTTTTTTTGTTGTTTCATGATTTGATGTCAATATCCGTCATATCTATGAAGTTTCGTTCATTTAGTTTATTCAAGTGATTCTGCGAATAAAAAAAGACTAAATGGCAAGCACCATAATTATTATAATTCATTCGTTTATTGTAAAATTCAGATAGGTCAGGTTCAAATTCAGATAGGTGTGGTTAGAGCATGATTATGTAATTTTGTCATCCTTATGTCCAAAACTTAACCAATTCTTAATTTATCGACTCTTCGATTAAGAAACGGTTCGCACTCCATGTTGCCATCGAAACCACGAACGCATACGCCGTTTGGGCAGTCTCTGTTAGTGCGGCATTGGCCACCTGAACAAATAATACATATAAATAATTAATTGGCACACCCTTAAAAAATCCGAATTGATCCGAATCTGAATTGCATTCAACCGTTCGTTTAAATACATGCTGCATAAGCAAAGAAGGGTTCGTATCATCACAGCGGGCTCTATCAGAACACCAGTGCTGCGCTATTTATTTATTTAAATATCACGGCAATACGCCGAGGTCTTTTTGGCCTCGCACAGGTCGTCATCTTAGTATTTTGTTAGTTTTATTTTTTCTTTTATTTTAATTAAGTACTTACATTATATTACTGCTTGTTTTTCCTGTGCGTGTCCCAAATAAAGTAATTTTCTTTCTTTCTTTCTGTCCGTTCCATCCGTTTTTTAACGGATGTCAAAATTAATGCCATTGGGTTGGAGAGATTGTGGGGGCCGACATCCAATAAAAAGTGGGAACGAGCCGTATGAGTGAGTCAGTTCACAAATACTTACAATGAGAAGCGACACGTCCCTGCGCCCACTTTATAAAAGCTATACAATATAGAACATGTGATAGGTACTACATTTCAGTGAGATAATGTAACAAAATGCTTATGTCACGCACGCCATACAATGCGTGACTCTGCGTCGCGACGCGCCGCGCTGCACCTTGTTAAGAAACTACCGTCATAGTTTAAAAAAGATAATAATTAAAATATCCATAATTACTTTCGCGGTTGTAAGCAGACACATGAGCCACCAGCATCACGAACGTTAACAACAGCGCAAATTGCAAAAATTTCATGATGACAAACAGTAGTAACACTGCTGAGCTAGTGAAATGTTCTAAATATTTCTTGCGTTTAAATATCTGTTATATTTATAGTAAAAGTTATTATCCCATGAAAAATTGAATTGATTTGTGACCATAGTGAATTGAATTGATTTGTGTCCGTAGTAGAACTGTGAACACAAATCAATGCAATTACATCACGTAATTTAATTAATTTATAGAGTAGTCAACGAATAAGAAAACCATAAGGGTAGCTTCACACCAAGGCACAGCGCGACGCAACGCAAAGTATCAAGTTCTACTTTTATACAAGGGCAACTTGAATTAGCTAGGGAAACTCATCAGACGCGATGGGTTTCGCCATAATTATAAACATGATACAAATTTCGTTGGCTATATAATTTGACAATGTATACAGGGTGGCTGGAGAAGTGCGGCTAAACTTAAAAAGATGCCTTTTATGCGGGGCATCCGAATCGCCCACATGTATTTTCCGCGATTATTAGCAGTTAAGGAGATAGGTTATTTTATAATTTTCACCTGACGCTGACGACATTTTGATTTTTTTTTCTCTTTTTAGTGGACGGTTGTGGATTTTTTTTAAAATGACAATTCATCTCCATAATGTCAAGTATCACCTTTAAAATGTGCTTTACCCGGGCTTTATGGAATTTATGACTGAAATTGAGTAGAGAGTTCAAAATGATAGCTCATATTCTACATGTATGAAAGGTGTCTTTTATGCTGTTTATAATGCGTTGAGTGACGAAATATTAAAATTAATGGGTGGATTGACGAAAATGGATAAAGTAAGTATATACTCACTTCTTCCCTATACAGGCTGTAAGGGTAAACAGTCTTGTCATTCAAACCATGGGTAGTTGACTTAAATATAAAAATAAATGACCGAACACAACAAAAAAAAACGTAATTTTCATTAAAAGATTTTAAAAAGTTTCTATCCGACACCGTGCTCTCTAGCGAAACAGCTGACTAACTGAGGGAGGGGTCGTGCTCGCGGCCGGTCAGGTCACATCCCGTACCCCCCGCCCGTGTTGTAAAAGTGTTAGTAAAAGTCACAAACGGAAAACGGGATTATTTTTGGTTTTAAACAAAAGTTTCGAATTTGAAATTAACTATTTTTCTTACCCAGACTCTTTATTAAGTGCCAGTAACATGGTTTGTGACAATAATGTACAAAAATCAAAACCACCCGGTTTTTTTTGCAAAGGGGTGTATTTGGTATACAGGCACCTACTTTTAAACTATTTTGTGAGTGTGCTGAATAGTCAATTCTTTTACATCATTCAGTCTCTTACTATTAGTCGACCTCGTATTTGCTTTACAACTTTTGACAACAATTTGAAGTAAAGTTACTGAAGTTGAAATTATCTAACTGTAACAATAGAACTTGTCGTTTTGACGACATTTAACCTTATGGTGGTAAAGCATTTGCGAGGTCAACTATACCAATGCTTTAAGATTTAAATGTTATTACGCACACAACCAAAATCAATATTGGTAGTGTAGTGTAGTGGAAACATGAATATTTTTGCCTGTACTCATATAAAATAGCTTGTTCGATTGTACAATAAGTTGTTTTTACTCGCACAGCCTAAGTTGCGTTCTTTCACTGGCTAATCAATTAACTTGGAATACTTTTTCCAGAATACTGCGTTCATGACCACGATTGTAATCCGTCGGAAGGATGTCGATGTGCAGTCATGAATATCGGCCCTAAGCAATGCAAGTGCGCCAGCCCTAACATGCGCATTAAGCCAGAATGGATAAAAAGGAGAAAACTATGAAGAGACATCGATAAACAGTATTTAGAATACTTTAGGGGTTCATTAATTAACATAATTAGAGGTTTATTACACTATGTTTAGAGTCAAACTGTTATTATGAAAAAAATTGCAACTTTAAGAATTTATCAACGTTTTCGTTTTATTTGTCACTATGGGCAATGATATTATATTAAACAGATATGTTGTGAGCGCGCAATCGTGAACACTCGAAAGCACCCCAATTGTAACATATTGACTTTAGTCTGCGACACGCATGGCGCGAGTAATACGCTTAGTTGAAGCAGCTAAAAAGTTTAAAAAATGCCATCGTGTGTATTCAGAAAGTGTACCAAATATGATACCAAAGTTAATAAAACACAAGGGATCTCGTATCATATGTAGGTACGCAATATACTTCGATTTATTATAAAATTTCAATTATTTTCCTAATATTCTGATATTTGGAGGTTAGAAAAAAGAAAGAAATGGAAATACATTTGTTTGTCTTGAGGACGACAAGGACGCATTCACTCCGGACATAGAATAAAAGTACGGATGCGAATATCGTAGGCAGTAAAGTCATCGTTACCCCACAGTTCTGTTTTCCTTTTTTCTAACCTTGTATTATTTAATCATTTTGTCTTATGAAATGATTGATATACTTAAATAGAATTAATTTCTATTTAAGTATATCAATTTACTGACAACAGTATACTCCATAGGTTTAGGTAGTTAAAAAAGGGTAAACAAAAAAAACCACGTGACTAACCTTTTTATTTCAAATGTTAAAATCATATTATATAGAATCACATGTTAACAGGTTATATTCTGAATCTGAATCAGCTGAACTATCTGTCACATTAATAATAAAGCGTTCAATGGTACTTATCATCAATTATTTTGTCTAATTTAAACATTTTCGGTTCTTTTTTTAGCGCTGTCAACAAAAGCGACTCTGGTTACGACTAAACGTAATACCTGCATCATCAGTTGCTAACCTAAGTCACAGTTGTACTCTTCAATTTAGCAAAGTTATCTAATTCGTTGTATTTTCTAAAAGGTTTGTGGAACCTGTATTTTTGGGCTCTTTACAATAGACAGATTACAAAATATTATTTCATTTTATTAAATCTCACTGGAAAATTGTGCTCAAGAAGTTACATCTACGAAGAGTAGTTTAAGAATATATGATAAAGTTTATCATCCTACTAATATTATAAATGTGAAAGTTTGTGTGTTTGGATGTTTGTTACTCAATCAGGCAAAAACGGCTGAATGGATTTGGATGAAATTTGGCAAACAGATAGCTTATAACCTGGATTAACACATAGGATACTTTTTATCCCGATATTCCCACGGGATCGAGACGTACGCGGGTGAAACCGCGGGGCGCAGCTAGTGTAAAATAAATGAAACGTGGGTATGTGTGCCGCTGCTGCGCGGAACACTTTTTTCTGTAGTTTTGTGAGTGTATAACATATCTGTTAATATAATATCATTGACTATGGGTCTATTTAATAACACCGACAAGTGACAGGCAACAATCCGACAATTTTACAAGTAACTGTCAGAATTTTCCATTTGTCCTGAAAATGTGACAATATTGTCATTATTTCACAAAATGTTGCATAGTCAGTTAAATTAGTAGAACTAATAATACTGGGTTTGAACTCGCATGGTGAGGGTTCCGTACGAAAATGAGGGGGGGGGATGTAGACTTATCATCTATTTTCTAAATATTTTTTTTCTATGCCTATAGTGTGTCCCACTGCTGGGCAAAGGCCTCTGGTTATACTAGGTATTAATAGGTTCACTTCTGCCTAACCATTCGGGGAAATACAGGCGTGCTATTTTCCCCCGAGGGCAAAGGTGGAGGTGCGAAGATATACCAAGAACTTTTTGCGACAAACCGGAATGAGACTTCGTTCATATAGGGTAAAATTAAACTAACTGTCGAAACTTCATAGACGTGGTGTGACGGGACGAACGAACTATGAAAAATAATAGTTATTTGTTTTTGTTGTTTCATGATTTGATGTCAATATCCGTCATATCTATGAAGTTTCGTTCATTTAGTTTATTCAAGTGATTCTGCGAATAAAAAAAGACTAAATGGCAAGCAACATAATTATTATAATTCATTCGTTTATTGTAAAATACAGATAGGTCAGGTTCAAATTCAGATAGGTGTGGTTAGAGCATGATTATGTAATTTTGTCATCCTTATGTCCAAAACTTAACCAATTCTTAATTTATCGACTCTTCGATTAAGAAACGGTTCGCACTCCATGTTGCCATCGAAACCACGAACGCATACGCCGTTTGGGCAGTCTCTGTTAGTGCGGCATTGGCCACCTGAACAAATAATACATATAAATAATTAATTGGCACACCCTTAAAAAATCCGAATTGATCCGAATCTGAATTGCATTCAACCGTTCGTTTAAATACATGCTGCATAAGCAAAGAAGGGTTCGTATCATCACAGCGGGCTCTATCAGAACACCAGTGCTGCGCTATTTATTTATTTAAATATCACGGCAATACGCCGAGGTCTTTTTGGCCTCGCACAGGTCGTCATCTTAGTATTTTGTTAGTTTTATTTTTTCTTTTATTTTAATTAAGTACTTACATTATATTACTGCTTGTTTTTCCTGTGCGTGTCCCAAATAAAGTAATTTTCTTTCTTTCTTTCTGTCCGTTCCATCCGTTTTTTAACGGATGTCAAAATTAATGCCATTGGGTTGGAGAGATTGTGGGGGCCGACATCCAATAAAAAGTGGGAACGAGCCGTATGAGTGAGTCAGTTCACAAATACTTACAATGAGAAGCGACACGTCCCTGCGCCCACTTTATAAAAGCTATACAATATAGAACATGTGATAGGTACTACATTTCAGTGAGATAATGTAACAAAATGCTTATGTCACGCACGCCATACAATGCGTGACTCTGCGTCGCGACGCGCCGCGCTGCACCTTGTTAAGAAACTACCGTCATAGTTTAAAAAAGATAATAATTAAAATATCCATAATTACTTTCGCGGTTGTAAGCAGCAGACACATGAGCCACCAGCATCACGAACGTTAACAACAGCGCAAATTGCAAAAATTTCATGATGACAAACAGTAGTAACACTGCTGAGCTAGTGAAATGTTCTAAATATTTCTTGCGTTTAAATATCTGTTATATTTATAGTAAAAGTTATTATCCCATGAAAAATTGAATTGATTTGTGACCATAGTGAATTGAATTGATTTGTGTCCGTAGTAGAACTGTGAACACAAATCAATGCAATTACATCACGTAATTTAATTAATTTATAGAGTAGTCAACGAATAAGAAAACCATAAGGGTAGCTTCACACCAAGGCACAGCGCGACGCAACGCAAAGTATCAAGTTCTACTTTTATACAAGGGCAACTTGAATTAGCTAGGGAAACTCATCAGACGCGATGGGTTTCGCCATAATTATAAACATGATACAAATTTCGTTGGCTATATAATTTGACAATGTATACAGGGTGGCTGGAGAAGTGCGGCTAAACTTAAAAAGATGCCTTTTATGCGGGGCATCCGAATCGCCCACATGTATTTTCCGCGATTATTAGCAGTTAAGGAGATAGGTTATTTTATAATTTTCACCTGACGCTGACGACATTTTGATTTTTTTTTCTCTTTTTAGTGGACGGTTGTGGATTTTTTTTTAAATGACAATTCATCTCCATAATGTCAAGTATCACCTTTAAAATGTGCTTTACCCGGGCTTTATGGAATTTATGACTGAAATTGAGTAGAGAGTTCAAAATGATAGCTCATATTCTACATGTATGAAAGGTGTCTTTTATGCTGTTTATAATGCGTTGAGTGACGAAATATTAAAATTAATGGGTGGATTGACGAAAATGGATAAAGTAAGTATATACTCACTTCTTCCCTATACAGGCTGTAAGGGTAAACAGTCTTGTCATTCAAACCATGGGTAGTTGACTTAAATATAAAAATAAATGACCGAACACAACAAAAAAAAACGTAATTTTCATTAAAAGATTTTAAAAAGTTTCTATCCGACACCGTGCTCTCTAGCGAAACAGCTGACTAACTGAGGGAGGGGTCGTGCTCGCGGCCGGTCAGGTCACATCCCGTACCCCCCGCCCGTGTTGAGACGCAAGTTCGTTGCCCTACCGCATAGGACAACGAACTTGCGTCTCTTGTGGTAAAATGTAGATTAAAAAAAAAGAAAAAAAAAGTTGTAATTTTCCATTGATTTTACGTTGTTTACCCTAACACCCTGTATACAGGGTGAAATTGTATTCATCATTATGAACCACTCTCACTATGGGACCGACCCTGAAATTGGACGAGGTATGCGAATACCTTTCAATATTTTTATTCCCAACCACGGAACTTTTCATTGTGCGTCGACTGACATGCACTTGGCCAGTTTTTTTTTTGTAAAAGGAGATTGCATCGTGTTAATGGAGCTTGACTAATCTAATAAGCATTTTATATGGATGCAAATCAATTAAATTTTTCATTGGATAATAACTTGAACTATAAATAAATAGCTACTAAAGGCAGGAAATATTTAGAACATTTCTCTAGCTCAGCAGTGTTACTGTTTGTCATCATGAAGTTGTTCCACGTCGCGCTGTTGTTCACGTTCGTGATCCTGGTGGCTCATGTAGCTGCTTATAACTTGAGGTCTTCAAACCGCCCAGCAAATAATGGTTATTTTTATTATTATATTTTGTAAAAACTGTAAGGGTGGGTGCACAATAGGGTAGAAGCGTCGATGTATGGAGAAAAAAAAATGACATCGATTAGATTTTGAATACCTGCACAAAATTGCATTTGGCTAAATTATAACTGAATATATTTTTGTTTATTTTTTTGGACATATATTTTAGCCCTCTATTTTAGCTCAAAGTTGCCACAATTTAAGGAAATTAGGCATATCTTTAAGCATGCTATAAAAATAAAAATACTATTATAATTCAGCTTACTATTAACACTAAAACACTCATTTTATTAACTAAAATCTAAAACTCAACTTACAAAGATACCCGCAATATTTGTTCATTTTCTTCACTTTGACGTCCGAATTAACGTACCTTTGTGTGCCGTTTATCAGTAAATTGACCTTTGTTATATAAAATTAGTCATATTTAGGGTATTATGAGTTACAATAACAATAAAAAAAAAGTTTATGTTTTTTTATACGATGTTTTATAAATTTCTCATTATTGATTTTTCATAATCTTCAAGCGGCAGTAGAGGGCTAAAAATAAGTTCCAATATTTTTTTTGATTATTTGTTTATGTAATTGAGGGTGCAATGCAACATTCTAGTGCTATTCAATATTGAAAAAGAATAAAAAAAATTGACGCTTCACCCTAGTGCACAACAAGAAGCAGCACAGTGCATCGCGCCAACTTTATTTCAATTTAAATACATAATATTAACATTTTTAAATATATATATATATTATTTTTAACATTTAAAATGTATGGTGGTCAGGGGTCTAGAGCGAGGAACCTCCTCACTATGCGTGCCATATCCAGATGTTATGTTAAAATGAATAATTTTGCTAATAACATATTCACAGAAAAATGGTTTATGCTACACGAACAAAAGGCGCACAAAAAAAAAAAAACAACCACATGCAGCAGGCATGGTTTCTGTCACGGCTCCGGCGGTCCCACGCTAGCTTATCCTCGCAAATGGTTGTAACGCGGTGAGCGTTACACCGCAGCTTCGTCTTGCTGGCCGGCCAGCCTCAGCTGCGACGGCGAGCGTTACAATCACCTGCTCCTCAAGTCACGGACCGCCTCGCCCTCCGCAGCTACGCGATTTTGAATTCGGAGTCGAACTTACAGCGATGCTTTTCTGTCACTAAAACCTAATTTTTAGCAAATGTTTTAGGACTAACAATCTATACATAGCTAGGGCTGTACAAAAAATTGGTACTCCTTACCAAATTTTTCGTACAAAACAATAAACGTTTCTGAATTATATTAAATGTTGCTTATGTCAAGTATCGGTTATGTAATGTGTTACTTATAGAAAGTAATGATTATGACACAAATGTTATTATGGCAACTAATTTTATGGCAAATAAAATTTATGACTAATAAGTTGATATGACAAACGTTATTAGTATACATGATAATAGGGCAAGTAAATAACATGAGTGAGGACGATTATGAAAAACAATATTATGGAAAATTATTTATAAAATCATTTTCATATGATGAATAAATGGTATGGAAAACTTCATTATTTAAAATGTAAAATATAGCAAATAGATTAAAACTATTATGACACTTGATCAAATAGCAATTAGTGAAAATGATTTTATGTCATTTCACGATTATCGCAACTGAAGCGTTATTTCTAATGAAATTATGGCATAATTATGAAATTATGGTATATAAAATTATGGAATTTTTAATTATGGCAAACATTAGTAAACCCGTATAAAGTGTGCGCGTTGTATTTTTAAAATTACCCACCGATACGGCTCGTTCCCACTTTTTGTGGGATGTCTGCCCCGACAATCTCTCCAACCCAATCAATGTCATAAAATTAGACATCCTAAACGGATCTCCAACATCCATCTAGTGGAAAGGGCTGAAACAGATCCTTTGATTTAGCAACATTTATTTAATTGAACCCTAAATTGCTAATCTGTTATAATCTGTGTTCTGTTTGTTTTTAAAAGGTTTGCGATAATTCATTAATAATATTATTTGTTCAGGTGCCGGAGATAAGTACAAGGCTCAAGGAAAAGGAGATTCGGGTGGCCTTCCTAGACCGTTAGACCCACTGGACGTAACGCTTGCGCGGCGCGTTGGAACCGGCAGATCGGACACGCGTGTGAACAACGGACGTTGATGCCGAGTTAAATAGTACAGCAACGATCACCACTCAGTTAAGCATTGCCAACGAAACATGCGATTTGAATAAGATTTGGACATAAAGATGACCTATCTGAACTTTCCAATTGTAAATGACTTAATATTATACAAATAATAATAATAATGACTCTTATTAATCATAATTTATGAGTGCTTGACATTCAATCCTCTTTTTCGCAGAATCGCTGGGTTAAACTTAATGAACTGGACGAAACTTTACAGATATTAAATCATAACAAAAGATTTTTTTTATTATTAGTTTCGGGCTTTATCTATTATTTCTCATAGTTCGTTCATCCACCAATCACTATCACGTCTATGAAGTTTCGCCAGCTAGTTTAATTTGACCCTATATGAACCAAGTCGCGTTCCGTTTTCTCGCAAAAAGTGCTTGGTATATCTTCGCACCTCCACCTCTGCCCTTCGGGGAAGATAGGGGTTATGTTAATTTATTCTTTATTACTAGCGACCCGGGGAGTAATTCTTCAACTCGTCCTACATGCCTACGGCCCATTTACGACGTTCTTTTGATTTTCTGCTAGTCGTCGTATATGGGCCGTAGGCATGTAGGACGAGTTGACGAATTACCCGACCCGGGCCTGTTTCGCACGGTTTTTACAAGTAACTGTTAAATAACCTGGGGGCCTTAAACGGCCACATTAGCAATTCCTCTAAAACCAATTCATTACCTGAATTTCCAGCTATAATTAGCGATTCCTCTAATTTGAAACAAAAGCAATTCATAATGTGTGGACCATTTTACGACTCTCCATAGAAAACTGTCAAACAGATGAATTATTTCATATTAAGAATCAGCACGCAGATTATGAATTGTCAGTTTGAGAAATTTTACGATGATTCATAATATTTTCCTACTGTGATTCTGCTAAAGGGACTGTTTTACTGGTCAGTTTCATAGATGAGCACATTAGGTACTGTAAAGATAGATCGCAGGAACATACATTTGTTATTTATTTATTTACGTAAATCTTGCCTACATCTACCATTACAGATCCAATGCGATAGAGTCTTACAAGCTAAATACTCGCTACTGCAGCGCTTCGGGTATGTTCGCATGGGCGCGTACGGACTGTTTTCATGCAACCATGCGAAAGCGCTGCGCGTCTCTTGTGCGCAGAGTGCGGGCCAGCTCCAATGTCGTTTTGAATATGATAGCAAATAGGGTGGACTGTCCTTATTTGCGACACTGCTGTAACAGACAAGTTACATATGTGTCGCAAATAAGAGACTATTGTAATGATAATGTTGATTGTACTTATAATGAATTTGATTATTTTGTATGTATTTTGATTATTTTGTATCATTATTATTATTTTGTATGATGATTTCTGATATGGGTTAAAGTACCTGAAATAAATGATTTTAATTTTAATTTAATTTAAATCCTTAATCTACATCCTATAAAATTACATACTATATCCTAAATCTTAGCCTACATCAAAATAACATATATAATGCAGCTTTTGCAAATTCAGTCAAGTTGCACCCCAATACATCAACCCTCTCGTGAACCTCTTTCACCACACGCATGGCTCTAGTGAGAGGAATCCTCGCCAGTAGGTTGGTTCTGGCTGCAGGCACAGCAAACAGGAGCGGTCGTCGCCGCCTCCACACGTAGGTACCGGTCAGGCTATGCTAAACGGTTATGTTAAGATGGACAGGTGGCGATAAACATTTTTTATAGGTCTTCCTAAGGACCTAGATACGCATCAAGCGTTTCGAAAGCGTTTCTTATTTCAATATCGACTGTCAACGGAATTGACTTAAGGTACAGATCGATTCAAACTTATTGGCGGCTCGGAAGTTAGCTTTTAGCTGCGCAGTACCTACCCCTCACCCCCGCTGTCACATGAAATTGTTACTGCGCAGCCACTTGCCTCATGTTCCGAGCCGCCATTAAGTTTGAATCGAACTATAGCTAAAGTCAGTCTTATCAATTTTTGACTTTTCCAATATCATTGTTGCTGATAGAAATTCACTTTTTCTAGGCCCTCTATTAGGTATAGCGTCTTTTAGTTTATCAAAATGCCGCCTACTATGATGCTTGGTATCATTAACTATATTCTATTTTTCTCTCTATGGCAATGGTGCCGATGTCGACAATTCTGCTAATGAAGAGGAAACGTGCGAAATAATACAAACAATAAATAATTTAAAAAATAATAGATCCAACTATTAATTTCATAGTTTATTTAAGGGGGCGTGTATTGACAGCAAAAAATCATATTTCACCCGCGCAACCCTTACCTACCCCTCTCATTAAACACGACGAAAACAAAACACAATGCCTTCCCGCCAGCAGAAACTTTTCGTCTGGCGTTTATAGAATTCGAATTTCAATCTTCTGTAGTTTATTTTGCTTATACGATACGCTAAGCTTGAATTCAGAACTATGGATCATGTTCATGTTTTGGAACTAGAAACTCAATGTTGACGTGAAAAAGTTCAAATTTAAATGTTACCAAATTTTATTTAGGACCTTGTACAATTTGTACCTAATGACGTCTTTGTGGAAAACTATGTTACCAAGTAATAAATATAATGTTATATCGTGGATTTCTCTCTTTGGAGGATCGTGCAAAGTGATACCCCAGTAAAAAATAATATTCGTATAATGAATTTTGCACTGTATTGTGCAACGAATATGGCATGTGTCATGAAAACCTTTCCTGCGCCAAACGCGAACAATCCCCTTCGAAAACATTTGAAACATGTGAAAAAGAGGCCGAGTTCTGTACAAAAGAAATAAATGAAGGATTGTCGGCTTCACCACTAAAAGAATTGACATCTATTCATCTATATAAATGGGTGCCAAAGTACCAAAGGGACTAATTATAACAAGGGCCCGAGGTACGCGGCTCAGTACCTGCGCTGTGTTTTCGTTTTGGACGCTCGTCAAACGCAACAAGATTTCCACATTTTGTTGTAACTTTTGAACCGTGTTTCTTTTAAGTTTATTACTAATGCGGAGAAAATGACAAGGAAAAATAGTGAAAAAGGAACTCGCGTCCAAGCGTCAAGGGCACGGTTAGGCTTCATTTACGGAGACGCGAGGAGTCGCGCGTGGCTTTGGGCGGCGCGGCCCGCACTGAATTCAAACATATGGCGTTGTATGAGTGCGTTTACGGAGACACGATTTTACACGCGTTTGTTTGAAATGGAGCGTTTTTTACGGCGGAGCCCGCGAATGGCATAGCCGTGTCACACGCGGTGTTTCATCACGGCGGCGCACACAGCAGCAATTCTCGATGAAGCGATGCCCGCGGCATATCTTCTCCCAGTCTTATTTGTAAATCGCAAAACGGAGATGCAAGTTGAGAGTGGCAAGTTGCGACATGTGCAGGCCTAACGGCGCCCGGCATGGGCGCTCGCTTAGACTGCAGCGCTTGATAAAATTCGTTACATAGGAATTCATACAATTTTATTGAGCGCCCGAAACGCAGCGTACAAAATGCGCGTCTCGGGAGCTTGTTATAACTAGTCCCTTAGTAGAAAGTTTAGTATGGTCCCTCTTTTTAACTGTTGAAATTGTAGCTTTGAAAACATGCCAAGTTGCATTATAACTTTAGGCCTCATTTACGTAGACGCGGGGCGTGGCGCGTCGCGTGCAGTGTGGCGTCACGCGGGGCGTGGCGCGT
The DNA here is from genome assembly GCA_947363905.1 of Lithophane semibrunnea. NCBI lineage: Eukaryota > Metazoa > Arthropoda > Insecta > Lepidoptera > Noctuidae > Lithophane > Lithophane semibrunnea. Next base: position 16,575,898 of record OX376194.1, read on the forward strand.
CGCGTGCAGTGTGGCGTCACGCGGCGCGTCTGACGTTTTTTCTGTTTACGGTGCGGCGGCGCGTGAAGCGGCACTTATCATCCCACGCGTTAACATAACATATGGCAGTATACGTCTTGATTGTCGCTGCTTTTTTTTGGGGTTATAATATATATTTTTTAAATGTGCTAATTAAAACCTTTCATTTGATACCCAACGTGGTATGATTAAAAAATATTTTTTGGTGTTCATGATATGTCACCTAGAGGGCGCCATTTTCAATTTAATGTAAATAAAAATAAAATAATAAAAAATGTTTTATTGACATAAAAAGGTGTTACATTCTAATTTGAAGCCCTGACTCCTGAGCTAGGTGGAACCTGTGTTACAGGAGCCAGTGTCTTGTCTTAAAAATCCGGAGTCATACGTAATCTGTTCGAGTTCGATAACCGAAGAATAAAGGTATTATTCTAAACAAGTTTTATTTAGGTCAGTCGCTCCAATTGTTCGTCTAAGGGTCACCTTACAAGAAGTTTGTCAAAAAAAGTGGGAGTAAACGAATTTGGATCCTGAGTAAATCGCAATAAGATTTAATCTCCAGTGCGAACTTTCAAATGAACGTAGAATGGGCTCGTTGGCTATGTTGTAAATTTTCTCCGCAAGAAAATTCACCGCAATACAGAACAATGGCGCTAGTTGTACCTACTTCTTTCTATACTCCGTGCTAATATATCAGTCAAAAATCTGTCAAATAAAATGTATGTCATCTTGAGTTTTCAAATATCAACATTGAATTTTATATGTTTATTTAGACTCGGTATTTATTTATTTATCAATCAATAACACTTGTAATATTCGTTTTGGAAGTGGTTTTAGTGTTTATTTCATGTTTTCTATGTCTCAGTTTCTTTTGTGGAATGTGATAAATTACGAAAATAAATAATATCTCAGCGCAGCTAAAAATTTGAGCGCAGTCCTCTCGTCTCAACAGAGCGACGCCGACTGATTTGTGAAACAAAAATATGCTTGAAGTTCCCGTAATGTGCGACGGAAGATGGCTTCTTCCACGAACTAAGAACGTCGTAAGTCCTACAAGCTTTGATTCGTAATAAAACCAAAAATAAAAGGAATAAAATAAAAGCCTACACAATTTTTTTTGCCTTGTTTTAATACATATAATCATCTAATTTTTATCATAATAGGCATTAGCATTTTAAGTACAAATCGAAAATACGTGAAAATTAGAGGTAACTTCGTGATATTTTTTTATCGAGAAAATTTTAATATTTTGTGTTTCTGTTACTCAAAAAGTTTGGAAATATCATGTAGTTACTCATACTATTTTTATTTTATACCTAAGTCTTATCAATTTTATGAAAAATCAAATTGAAGACAGGCAATTTTGGTTACGTCCCGGCCTTAATGCGTATTTTTAACCGACTTCTTCAAAAAGGAGGAGGTTCTCAATTCGTCTGTGTTTTTTTTTTTTTTTTTTTTTTTTTTTGTGTGTATGTTACCCGATTACTCCGCCAATTATGAATTGATTTTGATGATTCTTTTTTTGTTTGGTAGGTCATGCTTCAGAGGTGGTCCCATATAAATTTTATTAATTTTGCTTGCGTAGTTTTTGAGTTAGCTTCAATAATTACGTAGTTTTCCCACTTTGCGATGTTGATGACATGTTAATTGACTCCGTCACATAGCAGACAACGGTATACGAATTTGTGTGGGGTAGTTACCACAACTAAAAAGTGAAAAATAAAAACTTTTTACAAAAAAAAAAACAACCGACTTCCAAAAAAAAGTGAAAAAATAACTTTAATTTCGGAAGTCGGTGGCAAAAAACGAAAATTGAAAAGCAAAGACACCGACTTCCGAAATTAAAGTTATTTTTTCACTTTTTTTTGGAAGTCGGTTGTTTTTTTTTTTGTAAAAAGTTTTTATTGGATGTTCTTTTAACATGTTTTTATCGGATTTTTGCAGTTCAAGTTAATTAGAGCATCTGTAAAATAGTGTAATTTTGACATAATATTTAACTACGTATTATAATGAAAACTTGTACTTCAAATGACAACGAAGAAATTCTACAATAAGAAAAAGCAGTGATCGTTTGACTTTGTCTTATTAAGAAGAGAACTGGATTTTCTTTGCTGATGGTACAGCCATGAGCTAAAAACATTAAGTATTCTAGCTTGGGAAGTTATATAAACGAGTATATATAATAACATTTACTGTTTCTTTCATATACATATTTCTGATGTCATATTATTATATTCTACGATCTTTCACCAGCTAATTTAGTTTGGCCCTGTAGGTCTCTCTCGACCTCTCTTTGACGAAATATATATTATCGTGCTCGTTTGCTAGCCACGTTCATAAACATAACAGATTAAACATAGCGATTTGTTAAAAATTAGGACTACTACATAAACACCCCTATTTTTATTATAAAATTACTAGCTGCCGCCAACGGCTTCGCCCGCGTGTAATCTTTATAAATTATAGCCTATGTTACTCAGGGTGAATGTAGCTTTCTAATGGTGAAAGAATTTTTCAAATCGGTTCTGTAGTTTCGGGGCCTATTCAATGCAAACGAACAAACAATCAAATCTTTCCTCTTTATAATATTATTATAGATATAGATAATTATAAATAATAGATAAACACCCATAATATTATTATTATTATACGTCATTCATTTATTATAAAATTCAGTTAACGGCGAAAGATAATTGTATTTTTTATGTCCAAATCTTATCCATGTTGCCTTCTCTTCGGAAAAGAATCGCTTTGCAATACAGATGCCCATTTGAATCTGGTAGGCAGAGGTATGTGCTTGGGCAATCGCTGTGAACCTTGCAGGTAAGTCCAACACCTGAAAAAAAAAAAATATTATTTATTAAAAGCGCAAACAATTAAAAAATCTGCTAAGAGTCGGCTACGCGAGCGGTTGAATGTAATTAAGGGTTCGATTACATAAATGATATTTAATTCTGTAAATTGGTTCAAAAAAACACATCAACGTTAAATTATGTCCTCTCTCCTACTATGCTGTGCCCGACAGGGTCCATAATTGTATCATTAATTTTAAGCCTACCAACTGTTTTAACAACATTATGGAATGCAATAAAGAATTGAGAATTGAGAATATGTTTTAAACTAGATGAGTTTATTTATTTATTAAAATTTTATGCACAAGTAAAAACTACTGTACAAAGGCGGACTTAATGCCTGAGGCATTTTCTACCAGTCAACCTTAGGGTGATGCAGAGACAGACATGGCAGGTGCAATACATATTCCTTGAAAATAATGAACAACAACAAGCTCAAGTGGCTTCCCATACGTCTACGCCGGAATTCTCATATCTTGTTTCAGCTTTACAGTATTCTGTTCAATCCTACAACCCCCTCTTATCTTAAAGAACGGTTCAAGTTCCTTCATGACACACATAATAGATATCTGAGGTCATCGGAAAACTTGAGACTAGAAATGCCGATGCATTCGACCAGTTTTTATGACAAGTCTTTTACAGTTCAAGCAGTACGGTTATGGAATGCCTTGCCCGTGTCGATAAAGCGTGCTCAAACTTTGTCCACTTTTAAAATTCTGGTAAAAAAACACTTCCTCTCTCCTTAAACATCGTCATTAAATATAGCTCTTTCCTCCTGTTTCATGTTTATTATTGTATTGTTTATATATATATATATATATATATATATTTATATAGATATATTTATATAGATAAGTATATGCTTTATGTATGTATGTATTTATTGTATATGTAAATGGTACACCACTGACTACCTGCAGTATGATCTCTCCTTCGCGCTTTAATCCATCCAAAGGTTGTCTGTAAAAGATCGCTCTTAGCGATAAGACCGCCCATTGTGTCACCCTATGTTAAATTTCTACATTTGTATCTGTATTTTTTATGGTGTACATAATAAAGAGTATTCTATCTATCTAACAATAATTAAATAAACATACATAGATACATACATAAACATAATAAACATACAAAGATACATACATATGAACAAAAATAAACTTAGTTGGGAGAAATAATGACAGGTAGGGGAGAAAACGAATCCAGCAAATTAACGCTGGGATGATTCTGCCAACTTCTTACGAACATGTTCACGTGCCTTCACTTTAAAGGATAAGCGACTAGTTGCCGTCCTGATGAGTTCGGTGTTTCCTAACTGACTAAACTAAGAAGAAAGACCAAAAAAAACTTTACCCTCCTTCTGAGGCAGTCGGGTAAAAAACTCACGAGGTCGCAGTCTCTTTAAAAGTCCAGACATAATCATGCAGGAAGGAACTATGCAGATTTGATCGGACTGGTCCAGTTAGTGCAAGTCCAGTCAGTAATCGTGTAGCTCAACTCGGAACTTAACAATCAATCTGCCTAGCCTTTTCCAAACTATGTCGGGGTCGGCTTCCAGTCTAACCGGATGCAGCTGAATACTAGTATTTTACATGGAGCGACTGCCTATCTGACCTCCACAACCCAGTAACTAGGTAATACGATACCTCTTGGTAAGACTAGTTGTCAGACTTTCGGGCTTCTGACGACCTGTAACGACTGTCAAAGTTCCACGAATGACAGCCGGGACCAACGGCTTAACGTGCTTTCCGAGGCACGGAGGAGTCTCGGTATGTAAAGATGGTCACCCATCCACGGACCAACCCCGGCAAGCGTAGCTTAACCTGAAGAATCGACCCGTACGGCTATTATTACTTAGCCACGAGCTCCTCAGAACTCAGAACTTAACAACTAACTAAACATAATCAAACTGCAACATTATCATTAAAACTAATAACCAATAGAATTTTGGTATCGCAGGCCAAGAAAAGTTACACCATATTTCAAGTTATTGGCTTCCCCGCCTGCGATACCAAAATTCTATTGATTATAATGCTTGTTTTTCTCTTTTTAGTTAGGTGGCTGGTTTGTTTTTTGCAGTAGAGTTTTTAGTTCTTTTGATAACTTTCCTTGAGCCTTGTTGTATGTACATCAACCATTTGTCACGAAAGACGAAGACAGGAAAAATCACATTACCTTATTTGGTCCTTGTATTTATATTATGAAATATAACTTAATAAAAAATAAAATAATGTAATAACATAAATAACCCTAAATGTTTTTTTTTAATGATTTTATAAAAATATTTAAAAATGTAAATAAAAAAGAAAGAAAATAAATAAACGAAAAATTAAATAATAATAATATGGGCATGTAAAAGATTTTTATAAGTAGGTAGGTTCTTATACTGGGAAGGCACAATCATTTTTAGTCTCCTTAAATTTCTCTCTGAAAGAGTGTCTCGGACTTAAATAAACAGGGTGTTAGGGTGAACACCGTTCCGGTCACCAGGGAGTGTGGAACCGGCGAGAGATGTCGTGCGGTGTCCCACAGGGATCGGTCCTGGGGCCGCATCTGTGGGACATCGGTTACGACTGGGTGCTGCGCGCCGACCTCCCCAGTGGCGTCAGTATAGTTTGCTACGCTGACGACACGCTGGTCCTGGCACAGGGGAGGTCGCACCAGGCGGCGGCCGAACTAGCGACACGCGGGGTTGCGACAATCGTCGATAGAATCCGGCAGCTGGGACTCGAGGTGGCCTTGCACAAGTCCGAGGTCATGTGTTTTCATGGCCCTCGGAACGCGCCACCGTCGGGTTCCCAAATTACGGTAGGAGGGGTTCACATCGGCGTCGAGTCGACGATGAAGTACCTAGGACTCGTCCTCGACAGCCGGTGGAACTTCGTTGAGCATTTCCGACGTTTGGCTCCCAGGCTGGACCGGGCTGGAGCTGCCTTGGGGCGTCTCCTGCCCAATCTGGGGGGTCCAAACGCCTCCTGCCTGCGGGGGTCGTGCGGTCCATGGCCCTTTACGGGGCACCGGTGTGGGTGCGTTCCCTTAGGCTGCGGCCAGCCCGCCGGTTGAACGCGTCCCAAAGGGTCATGGCCATTCGGCTGGCCCGGGGATACCGCACGGTCTCCCGCGAGGCGGCGAGCCTCCTGGCCGGATTATCGCCATGGGATCTGGAGGCGAAGGTCCTCGCGCACATATGGGAGTGGCGCGAGGAGACGAAGCGCCGGGGCGTAGCTCCGCTGCCGCGAGAAATCGCGGCTCAGCGGACAGAGCTCCGGCAGGTCTCATGGCGGCATGGAGAGTGCGATTGTCGCAACCCAGTGCTGGGCACGCCACAATTGCGGCGATAAGTCCCCTCTTTGAGGAGTGGCTAGAGAGGCGCCACGGCGTCCTCACCTTCCGCCTGACGCCGGTCCTCACCGGACACGGTTGCTTCGGGAGGTTCCTGTTTCGTATAAGGCAGGAGGAAACGCCCGGGTGTCACCACTGTGTGGATCGCCCGGAGGACACGGTGGAGCATACGGTGGAGGTCTGCCCCGCTTGGGCGGAGCCCCGCCGTGTCCTGTTGGAGGCGATTGGCGGCGGTGACCGCTCGCGTCCGGCTCTGGTCCAGGCCATGGTACGGAGCGAGAGGGCATGGGAAGCAGTCACCTCCTTCTGCGAAGCAGTAATGCTCGCGAAGGAGGAGGCGGAACGCGTGAGGGAGAGGCAAAGTTTGCGCCCTCACGCCCCTAACCGCCGCCGCCGCTGGAGACGCCCTGGGCGTCGGGAATCCCAGGCGGATTCCCGGCCACCATAGGCGCGGGCTTGCGGACGGCGAGCAATGGGTAGCTCGCCGTCCGATCAGGACCAGGCCCGGGTCGATGGCGCGTCGTGTTCCACGCGCGCCTCAAAGAGATGTCAGCACAATTGGCGGGGTCCGCTAGGACCGATGCCTGCCAGGGTTGCGGGTTAGTCCGAAAGGTATACCGGGACCTTGGCAACAGGCAACTGAAGGAACACGGGTGGGTTTTAGTCAGTAAAAGTCTGACACGCCCTTCCGCTCCACCCAGAGCGGGAGAAGTCATTCGATGATTCCCCACCCTCAAAAAAAAAAAAAAAAAAAAAAGGGTGAACACCGTTATCCTTGCAACCAGTGGTTTGATTTCATTTATAGAACGTAAAATCAATGGAAAATTACAACTTTTTTTTAAACCTACATTTTACCACAAGAGACGGTGACGGATCAGTTAAATTAAGAATTTTAGTAACAGGGTATGATGCGGAGCTTAGCTTTTTGTCAATTTTGGGCCCCACTGAACCTTAGCGTCCAAAGTAAAGCCCAACACTACTATGCTATATTCAGAATTCAATTCTTCGCCCTTTATCTACACTTTAGTTTTCAACTACCTAACGTGACGGAGCGTAAACTTAAGGTTGATGCGCTAGGGTAGCCCGCGAAATTCAAATTTTCTTACGTTTTTTGCAATTTGCAGGTCAGTATCAGGTTGTATGTTGATCTAAATATTATTAGCGCTCGTAACAAATATGAATTTACAGAATTATAAACATTGGAATCAGCAATACAACTCTCTAAGTTCATGAAAGTGCCAAATGTCATGATTTCATGAAATAGTCATTCAATGCACCGACATGCGACAAGAAGTGGGAATGAGCCGTATGGGTGCGTTAGTTGACAAATACTTACCAAGCGACACGTCCCTACGCGCACTTTTTAGGAGCTATACACCGGGCCTCAGACGGCCACATTAGTAATTCCTCTAAAAACTCCTTCCATTTCCTGAATTTCCAGCTGTCATTAGCAATTCATCTAATTTGACACAAAAGCAATGCATAATGTGTGGACTATTTTACGAATCTCCATAGAAAACTGTCAAACAAATGAATTATTTCGTAATTTGAACCGCACGCAGATCATTAATACGAATTGTCAGTTTTTATTTTACGATGATTCATAATATTTTCCTATTATGATTCTGCCAAAGTGACTGTTTTAAGCTCTAGGACACGTTTTACTTACATTTCAGTGAGATATTAAGTTACAGTTGAGCAGTGGTGGCCCAGTGGTAACGGCCGCGACTTTCGAGTTGTAGGTCGTAGGTTCGAACCCTGACAGGCGCTTTACTTTGTGTAAAATAATTTCATCACCACTGCTCTCAAAACAGTGAAGGAAAACATCGTGAGGAAACCGGCATGTCTTAGAACCAAAAATTCGAAGACATGTGACATCTACCAACCCGCACTGGGCCCGCGTGGCGGATCACGTCACACTCCTTCTCATAGAGAGGAGGCCTGTGTCCCAGCAGTGGGAACATTATAGGCTGATTATGTATTAAGTTAAAAAATGCGTATATAGTTTTTGTACGCATTGTGTGGCATAGTACGCCACACAACGCGTACAAAAACAATTTTAGGGCGAACTATAAAACTTCGAAACATTACCGTTATGGTTAGAATGTTGTGTGACAGCAGCTACATGAGCCACCAGCAACACAAACGTGAACAACAGCGCGACTTGCAACAACTTCATGATGACAAACAGTAATACTGCTCAGCTAGAGAAATGTTCTAAATATTTCTTACGTTTAGCAGCTATTTATAGTACTAGTTATTATCCAATGAAAAATTGAATTGATTTATGTCCATAGTAAATGCTTAGTAAGATTAGTCAAGCTACATTTATACGATGCAATTTTATTTAAGTACAAAAAAAAATACACAGTAATTGCCCCTCAAGATTGTTATTTGGAATGGGCAATATTTCTGACTGACCAACCCCTTGACAATTCAAAAGTACCTTAATAAATCTTCCTAGCCTTTTCCCAACTATGTTGGGGTCGACTTCCAGTCTAACCGGATGCAGCTGAACACCAGTATTTTACATAGAGCGACTGCCTATCTGACCTCCACAACCCAGTAACTGGGTAAGACGATACCCTACCCTTTGTTAAGACTGGTTGTCAGACTTTCGGGCTTCTGACGAACCGTAACGACTGACAAAGATAAAAGTCGATAAATAAATGTTCATTATTTAAATGTCTCGCCATTTAAATAATGACGATTATAAATTAAACTGGAATTTTTCGACGCCATTTGATTCGCTGTAAAGGGGTAGGATATTTTATTGTTTTTATTTACAAGCTTTTATAAATAAATCTTGCCGTGTTATTTTTGTCAGTTAAGGCGATGTTACCCTAAAAACCGTCGTTTTCTATTGTGATTTATTCGTAGATAGCACGGATTTAAATTTTGAAAAAAACATATTACATAATTCATACTTCGATCTTTAGATTCCGGCTATGCGATACACGATTACTTGCACTTTACTGCATCCAATTAAATCGCAAAGACAAGTCTAATTTCGGTCTAATTTTTATTTTATTTGAGTTTTATTAGGCTTTGAATAATAAAACTTATACCATAATAAAGGTCGTAAAAAATGTGTTAAATATGCGCTGACATAATGTGAAATATTAAAATATTTATACCACTAATTTCAAAACTAAGTGGTTTCATCTTTTCATGCGCGCGTCACGCGTCCTTTAGTCCCGAGCGGAACGTGTGCCAATTTTTGCGAGCCCGCCACCCCCGCCGGTTGAGTTCTTGCCTCTATTACGTTATTTTTCATTTCAAATATCACAGCGACTGTACTATTTATGCAGTATATACATTGCTTCTTAACTACTACCTAAGTGTGTCACTAAGTGACTGGACAAGCAATGTAACAATCACAAAACGATACTTTACTACATTATTTTTGTTTTCAAATATCATAGCGACCGTACTATGTTTGCAGTAAATACATTGCTTCTTAACTACTACCTAAGTGTTTCGATAAGGGACTGGAAAAGCAATGTAAAACTCACAAAACGATACTTTACGTAAGCGTTAGCTCGCTTAGTACGCCGGGCGGCGCGCGACAAGTTAGTGATGTGGTGAGACATTCTAACGTATCTATCGACAATAATGTCGATTGTCGTATGAATTTATATGACAATGAAAGTTTATTCTGCAATTTGTCAACCGCGCTGAGATATGGATATCGATAACTGTTACTCGTTGTTACGGTGTTTTTTTTTTTTACATTTGCTTATTTATATTAAATAATATTATTGGAGTTTACTCATTAAGAATCGATTTTCCTAAAAGGCCCCTGGTATGGAAATTTTATGTGGAGTGAAATTTATAGAAGTGTAACACTTGTTTTATTCATAAATAACACGAATATGTTTTTTTTTTTAAACATAGCAGGTACATATTTCACACTTCGTTCTAGTTATTTCAGCCGTTAGTATATAATAATTACCTATAGATCTAGTTTTCTTAGAGTTTATATGCATTTTATTTCAGTTTTATTAATAAATGACTTTTGAATTTTGAATTATATTTTACTTAATTTGGTTTTAATGATGTCAAAATACGCCCCAAAAATACTTCTCTTTTTTGCAGTCGGTTTTCATCATAGATAATAATATCCAGTTTTCATCGATATTTTTGTCGATCAAATATTTATAAATATCAACCCCTCTTCCCTAGAGTTACACACATGCTCAAAAGGGGCGGGCATTAGAAGATAAAGAACCCCGACTGAACACACCTAATACAAACCTATACTTTTTAATGCCCGCCCCTTTTGAGCATGTGTGCATTACGTAGCATCAAATGTTTTTGTGAGCGCGGAAAACGCATCTAGTGTGCCGTATCTATGTTTAAGTGTGAGTATGTACGGCGCATGGTAAATGCACGCTGTGTATGATGGGATAAGGTTTATTATTGATTGTATGGTACGTTCTGATTTATGAGTACGTTGTGTGTGTTGTGCAGTGTTTTCGTCATTTGTTACGATGGCTTGTCGATTGCGGGGGCTGAGGTACTGCTTTGATACCTAAGAAGCTTGAAAAAAGCCGGCCTTAACGACACCAAGAACTCTATTTTCTCTTTCTCTCTCATATAGGGTCAAATTACTGTTTAATGTTGAGACGGGACGAACGAACTATGGCAATTTATAAGGTAATTTTTTTTTGTTTTATCATTATTTGATGCCAATATCCGTCATATCTGTGAAATTTCGTTCATTTCGTTTAACCCAGTGAGAGTCTGTGAAAAAAGAGGACTAAATGAAAAGCATCCATATAAGATTCTAACGAGTCGTTTTTATTATTATTTATAAATCATTAATAAATTGGAAAGTTCAGATAGGTATGACGAGAGAAAGAAAACGATGTCAAAATGACTTAATCATGATCTTTTTGTCCAAATCTTATCCAAATGCCCACTGGTGGTATGCAATATCACCAGTGGGCTTGTTGCTACGTATGCAGGCCCGTTCCCCATCTGATGCAAGTACGCATACCATACCATGGCCTTGACAGTCACTGTTACTCTTACAGCTGGTACTTCCACCTGATAAAATAATATAATTAATTAGCGCAAAACTTTAAAAAATCTGTTCAGAATCGGATACTGAATCGGTTGAATACAATTTAGGGTACTATTAAATAAATATGAGTAAACTAGTGAATCATTTCAGTGAGAGAATGAATATGTAACAAAATGTGTATATCATAGTAAGAACGCCACACAACGCGTGACGCTGCGCCGCAATGCGCCTAACTTGAGAAGAAGAAAGAAGAAAGATTATATAATTAATTAAAATAACCACAATTACTTCGTTGATTTGATGACCCCAGGTTGTAAGCAGCTACATGATCCACCAGCATCACGAACGTGAACAACAGCGCGAGTTGCATAAACTTCATGATAACAAACAGTAACGACTGCTGAGCTAGAGTAATATTCTAAATATTTCTTGCGAATAACAGATATTTATAGTTAAAGTCAGCCCACCGTAATTTGTTTATTTAAATAAAGCATAAACTATGAACACAAATCAATTCAATTAAAAAGAAAATTGCATTGTATAAATGGAGCTTAACTAATCTATTTTATATATTAGTTAACTAATAAGAGAAGTATAAGGGTAGGTACACACCAATGCACAGCGCAACGCAGCGCGATGGATCAAGTTCTACATTGACACAACGTGTTTTATAGTGTCGACACCGCGACCCACAGATGCCCCTCAAGTTAAAGGGGAAAATCTACAAGTCCGTGATAAGGCCTATCGTATAGTATGAATCGGATGAAAAGGATTGCATGTAGCGGAGATGAGAATGTTGAGATGAATGTGTGAAGCGAAAATGGATAAAGTAAGAAATAAAAGTATATTACGAGGGAACTTTAAAACTGGCGTAAGTGACATGAAAGGAAATCGTTTGGCCTGGTATGGGCATGTGATGAAGAGGGAGGAAACGCATGTGACTAAAAGAGTGATGAATATAAATGTAGATGGATGGAGTGGGAGAGGAAGACCAAAGAAAAGTTGGAAAGATTGTGTGAGAAATGATATGCAAGTGAATGATAGCGTGACGGCTGATAGGGGAGTGGAAAAAGAAAACGTGTTGCCGACCCCAAGTAATATGGGACAAGGTCAGGAAAATGATAAGATATCGACACCCATCACGTCTGCGAAATGACGATGACCATTTATGCCCTAATCGATTACAGCCAATTCATATTTTAAAGTATCCTTCATTTATTCAAACTAGATTTAAGGTAATAGTCTGAAGTCAATCAAAGCCTATGTTTAAAATTTAATAAAAATAAATATTATTTGTAGTTCCGGTTACATTTTCGAGTTAATGGCGACGATAAGTGACAGATTAGAGTTCATTTCGTTCATTCGGTTAATGTGATCAGATTAGTGGTAGGAGTATTCCTTATTTTTGAGGTACAGGAGATAACCATGGAGGCCACCATATTATTTATTTATTTATTGATATGGCACTTCAACCAACGCACTAAAACATACACAAATAAAAATCACATACAGTTTAAGGTATTGTGAATTCGTCACATACAGAAGTGCACAGCACTATCTATAGAACAACATGCAACATATTATTAGTGTTATAGTATAGATTAATATGTTGTTTTGTAGGTATAGTATTTTTTCCGAAGCAGATTCTTGTTGTGATTCTTGATTTGTGGGTAAAAATAATGATCTGTCTGAAAACACTGATATTAGTTGTCACTCGCTCATTCACTCACTTATGTCACTCGTCGCCATAGAAACCTACTGTTACGTTCAAACGTTGAGCTCTTTGGTGTGTTATTGTTTGTTTGTTTATTTATTGTTTATAACACTTAGCCGCACATTTTTGCACTTTAAGCTCTATATACACATTCTTGAAAGCGATATCTCATTGACGATTTTGGTTTTCTTACTGGACTTACGATACGTGTCAGTTTATCGGTAATTGGATACGATATTGCGGTGCTCTGATGATTGAAATCGTACATCATTGTTTCGGCGAATCAAATGTGTTATACGCGTGCAACATATTTAGAGACGTGCATTCAGTGAATTATCCGCGCAACTACAAAGCATCTTGATGGAAAACAACATGACGTGTTGGATCATTCAGTCTCCTTCAAAATGGCTAAATGGTGCTGATCCACGCATTTTGTTGGGACTGCCAATACTACTTCGTATGTGGGACTGCCCATCTCTTCACTGCCATGGCTTATAATTATTTAGGTTTTTGAAATAAATGCTTTTAGATTGAATAAAAAAGGCATACCTACGCTGTTTTTGAGAGATTTGTTTTCCTTTCCTATACACTGATCGCCTTACTAGTATGTGGAATTATTCGATAAGTTACAAGCATCTGGTAGACCCACTCCAGATGTTTTTAGCTATCCTAAGTCAGACTCTCCACCAGAGACGTGCCTAGCGATACAGGTGTATCTAATAGGATCGTTTGATTTTCATAGAATAGTTTGATTTCATTCTGCCTCTCCCAGTCTTGGTACATTTTAAGCTGGTCCCAGCCGCTGCCGAACCTAGTGACGAGTTATGCCACATAATGTTGTTATTTATGTTGCTAAATCTAGTCAAGCCCTACTAGGTTAAGCCAATTGTTACTTAAATCGAAATTCGTTACTGAATAAATTATGTATAAAAACGCCTGACACAAAATGATTCGCAATCAATAGTTTTTTTATGTGTAACGGATCAAAAATTCCTGGAAAAAGTTTTTTTTTGTTACCGGATATACAAGAAACTGCTAGTTTATCTGAAACAGGAGGAATTCTTTCAAAGGTAGGTCAAAAAGTGCTTTTAAATTCACCATGTGCAGCTTAGTAACGTGATCGTTTTAGTAAGGGTATGCATGTATAGGACCTTGGTCATGGTCCTTTCGCTAGCTAATTAGAGCTGCTCCCACATCATTTTCGTGATTTTGCATGAATCATTGCACGGTTCAAAAAATTACACTACCTATGGTTGATAACCCCAAAATCTCAAACTATTCACATCAATTTAGTTTTTGGTTTCTGTGTGTATGTTTAAAAATGTCTATCCTCATCACGTGTGCTGAGTTTCGCTGGCTAAATAGAGTTGGTTTTGTTTAATTGTAGAACTACATCGCCTCACGCTGTACCTTGGTGTGAACCTACCCTTATGTTTCCTTATTAGTTAAGTAAACTATTTTGATTAGTTAAGCCAATTTGTACGACGCAATTTTCATTTTAAATTATTTGATTTGTGAAACAAATCAATTCAATTTTACATAGGATAAAACTTAACTATAAATATTTGCTAAACGCTAGAAATATTTAGAACATTGCTTAACTGTTTGTAATCATGAAGTTTTTGCACGACGAGCCGAGGTGATGCTGATTCGGTGCCCAGCCGGTACGTGATATCTCTTATTTTGTCAGCATTATTACTCTCTGCCTCGTTGATCTAGTGATCTGCCTCATCAGGTTATTGGTCCGATTCCCGGGACAGGCAGAGGGTTATTGGGTTTTTCCTTCTGAAATTTCTCAGTCTTTTGTATCTGGCGTGAAATTGACAGACAAAAGTCAACATTTTCATCGGAAAATTTGAATTTGAATAAAATCATGTAATAAGTTTTTTTAATGTGTTTGCGATGGTATCAATGAAAATGTGTAGTAAGCGCCAATAAATTGGAGTTATCAGGAAAAGGTTTTTATCTCTGAATTTATATCTACTTACATTATGTAAACCAATGTAATCTGATCAATTGCATGTTAAAGCAGTATAGCTATGTATTTTCATGTCCTTTAAGTATACTATTTTAGAAAATATTAATGCAGATACTTGTGTCTGTTTTATATTACTTCCTATTGCTTTTGCACCAGGGTTTCAGTGTCTTTTAATAACAGTTCATATACTTATTTACAGGTACAAGTTTGACTGCTGCCATGAAAACCACTAGCACCTAGCACAAATACTATTCAACCTCGCAAAGATGAGGGAGGAGACCATGCTACGTAAAAGGTATGAGAAATGCGACCGGAATGAGAAAAGAATGGCACCCATGTTTCTAACAAAAATGTAGCTTTATTATAATTATATCAAAATAAATTGTTTTCTATAAAATGTATCTTGTTACTTGTGGGTGATTGCCACAACGTAGCTTTTCTTTAGTTCGGTGCCTTAGAGCTAGCTCAATAAGATGAGGGGCACATGGGATAACACATTGGATAATAACTATTTCCGATGAGCTTCCTCACAAACTCGATTCTCTTCAAATCTCCTGAACAACTACTGAACCTCCTCCTAATTGAAGTTTCCCTATAAATCCTTTCATCATGACTGTACTTCGAATGAAGAATATTATCTAATAGATATCGAATCATTCTCGTAGTGGATTTAAATGAGCTTTGTAGGTTTTTCTCTCCTCCTTATATCGGCCTCTCCTGCCGGCATTTCAAAATTATTTAATCTTTCTACGTCGTTCTGGAATCCCGTAAAAGATTGTCGAAATCCATATTTACTAAGGCACAACTCAATATTAGGAACAAAATTACCTCGAGGCACACAAAATCCTATTGGAACGATCAGCTGATTCAAATAAAATCCTCCTTCTTGCTTCTTAGCATCCTCTTAACAGTGGACCGGTGGTGTTTAATTTTGACAGCTACTAATCAATTGCATAGCGACCTCTTAGCGCTAAATAGAGTTCATGAATACTAATTTTGCCAATCAATTGCTTAACAATCGATTAAAATTTAACTAGCGTTTGTAAATTAGACTGTTAAAATTAAACTGGAATGATACTAATCTATTGATATCCAGTTGACAGCAATGTGGAAGAATTTTTTAATGCCATTTATTTTGTGGTAACGGGGTTAGGATATTTTATTGTTTTTATTTAACTTGCCGTGTTATTTTTGTTACGACACCAAGTACTTTTTGCGAAAAAAAGGAACGTGACGTAGTTCATTTAGGGTCAAATTAAACTAACTGGCGAAACTTCATAGACGTGATGGTGTAATGGGACGAAAGAACTACGACAATATAAAAGGTAAGTTTTTTGTTTCATTTTATCATGATTTGATGTCAATATCCGATATATCTCTGAAGTTTCATTCATTTAGTTTAATCCAGTGAGTCTGAGAAAAAATGATGACTAAATAACAAGCAGCCATATAAGATTCTTACAAGTCATTATTATTATTATTTATAAGTCATTAATATATTGGAAAGTTCAGATAGGTGCGACGAGAGCATTAATCATTTTGACATCTTTATGTCCAAATCTTATCCAAATGCCCACTGGTGGTACACAATATCACCAGGGGGCATTTTGACACCACCTTCTCTTCGAATAAAAAGCAGTGTGCACTCCCGGTGCCCATCTAGTCCAGGTACGCATACCATACCTTGGCCTTGGCAGTCACTGTCAGTCTTACAGGTATCTCCACCACCTGATAAAATAATAATATTAATTAGCGCAAACCCTTAAAAAATCTATTCAGAATCGGATACTGAATCGGTTGAATACAAATTAGATGGTACGATTCAATAGATATGAGTAAACTAGTGAATCATTTCAGTGAGAGAATAATTATGTAACAAAATGCATATATCATAGTAAGAAAGCCACACAATGCGTGACGCAACGCCGCGATGCGCCGAACTGCGCCTTTTTGTGAACCTACCCTTAAAGTTTATAGAAATGATTATCATTAAAATAACCACAATTACTTCGTCGGTTTGATGAGCAGCAGACATGAGCCAGCAGCATCACGAACGTGAACAACAGCGCGACTTGCATAAACTTCATGATAACAAACAGTAACCACTCCTGAGCTAGAGAAATATTCTAAATATTTCTTGCGTTTAACAGATACTTATAGTTAAAGTCTGTCCATAGTATTTTTTTTATTTAAATAAAGCATAAACTATGAACACAAATCAATTCAATTAAAAAGAAAATTGCATCGTATAAATGGAGCTTAACTAATCTGATTTATATATTAGTTAACTAATAAGAGAAGTACCTATAAGGGTAGGTTCACACCAATGCACAGCGCAACGCAGCGCGATGGTTGAAGTTCTACATTTTATACAACGTGTTTTGATATCGACACCGCGACCGACGGATGCCCTTTCAAGCTAAAGGGGAAAATCTACAAGTCCGTGATAAGGCCTATCGTACAATATGGATCGGAATGCTGGGCCTTATACAAGACAGATGAAAAAAGATTGCATGTAGCGGCGATGAGAATGTTGAGCTGGATGCGTGGCAAAGTGACGAAAATGGATAGGATGGACGAAATAAAAGTATTTCAGGGGAACTTTAAAAGTGGCGCTAGTGACATGAAAGGAAATCGTTTGGCCTTGTATGGGCATGATGCATGATAAGGAGGGAGGAAACGCATGTGACTAAAAGAGTGATGAATATAAATATAGATAGATGGAGTGGGAGGCCAAAGAAAAGGTGGAAAGATTGTGTGAGGAATGATATGAAAGAGAAGAGAGTGAATGATAGCGTGACGGCTGACACGGAGATTGGAAAATGAAAACGAAATGTTGCCGACCCCAAGTAATATGGGACAAGGTCAGGAAGATGATAAGATATCGACACCCATCACGTCTGCGGAATTTTGCTAGATTAGCTGCTCCCACATTATTTTCGTGATTTTGTATGAATCATTGCACGGTTCAAAAAATTACACTACCTATGGTTGATAACCCTAAAATGTCAAACTCTTCACATCTATTTTTTTTTTGGTTTCTGTGTGTATGTTTAAAAATGTCGATCCTCATCCCGTGTTCTGAGTTTCGCTGGCTAAATAGAGTGGGTTTTGTTTAATTGTAGAACTTGATACATCGCGTTGCGTCACGCTGTATCTTGGTGTGAACCTACCCTAATGAATCTATTTTGATTAGTTAAGCCAATTTACGCGATGCAATTTCCTTTTTTAATTAATTGATTTGTGAAACAAATCAATTCAATTTTACATAGTTTATTTAAAATTATAAATATTTGAACATTTCATTCTGATTATTATTGAACAACTGTTTGTCATCATGAAGTTGTTGCAAGTCGCGCTGTTGTTCACGTTCGTGATGCTGGTGGCTCATGTATCACATGTGTCTTCGAGTGACGAAAGTAATTATGGTTATTTTAATTGTCATCTTTTCTCTAAACAAAAAGGGTGGGTTCACAACTTACAAGACGCAGCGCAGCGCATCGCGACGCAGCGTCACGCATTTTGTTACATAATTCTCAAAGAAATGTAGGTGTCACAAGTTCTACATTGTTCATAAAAAGCGCACAGCGACGTAGTTGCTTCTCGTTGTAAATATTTGTGAACTGACCCACCCATACAGCCCATTCTCACTTTTTGTCGGATATCGGCTCGGAAAATCTGTCCAACCCAATGTCATTAAATTTGATATCCATTAAAAAACGGATCTGACACGCAACTAGTACAAAAGGCTGAAGTGTTTGCTTTAATTAATCTATACTTATAATAAATCTGTAGAGAGGTCAATTCTGTACATGAAATATATTTCCAAAATAACTATCAGGGGGTGATTAGGGATCGATACTGATGCCAAAAATGCAATCAGTAAAATTTTTGTCTGTCTGTCTGTCTGTATAACCGTTATAGAAACAAAAAGTACTCGACGGATTTTAACGAAACTTGGTACAATTATTTTTCATACTCCTAAGCTGGTTATAGTATACTTTTCATCACGCTACAATCAATAGGAGCAGAGCAGTGAAGGGAAATGTTGGGAAACGGGAGAAGTTACTCCATTTCTTAAGCTTCCGTCGCGTGTGCAACCTTAATGGTTAAAGCTACACAGAAATCATGTATGACGGAAATGTTCTCCTTAAAATTATATAAAAAATATCCCACGACAGCATATGTCTATCTTTTATGGTTGACTCACAATAACACGTGTAACTCCCGATAGCTTAGCAGTTCGAAGCTTTCTGATTATATTTGTCTACTCTTACGTTTATAACACTCTCAGTCATCCCTAATTAAAAAAGTTAACATAATTAACTATTCCATAAAAAAGAATCAAAGAAATCGGTATAGAAACATCAAAGTTATACATGAAATACGCTAATAATAAGCCATCGCGCGTGAATACTGAATCATACTATAAGGATTATTTTTGTATAAGGTCGCGAACGCACAGGCAGGCGGCTTGCTTGGCGCCTAGAGGCTAGCGAGTCACCTAGCGATTAGCTTCGTAAAACGAACATTCTCGAACGTTCGCGACCGGCCTAGCAGCTAGGCGCCAAGCGCGCAGTGCGGCCGGTCGCGAACTTCCGAGAATCGGCCGCCGCGCTCGACGCGTCTCGCGGCCGAAGGTATAAAAAGGCGAGGCGTCCGAGCACGAGCTTCAATAACACATAAGGAGTTACACGCTGACGGAGTCGCGGGCACAGCTATTAACAATAATATTGTGCGGTTCCGTATTGCGATATTTTCTACTTTTTTTTACGAAAAACGACGGAAACGCGGACGAAGTCGCTGGCAACAGCTAGTTAATAATATTATTTGTTCAGGTGGTGGAGATACTTGTAAGACTGACGGTGACTGCCAAGGCCAAGGTATGGCATGCGTACGTGGACTAAATGGGCACTTGGAGTGCATACTGCTTTCCGATCGAAAAGGTGATGATATTGTGTACCACCAGTGGGCATTTGGATAAAAAGTGGACATAAAAATGTCATGTTAAAATTAGATAATCATGATTGTATGCTCTCGCCGAACCTATCTGAATTTTCCTATATAATAATGATTTATATGAATCTTTGGGATCTTTTCATTCAGTCCTTTTTTTTGCAGAATCAATGGATTAAACTAAATGACATGTCTATGAAGTTTCGCTAGTTAGTTTAATTTGACCCTATATGAACTAAGTCACGTTTCGTTTTTTAGCAAAAAGTGCTTGGTATATCTTCGCACTTAGGAGGGACTTTAATTTATTCTTTGTTACTTGCGACCCGGCCCTGATTCTACAACTTGACCGGTTTTTACTTGGCAAAATCGTCTTTATTCTAGTCTGCGGTTCTCAGGTCCTGGACCGACTGAGAATGTGATCATAACCTAAAAAATCACTAAAAGAGCTATTGTTTAGTGAGTAGCTTGGCCTCATTGGTATTATAATTTAGTAAAATAGTGCACTGTACAGTAATAAATAGTCGGAATACATATAACAGCAGTCTAGTGGTGTGACCGTCTGACTGCCAAGTCATAGGTCTCGAGTTCGAACCCAAGTCAATCTCAGACTTTTTGATTCATGTGCATATTGTATAATTATCACTTGCTTCAAAAACGGTGATGGAAAACATCGTGAGGAAACCGGCATGCCTGAGAGATATTTCTCGACGGCATGTGAAACCAAGTCAGAGTCCCAGGGGCGGCTTTAAAACTCTGACACCAGGTTAGTCACCAACCACACGTAAAAGAAAGAAAGAAGTAGGATTATAGGGTGTTTTACGGTTCATGAAATCAAAAATCACATAGTTTCTGTAAGCAACGTCAGGCGACTTAGAAGTAGATAGTATTTCATAAAAAAAGATGCAGGTCATTCCACCTCTCATCTTGATACCGTGTCCAAAGATAATAATACTTAAAAACCGCTCGCTCAACATTTCATGTGTACAACAGCCAACAGTATCAACGTCTGCCTACCAAACTGTAGCATCAGTACCCAGAAAGAGCAGTTCTAGTGCTAGAAATTGATGTTTTAGGTACCTAAATAATCATCATCTACCTAGCCGAGTCGTTAGTTAAATAATAAAATTTATCACTTTTTCGCTAAACCTTAGCGTGTGTGACATTAAACCCGCTTAGTCTTGCCGTCACATACGTTTACGAACCCATCGACAAAGTGAAATAATTTATCCTAATACAAAAAACAAATAAGAGATTACAACTAATTGGCTGTGACAAGCTCATTACTGTTTCTCACTGGCAGTAGGATTACCGATTTAGGGAAAAAAAGTTACTAAAAGAAGGTACTTTCGGGATTCGGCGAAGTCAGAATCAATCTGCCTGGCCTAGCCTTTTCCCAACTATGTTGGGGTCGGCTTCCAGCCTAACCGGATGCAGCTGAATACCAGTATTTTACATGGAGTGACTGCCTATCTGACCTCCACAACCCAGTGACTGGGTAATACGATACCCCTTGGTAAGACTGGCTGTCAGACTTTCGGGCTTCTGACGACCCTGTAACGACTGTCAAAGATCCACAAATGACAGCCGGGACCATCGGCTTAACGTGCTTTCCGAGGCATGGAGGAGTCTCGATATGTAAAGATTTAACCTGATGGATCGATCCATGCGGCTGTTATTACTTAGCCACGAGCTCCTCCAAGCTAGGTACCTAAATAATGCACCTGAAAAATAGATGATTTGTGACTACATAAATGAACTTGAACAAACAACTTTTTCTCTATCAATCAGTCTGGGTCATATTTATCTATCTTTATTTACGCTACAGATCAGAAAGAGAATGAGATGAAACTCTACAGGACGTATAGCTCCATCTCTTTCCCCCACTGAAGTAAGATACACTCCTGGAGAGTACACACACGGCCGACTAAGTAAATCATTTTTTATATCGTTCACCACGTTTATTATTGTAGAAGAGAAAACGGAACTATTTTATTACCAAATAATTGTTATTCATACTAACCAACGTAAGTATACTATCCAATTCAACGAGGAAATCATGCATCTACGCGCATTTTTGTAATAATCCTCTTAAATACGTACTCCTCAGAATTTTGGACTACAAAAGGGATGAATGAAAGCAACTGCATGCAGGTGAGATGAGAACGCTAAGAGGAATATGTGGTGTCACAAATGTATAGAAAAAAGAATGAGTACATAAGAGGGAGTCTGAAAGTAGCCCGTTGACTGAAAAGTTGTGCGGAAATCGGTTGTCATGGTATGGGCACGTGATGCGAAGGAATGAGGAAAATGTCGAGAGGAAAGTTTTGAGTACCTATGAATGTGGACGGCTATAAGAGTAGGGGAAGACCAAAGAAACTATGGATGGTCTGTGTGCAAGATGATATGGCTAGAAAGGGAGTGACTACCGAGATGACGGCAAACAACGGAGAACATGTTTTTTTCAATTACATTTTTTTCAAATACAAATGTTTGTTCTTGGGATAAATTCATCCCAACCACGGAACCCTTCATTGTGCGTGGTCCGACATGCACTTGGCCGGTTTTTTTTTTTGTAAAAGGATATTGCATCGTTTTAATGGAGCTTGACTGATCTAATAAGCATTTTATATGGACGCATAGCAATTCAATTTTTCATAGGATAATAACTTTTACTATAAATACCTGTTAAACGCAATAAATATTTAGAACATTTTTCTAGCTCAGCAGTGTTACTGTTTGTCATCACATCATGAAGGTGTTGCAAGTCACGCTGTTGTTCACATTCGTGATGCTGGTGGCTCATGTAACCGCTGGTAAAGGTAATTATATTCATTGTAAAGAGGTTTTTTAACGTGGCTTGTTGTAGGAGTTGACTAGTAAAAAGAGTAACGTAACGAAAAAGCATTATGCCGGAAAAAGTCAGTTTTAGTGGTGATTAAAATTATTTACACAAAGAAAAGGGCCTGTCTCGCTTCGAACCCACGACTCCTAAGTCGGAGCCGTTACCACTGAGCCACCAATGCTCCGAAGTCCAACGCGACAATCTCTCTAAACAATTATAACAGATGTGAAATCTGTTAAAAACGGAACCAACTTTGATTATGCAACATTTATTTAATCTAATCGATGTGACTAGTCGATTATAAACAGATTTTTGATTATGCAACATTTATTTAATCTAATCAATGTGACTAGTCGATTATAAACAGATTTTTGATTATGCAACATTTATTTAATCTAATCGATGTGACTAGTCGATTATAAACAGATTTTTGATTATGCAACATTTATTTAATCTAATCTTTGATTATGCAACATTTATTTAATCTAATCGATGTGACTAGTCGATTATAAACAGATTTTTGATTATGCAACATTTATTTAATCTAATCGATGTGACTAGTCGATTATAAACAGATTTTTGATTATGCAACATTTATTTAATCTAATCGATGTGACTAGTCGATTATAAACAGATTTTTAAAGGTTTGCACTAATTAATTAATACATCTTTCAGAACGTTACTGCAAGACTGCCAGGGACTGCTTACTATTGTCCAATTGCGTACCTACCGGAGTTGCTGGGCAAAAGCACTGCCAACCGATTTTAATTCGGAGAGGTGGCGTGGGTGATAAGATTTGGACATTTAGAGGATGAAAAAATTTGTTAATCATTACACGATTGATTTATATTTGGTTTAGCCGTTATCTGATTATTACAATAAATTAAACACTTATAATAATAATGGGTGTTTATCTATAAGTCCTACTTTTTAAACAAATCGCTATGTTTAATCTGTTATGTTTGTGAAAATGGCTTGCAAGCGAGCACGACAAACTAAAGTTCGCTAAAACGAAGTCGAAAGAATGATTAGAGAGACCTACAGGGCCAAACTAAGTTAGCTGACAAAACATCGCAGAATATACTTACTATTATTAAATTATTATACATATACAGTATGCAAGGGTAAACACCGTTGTCACTCAAACCATGGGTAGTTGACTTAAATATAAAAATAAATGACCTAGTAACAACAAAAAAAAACCTTATTTTCATTAAAAGATTTAAAAAAGTAAATATCCGTCACTGTCCCGATACTCATGGATACGCGCTCGAGAGAGCTGCGAAACAGCTGACTGTCACGACTCGCGCACCCCGCCCACCCCCGCCTACCGCCGCCCGCCGTGTTGAGACGCAAGTTCGTTGCCCTTGCGTATAGGGTGAAATATTCTTGTGGAAAAATGTAGATTTTCTAAGAAAAAATAAGTTGTTTTTTTATATGAAACCAAACCACTGGTTTAAAGGATAACGGTGTTTACACTAACACCCTGTATATAACTTCCCAAGCTAAGAATGCATTCAGCTTATGACTGTACGATCAGCAACGAAAGTCTCAGAATCTTCATAATAAGACCAAGTAATACGATCACTGCTTTTCTTGTTTTAGACAAAATATCATTTTCATTTGAAGCGTTTTTCATTCGTACTATTTTACAGAAAATCTAATTAGCTTGAACTGCAAAAATCGGATAAAAGTATGGTAAAAGAACATCCAAAAACAAGCAATAAATAAACCATGAAATTAATAGTTAGTGATACCGAGCACAGTACAGGAGGAATTGTGACAAACCAAGAGTAGCTATCCTATTATGAACTCTTATTTCCAGGCAGTTTACAGCCTTGCAATTTCGTATTAGGAACTCGTCAAACAAGCCGCAGTCAGCGGTCACGTGACACCCTGGCCGACTTCTGCCCGAATATTGTCTGGAAACACCGTACTACGAACGTTCGTTTGACATATTTTCTAGACATATTAAAACTGATAATACCTACATGAATAACCTCACAATCCATTCAGGGGGCTTAAACCGGGCACTTTGGCAGAATCGTATTAGGAAAATATTATGGATTATCGTAAAATGTACCAAACTGACAATTCAAGAAGACAAGAAGAAAGACATAAAGCGCAACTCATCTGTGTGACAGTTTTGTATGGAGATTCGTAAAATGATGGCCAAATTATGAATTGCTTTAATGAAGTTTATTGTTAAATTAAAATTAATTAATTTAAATTACGGTCATTTTATTAATAATCAAGTCATTTCGGTTGTATACACCAAATTGATTCGGATATGAATTGAATTGAGTACATATGATTCAGCTAATACCTATGTGTCACCATTTTGTGTCTTATTAGAAGAATTGCTAATGATTCAGAAAATGAATTGCTTTTAAAGGAATTTCTAATGTGGCCGCTTTAGGCCCTCAGTTAACGCTGCTTCAGAGGAGCTTATAATGTATTCTTTTGGATTTATTTGGCGAAATTATTCGAGAGTTATCCAGTTAACATTAGGAAATATCACGTGTGACGAATTTATGTCCCGTTTGAGAGTCTGGAAACTCCGGACCCCCATGTTTCTAACTAAACATTCAGTTCAGGGAAATTTAAAGTCTCATGTTAACGTAATTTGACTTTAATTACAATTAATAGCTTCATTATAGCGAACAATACCATGGACGTTATCAGATTATCATACACACTCTAACTAATCTCATCAGAAGTAAACTAAGCATTTACTATGACCAATTGGCCACCAATCAGTTCTATCGAATCAATTTTCATCGGATAATAAATATAAAAAATATAAATAGCTGTTGTATGTAAGAAATTTTGAAAAAAATTCTCTGATTGTCAACATAAAGTTGTTGCAAGTCGCGCTGCTGTTCACGTTCGTGATGCTGGTGACTAATGCAGCTCCATACAAACTTTTTTTATTTTATTTGATGTTGGGAAATCATCAAATGACTTCTTCCGCTCTGGGCGGAGCGGAAGGGCGTGTCAGACTTTTAGTGACTAAACCCACCCGTGTTCCTTCAGTTGCCTGTTGCCAGGGTCCCGGTATCCCTTTCGGACTTTCCCGCAACCCTGGCAGGCACCGGTCCTAGCGGACCCCGCCAATTGTGCTGACATCTCTCTGAGTCGCGCGTGGCACACGACGCGCCGTCCACCCTTCGACATGTCGGACGGCGAGCTACCCATTGTTCGCCGTCCGCAAGTCCGCGCCTACGGTGGCCGGGAATCCGCAGCTGCATACAACCTGAGGTCAAGGCGCGATATTTATGTTGGTAATTAACTATAGTTATTTAATTATTTAATCATCGTGGCTAAGTAATAACAGCCGCACGCATACAAATAAGGTGTTATGTTGGTTATTTTGTCATACATGTAACCTAATCTTATCTAAACCACCTTCTCTTCTATAAATAATAATCAGTGAGCATTGCATATGCCCAGCAAATCTAAGTTCACAGAGGAAATTGGCTGGGCAAGGGAAAGTCGCTGTTAGTCTCGCAAGTATTATTAACACCTGAAAAATGTAGATTATTAACTAGCTTCTGCCCGCGATTTGGTTCGTGGAAGTTTTAAGACATCCGGCTCGAAGGACCAATGTTAGCTCGAGGAGCAATCAAAGGAGTGACTCTTCTTTAGGCAATGGTTTAATGCCGTGTTTATTTGGTAAAAAATATAAACTTTCCCGGAGAAACAGTTAATAATTGAATAAGAGAGGATTATTGTCCGTCGCGGTGTAGTCCGTGCAAACGAGTGGTCATCGGGCCGAGCCGGGTCGCCGCGCCGTCCGCGTCGTGCCCCGCCTCAGCTATACCAATGACGCGCTCATCACGATGCATGCGCGTGCAGCCCGCGTGCGACATACAGTTGTCGGTATCAAATTAAATTAGGTAGCAAAATTACGCAGACTTATTAGGATGTTTAAACACGATAAAAGACACCTTATATAGTCTCTGGCCGGAGTCTGAGGCCTTGTTGTGAACCTATCCTTATATTTTCTTTTATCGTACTAAGTACTTATTAATTTATAAATCAAATTAGTTAAGCTCCATTTACACGATGCAATTTTCTTTTTAGTTGTGTGTCCATAGTGAATTTATTTTAAAAGTGAAACATTTACTATTGACACAAATCAAATCAATTTTTCATTGGATCGTAACTTGTACTATAAATAGCTGCTAAACGTAAGAAATATTGAAAACATTCTCTAGCTCAGCCGTATTACTGTTTGTTATCATGAAGTTGTTGCAAGTCGCGCTGTTGTTCACGTTCGTGTTGCTGGTGGCTCATGTAGCTGCTTACAACCTGGGGTCACCAAACCGCCGAAGTAATTACAGTTATTTTAATTATTATCTTTTCTATAAACTATACGGCCACGGAACCCTTCATTTGCATGGTCCGACACGCACTTTTCCGGTTTTAGTTTTTTAACACAATGAAATTTTTTGGCACAAGTTTTAACATATTTTGTAAATAATTATTGTAGCAACACTGAGTTAGTGAATATCCTCAATTGATAGAATTACCTATTTATAATAATCCAATAAAAATTGAATTGATTGGAGTCCAAGAAATGCCATTCGTTAAAGTTAACATAATCAGAATGCCATTAGATTAGTAATTAGACTAAAGTGAACAAAGTATCTGTATCATTATTATGCTACTCATTATAACTAATCTGATTAAAGCATTTAATGTTGAAACCAATCCATTCCATTTTTCATCTGATAATAACATCTACTACTACTACCTATAAATAGCTGATAGATGCAATAAATAATAAGAATGAAACTAGAACTGTTCAGTACGACTTGTAAGAACTTCATGGTGACTGAGCAGTCACCATGAAGTTCTTACAAGTCGCGCTGTTGTTCACGTCCGTGGTGCTGGTGGTTAGTGTCCCTGCTCACGGTCAAGTTGGCCCCAGTAACAGTTAATGTTTTTTTTTTTAAAGCTCCAGTATTATACCTAATCGATCAAAGCGCTAACGGACCACGCACTATGTAGAGTTCCGTGGTATAGCCGCTACTAGGTACTCGTATACCACTTAATAATATAAATCCAGGTTCAGTGTGACCTCTGCCAGGGTTGCGGGAAAGTCCGGAAGGGATACCTACCCTTGGCACCAGGCAACTGTAGGAACACGGGTGGGTTTTTAGTCAGTAAAAGTCTGAAACGCCCTTTCGCTCCGCCCAGAGCGGGAGAAGTCATTTGATGATTTCCCACCCTCAAAAAAAAAGAAAGTTATACCACTTTTGACAACAATTTCAAGAAAATTAAAACTTCACGGTTGAAACTACGAGTACTGAACTGTCAAATAGACGTGCGTTTTGTGACGTGCAAGTGACATTCCACCTAAGGGTGATACAGCAATTACGAGGTCGACTCAACGCGTAATAACCAATCGAAAGACGGCAGACGGCACGGCAAAGGATTTGAAGCGACGAAAAATACTTAATACATAATATAACGTTATTTCAATAACAATGTTCGTAGTTGATATACAGACTTACCGCCTTACTAATAAACGTTGTATAGCGCCTGTATACACAACGCTTTGTCTTCTTCTTTCAAAAGTAATTTGACTTTTGAAAGAAGAAGACAAAGCGTTGTGTAACTATACAGGCGCTATACAACGTTTATTAGTAAGGCGGTAAGAGATAAACACACCGATACTGTTATAAAAGAATAAACAAACCCTGTAAAGGTTAACTTCTGATGCACTCGCTAAAGAAAATTAGTAACACATTCATCTGTATTTAGAAGGTTTCAACTTTATAACTCACCATTTTTTTCAACAATTGTTGTATAAATAACAATATTAAATTATAATTAAAATATCATCGACAAAAATTAAGGTTTTAGGAAATTTCTCGCCGACTGGTCCATGCTTCACGTGACTAGAAGAATGGCTCGTTCTTTGGCCAAAGAAATTATCATTGCCATTCAACTTGACAATGCTGCCAGTCTTCTGGGCACGTTTCCAGATAACAGCGATGCAGACGAGGACTTAGACGCCTATGTGTCCTTTTGTTTTTATATTTATGTCATTTAATTTACTACCTAGTATAAATAGTTAGTTGTGTAGTGTTTGGGTAAGGTTATAAAATTAACTTCAAATATCAAATTAAAAACGTCCTGGTGATTTAAAATTATGAATATATTATAATAATAAATTATATATATTAAGTTTATATGTCTAATTTATTTTTATACGATATTTTCGAGTTCTAATAATCATATCAAAGCAATTTTGTAACTGACACTACGAATTGGTACATTTTCTGCTACATTTTGTTTACATTTTCATCAGATACTTTTGAAACAGATCATTTTGCCTATGGAACTCTAAATACTAACGAAATCGATATTAGACAGAGAACTTCTTTTTTAGGTATGATTTCCTGCAAGACTAACAGCGACTGTCCACCCGATGCACCAAGATGCATGGAACTAATCGGAGCCATGGACGGAAGCAGACACTTTGGCTGTAACAGAGATATACCAATACCAATTAAAACACATTTTGAAGATTAGATTTGGATACTTATAGACAAAAGGACTCACTACGGACTGAGACTGTCTGACTGTTTCAGAAATACTTAACGTTTTAATTAATATTACCTAATATTCGTTATAAATTCAAACCCTAATCTGGGTTTGATAAAATTAAATGTTTATGAAATTGTCCCAGTTCTTTTATTTGATAAGTGTCTTTCTTTCAATAGTCAGATAACTTTTATCTCAAGAATAATAATGACAGTTTTACATATTATTTTCCATACAAAAGCTGTCAAACTGCAATATTAATTTCTCAGATTAAAATTATCCGACTATTGAAAAATCAGCCTTAAATGATTCTAGCTGTTTGGTTTCAACATATTGGGAAGAAGGCTGGTTTAAAAAAAAATATTTCTTGAAATATTTAAACATACAAACATAACATATCGACTGTTTTCCCCGAAGGGTTAGGCAAGAGTTCCCACATTTCGACCAGTTAATACATAATTGACATTTTCATCATACATACTTAGTTTAAACATACAAAATGACTGAAATCGATTCTTTTTCAAACCAGAACCTTTGGACATTGTTTCGTCTATAATATAACCAATGCGTTGCCGATCTTACAGATAAAGTTGATAAATCCTTATATTAACGTAGTTCGTCTCTGGTTTGTAATCAGTAAAGCGGACAAAGCCGTGGGCGAAATATTATTATAAATCATGCATGCTACACATTCTTATTAAATAAAGTATTTACTATGAACATTTGGACACAAATCAATTTGTTTGGACTAAAACTTATAAGTACTATAAATAGCTATTACACGCATGAAATATTTAGAACATTTCACTAGCTCAGCAGTGTTAGGTACTGTTTGTCATCATGAAGTTGTTGCAAGTCGCTGTTGTTCACGTTCGTGATGCTGGTGGCTCATGTAGCTGCTGTCTCACAACATTTCAAAGGTAACGGTAAGTTTATAAAGTTGTAGAGTCTGACCTAAACTAATTTTTCTTTTTTTCTTTATTTTTCTGTCAAATTCCGAAAACGACAAAAATGATTTTTAGCATGTCGATAGGTTTTTCTTTGGTAAAAACTAAAAAGTAAAAGATATGCAAGTGTCAGTCTTTTAATCCATAAAAAAACATTTAACAAAGTAAACTTTAAACTTTTCTCAAATATATAATCTGTACGCGCTTTTCGTGTCTGTGTGTAACAGCGTTGATCTTCTAACTTTGCAACGGATTTAGGAGCGGTTTTCACCATTTCTAGTCGGACTATTGAGGTTGAGATCAATGATACATCAAACGACGGTTAATTTTTTGTATAATTCAATTACAATGTCAACATTAAACTATGTTTGTGAAAAACCTTGTGATTTTATTATTAAAATATGATAAGAAAATTGTTTCATTACGCCATTATTTATGAAGATAGAGGATTACAATACGAACTTCTCCAAAGTTATTTCATATCTTAAAAACGATACGTAATTTGATAATACGGTGTTATTCTGATTACAAGCCCACGATCATACGAAAATGAAAGGCTCTGCAGATCACGTTATTTTCGGTCCATTTTGGAAATCTGAAAGTGAATCCCTGACCACGTGCCTCGTATCTGAAATCATACCGCACCTATACTCAGCTATCAACTTTTCGACCTGCCTATGCTGGCTCAAAAACCCTCTGGGCTCCTCTACCAGTCGCATTGCAATGACTTACTAATGCTTTTACGTCATTCAAAGATCGTGAATGTGCTGCTATACCTAGTGAAGTTTGACTATGCAACCCTGAAGTAGTAGATACTAACAAAATGACTTTAACGCATTAGCACTTATAAACATGTACCTAATTAATTGTTAAGGTGATACGCCCTGCAAGGATTCCAGCAACTGCCCACCCGGTACAAGCTGCAGACGACCGTTCGGGATTCTTACCATCTTCCAGACCTACTTACTGCCTGCCGGGGTAATGTAGAAGAAGAGGTAGTGAAGATAAGATTTGGAAATAGACCCAAAGTTGACAAGAAAAGAAAGAAAGAATTACTATTTATTTCACTATTTTTGTTTCAAAATATTAAAATATTCTTATTGATCAGACGCTCATTTAATTATTGTAAAAGAAACGCAAAACTACCTAGAGTTATTTAATTTAAAATACAGAATAGAAAATAAATTACAATAAAGTGAAACCGTTAGACACCGAAATAATTGAAATCTACGGTTCCTAAATTCTCGTCTGTCGCTTCCGAGCTACCGTGCCAAAGTGACCGAGGCGAGAGGTGCGTGAGCGCCCCTCTAACGTAGGTTTGGCTCTTTCCACTCGCTGCGTCACAATGGTCACGTGATTTACATGTAGTCTCACTTGACAAGTCCTTTAATGTTGGGGCTACATTGTGGCGTTAAGGGGGAGTAGTTTGACAGCAAAAAATCATATTTCACCCGCGCAACCCTTACCTACCCCTCTCATTAAACACGACGAAAACAAAACACAATGCCTTCCCGCCAGCAGAAACTTTTCGTCTGGCGTTTATAGAATTCGAATTTCAATCTTCTGTAGTTTATTTTGCTTATACGATACGCTAAGCTTGAATTCAGAACTATAGATCATGTTCATGTTTTGGAACTAGAAACTCAATGTTGACGTGAAAAAGTTCAAATTTAAATGTTACCAAATTTTATTTAGGACCTTGTACAATTTGTACCTAATGACGTCTTTGTGGAAAACTGTGTTACCAAGTAATAAATATAATGCTATATCGTGGATTTCTCTCTTTGGAGGATCGTGCAAAGTGATACCCAAGTAAAAAAATAATATTCGTATAATGAATTTTGCACTGTATTGTGCAACGAATATGGCATGTGTCATGAAAACCTTTCCTGCGCCAAACGCGAACAATCCCCTTCGAAAATATTTGAAACATGTGAAAAAGAGGCCGAGTTCTGTACAAAAGAAATAAATGTAGGATTGTCGGATTCACCACTAAAAGAATTGACATCTATTCATCTATGTAAATGGGAGCCAAAGTACCAAAGGGACTAATTATAACAAGGGCCCGAGGTACGCGCTCAGTACGTGCGCTGTGTTTTGGGCGCGCGCCCGGCGCGTTTTGGACGCTCGTCAAACGCAACAAGATTTCCACATTTTGTTGTAACTTTTGAACCGTGTTTCTTCTAAGTTTATTACTAATGCGGAGAAAATGACAAGGAAAAATAGTGAAAAAGGAACTCGCGTCCAAGCGTCAAGGGCACGGTTAGGCTTCATTTACGGAGACGCGAGGAGTCGCGCGTGGCTTTGGGCGGCGCGGCTCGCACTGAATTCAAACATATAGCGTTGTATGAGTGCGTTTACGGAGACGCGATTTTACACGCGTTTGTTTGAAATGGAGCGTTTTTTACGGCGGAGCCCGCGAATGGCATAGCCACGTCACACGCGGCGTTTCATCACGGCGGCGCACGCAGCAGCAATGCCCGCGGCATACCTTCTCCCAGTCTTATTTGTAAATCGCACAACGGAGATGCAAGTTGAGAGTGGCAAGTTGCGACATGTGCAGGCCTAACGGCGCCCGGCATGGGCGCTCGCTTAGACTGCAGCGCTTGATATAATTCGTTACATAGGAATTCATACAATTTTATTGAGCGCCCGAAACGCAGCGTACAAAATACGCGTCTCGGGCGCTTATTATAACTAGTCCCTTAGTAGAAAGTTTAGTATGGTCCCTCTTTGTAACTGTTGAAATTGTAGCTTTGAAAACATGCCAAGTTGCTTTAGGCCTCATTTACGGAGACGCGGGGCGTGGCACGTCGCGTGCAGTGTGGCGTCACGCGGCGCGTCTGTCGTTTTTTCTGTTTACGGTACGGCGGCGCGTGTAGCGGCAGTTATCATCCCACGCGTTAACATAAACATATGGCAATATACGTCTTGATTGTCGCTGCTTTTTTTTGGGGTTATAATATATATTTTTGAAATATGCTAATTAAAACCTTTCATTTGATACCCAACATGGTATGATTAAAAAATATTTTTTGTTGTTCATGATATGTCACCTAGAGGGCGCAATTTTCAATTTAATGTGTCTTCATATAGCCTTTGACCAGCGGACGATCAAGAAGCTTCCAACGATACCTCATTTGTCAAATTGTGATGAGTCTTTTAGAAGATAATATGTGGGAACAGACATAGATAAATACATAGAAACCGGTCAAAATTATAACCCTCCTTTTTGCTTCGCCGTAGTCAGGTAAAAACTAAAACCCAACTACGACAAAAAAGTCAACTAAAGAGATATAAACAAGACATCACGGACAGACAAATTAAAAATCCGGAGTCATACGGAATCTGTTCGAGTTCGTTCGTTATACCAATAACCGAAGAATAAAGGTATTATTCTAAACAAGTTTTATTTAGGGGCGGTCAGTCGCTCCAATTGTTCGTCTAAGGGTCACCTTACAAGAAGTTTGTCAAAAAAAGTGGGAGTAAACGAATTTGGATCCTGAGTAAATCGCAATAAGATTTAATCTCCAGTGCGAACTTTTAAATGAACGTAGAATGGGCTCGTTGGCTATGTTGTAAATTTTCTCCGCAAGAAAATTCACCGCAATACAGAGCAATGGCGCTAGTTTTACCTACTTCTTTCTATACTCCGTGCTACTATACCAGTCAAAAATCTGTCAAATAAAATGTATGTCATCTTGAGTTTTCAAATATCAACATTGAATTTTATATGTTTATTTAGACTCGGTATTTATTTATTTATCAATGAATAACACTTGTAATATTCGTTTTGGAAGTGGTTTTAGTGTTTTTTTCATGTTTTCTATGTCTCCGTTTCTTTTGTGGAATGTGATAAATTACGAAAATATTATTTACGAAAATAAATAATATCTCAGCGCAGCTAAAAATTTGAGCGTAGTCCTCTCGTCTCAACAGAGCAACGCCGACTGATTTGTGAAACAAAAATATGCTTGAAGTTCCCGTAATGTGCGACGGAAGATGGCTTCTTCCACGAACTAAGAACGTCGTAAGTCCTACAAGCTTTGATTCGTAATAAAACCAAAAATAAAAGGAATAAAAAAAAAAGCCTACACAATTTTTTTTTCCTTGTTTTCATACATATAATCATCTAATTTTTATCATAATAGGCATTAGCATTTTAAGTACAAATCGAAAATACGTGAAAATTAGAGGTAACTTCGTGATATTTTTTTATCGAGAAAATTTTAATATTTTGTATTTCTGTTCCACAAAAAGTTTGGAAATATCATGTAGTTACTCATACTATTTTTATTTTACACCTAAGTCTTATCAATTTCATGAAAAATCAAATTGAAGACAGGCAATTTTGCTTACTACCCGCCCTTAACTTCGTGCGCTAACTCGCACACCGCTCGACGTCTTGCTAAGCAACAGAGAGCGCGCGAAGCATAGTTCGCGATAACGCGACAATGTAGCACCAGCATAAGAATATTATAATAATAGTTTCTGCCGCGATCTAGTCAGGAAAAAATGTTTATGCGCGGCAGCTAGACAGAAGCGTTTGCGCGCGGCAGTCGTCCAATCACAGAGCAACAGTGCGCGGAGCAACCGTGCACGATTGCCGGTTTATGTTTGGACACACCTTGATTTTTAGGAAGGTATAGGTTCTTGAAAGAAAAAGGAATTTATCTGCATTGGCATGATAAATACTTAAGTCATTTACTTCTATTATTGTTTTATTTCCAATACATACCTAAAAAATCAAGGTATGTCCAACAAGGTGTGTCGCGCGGTTGCCGCGCGAAGCCTTTCTTTTTTTTTTTTGGGTAGGAAATCATCAAATGACTTCTCCCGCTCTGGGCGGAGCGGAAGGGCGTGTCAGACTCTTACTGACTAAAACCCACCCGTGTTCCTTCAATTGCCTGTTGCCAGGGTCACGGTATCCCTTTCGGAGTATTCCGCAACCCCGGCAGGCATCGGTCCTAACGGACCCCGTCAGGTGTGCTGACATCTCTTTGAGGCGCGCGTGGAACACGACGCGCCATCGACCCGGGCCTGGTCCTTATCGGACGGCGAGCTACCATTGCTCATTACCATTGCTCGCCGTCCGCAAGCCCGCGCCTATGGTGGCCGGGAATCCGCTTGGGATTCCCGACGCGACGCGCGCAGCCTGGGGCCGAAAGTCTACTAATTTACAAACGTGTCAGTGGTCTCGCAATGATGAGTTTTTGAAAGATTTTGTATGGCATATCTGTCAAAAACTGTTCATTGTGAGACTACGGCCTCGGAACCCTTCATTTGCGTGATCGGACGGCGAGCTACCCATTGCTCGCCGTC
Organism: Lithophane semibrunnea; assembly: GCA_947363905.1. Classification (NCBI taxonomy): domain Eukaryota; kingdom Metazoa; phylum Arthropoda; class Insecta; order Lepidoptera; family Noctuidae; genus Lithophane; species Lithophane semibrunnea. The sequence goes on from OX376194.1 coordinate 16,611,453, forward strand.
CGCAAGCCCGCGCCTATGGTGGCCGGGAATCCGCCTGGGATTCCCGACGCGCCGCGCGCAGCCTGGGGGCCAAGTCTACTAATTTACAAACGTGTCAGTGGTCTCGCAATGATGAGTTTTTGAAAGATTTTGTATGGCATATCTGTCAAAAACTGTTCATTGTGAGACCACGGCCTCGGAACCCTTCATTTGCGTGGTCCAACACGCATTTTTCCGGTTTTAGTTTTTAAACAGAATTTTTTTTTTTGAGACAGGTTTTAATATAATTTTGTAAATATGTATTGTAGCAACACTGAGTTAGTGAAAATCCTCAATATATCTGGCGTTTAACGGTTACATTGATACAATTACCTATTTATAATAATCCAATAAAAGCCCGCGAAATTCAAATTTTCTTACGTTTTTTGCAATTTGCAGGTCAGTATCAGGTTTTATGTTGATCTAAATATTATTTGCGACCGTAACAAATATAGATTTAGTGAATTATAAACATTAGAATCAGCAATAAAACTCTCTAAGTTCATGTAAGTGCATTGAATGACTATTTCATGAAATCGTCATTCAATGCACTTACATCAACTTAAGGAGTCGTTACGGGTCGTCAGAAGCCCGAATCTCTGACAACCAGTCTTACCAAGGGGTATCGTATTACCCAGTTACTGGGTTGTGGAGGTCAGATAGGCAGTCGGTCCACGTAAAATACTGGTATTTAGCTGCATCCGATTAGACTGGAAGCCGACCCCCTCCCATAGTTGGCTAGGCAGTTTGATTTATTTTCGAGTTTTATTCAAATAATCAAATCAATTTTATATTTGACACTACGAATTTGTTTTTGTTTGGAACAGACCATTACAGAGCATTTTGCCTACGGAACCCAAAATACTAACGAAAATACTAAACAGAGGACACTTTTTTTATAACGTTTTTAGGGGTATGAGGAACATGGTGTAAAGTTCACTCATCCTCTATAGAAAAGGGAGGATCCTCCGACCAGACGGGTGTCGTGTCTGGCGGGCAACTGCCCAACGATCGATGTAGAGTTCTTGTGTATATGTCCATTGCACGGTAAACTATAATTGCGCGATGCAGGATTTATGTGACGTCAGGTCTTTTGATGCATAGTTCGCCGTATACCGCCACAGTTTCATTACTTTTTTAGGTTGGATTCACTGCAAGACTTACAGCGACTGTCCACCCGATAGACCAAACTGTATGGAACGAGTCGGAGCAATGGACGGAAGCAGACACTTTGGCTGTAGCATAAAATTACCATATAAAGAAGATGTTGAAGATTAGATGTGGATACTTATAGACAAGACAGATACTTAACGTTTTAATTAATATTACCTAATATTCGGAATATATTCCAACCCTAATTTGGGTTTGATAAAATGTAACTTATGAAATTGTCCCAGTTCTTTTATTTAATAAGTGTGTTTTTTTTAATAGTCAAATAACTTATAATAACTCAAGAATAAATACTGACAGTCTTACATATTATTTTCCATACAAAAGCTGTCACAATGCAATATTAATTCCTCAGATTAAAGTTATCCGACTATTGAAAAATCAGCCCTAAATGATTCTAGCTGTTTGGTTTCAACATTTGGAAAGAAGGCTGGTGGTGAGTTTTGAAAAATCTTTCTTGACATATTTAAACACAAAAATAGCATAACATAACGACTGTTTTCCTCGAAGGGTTAGGCAAGGGTTCCCACATTTCGACCAATATCAATCTGCCTAGCCTTTTCCCAACTATGTTGGGGCCGGCTTCCAGTCTAACCGGATGCAGCTGAATACCAGTATTTTACATGGAACGACTGCCTATCTGACCTCTACAACCCAGTAACTGGGTAATACGATACCCCTTCATTAGACTGGTTGTCAGACTTTCGTGCTTCTGACGACTCGTAACGACTGTCAAAGATCCACAAATGACAGCCGGGACCAACGGCTTAACGTGCTTTCCGAGGCACGTAGGAGTCTCGATATGTGAAAATGGTGACCCATCCACGGACCAACCCCAGCAAGCGTAGCTTAACCTGATGGATCAACCCGAGCTGCTGTTATTACTTAGCCACGAGCTCCCACATTTCGACCAGTTATTACATTATTCACATTTTCATCATATACAGGATGTAAGGGTAAACACTCTTGTCATTCAAACCCAGGGGTAGTTGACTTATATACAAAAATAAATGACCGAACACAACAAAAAAAAAACGTTATTTTCATTAAAAGATTTTAAAAAGTTTTTATCTGACACCGTGCTTGCGAGCGAAACAGCTGACTGACTAAGGGATGGATCGCAATCGCTGCCGGTTAGGTCACATCCCGTACCCCCCGCCCGTGTTGAGACGCAAGTTCGCTGCCCTAGCGCATAGGGCAACGAACTTGCGTCTCTTGTGGTAAAATTTAGATCTAAAAAAATTAAAAAAAAAGTTGGAATTTTCCATTGATTTTACGTTCTATAAATGAAACAAACCACTGGTTGCAAGGATAACGGTGTTTACCCTAACACCCTGTATACTTAGTTTAAAATACAAAATGACTGAAATCGATTTTTTTTCTACTAGTAAAATTATCAAACCAGTACCTTTGGACATGTGTTTCGTCTATAATATAACCAATGCGTTGCCGATCTTACAGATAAAGTTGATAAACCCTTATATTAACGTAATTCGTCTCTGGTTTGTAATTGCAGTAAAGCGGACAAAGCCGTGAGCGAAATATGTATCATTTATCCTACACATTCTAACTTATTAAAAAAAACATTAACTATCGGTAATTGAACACAAATTTTGATTGATTTGTGTCCAATGCCCATAGTACATGTTTTTATAAACTCTAGCTCAGCAGTGTTAGGGACCTACTGTTTGTCATCATGAAGTTGTTGCAAGTCGCGCTGTTGTTCACGTTCGTGATGCTGGTGGCTCATGTAGCTGCTCTCACCCAATATGGCAAAGGTAACGGTAATTTTATGAAGTTGTAGAGTCCGTCCTAAAATAATTTTTAATTTGTTTCTTTTTGTTTTCGGTTGAATTCCGTAAACGACAAAAATGATTTTTAGCATGTCGACAGGTTTTTTTTTTGGTAAAAAGTAAAAGATATGCAAGTGTCAGTCATTTAATCCATAAAAAAAAACATTTATCAAAGTAAACTTTATACTTTTCTCAAATACATAAGTAATTTGTACGCGCTTTTCGTGTCTGTCTTTCTGTATAACCGCGATGTTCTTCTAAACTTCGCAACGGATTTTGGAGCGGTTTTTACCATAATTTAAAGAATATATTATATCGAAGCCCCCGATTAATAAGTCGGTAATAGTAAAACTCAAATGCATGTTCTTCTGTTTTTATTAGGGTTCCGTATCCAAAGGGTAAAACGGGACCCTATTACTAAGGCTATGTCCGTGTGTCTGTCTGGATTCAGGGATCCGTTTACGAAATATTAAGCTTTAAAGTGTTAATTTTTGTTAGAATCAAGTGTGTCATGGCAGGAACTACTATCGCCGCTACAAAGGCTCCACAAGTTACCAAGTAACAATCGACCAACTTAAATTTGCAGTTGCAAAAACATGTTCTCCCATACAAAATGTATGGGAGAACAAGTTTTTCAACTACAATGTTAAGTTTGGTGGATAAATTCATCCCAACTACGGAACCCTTCATTGTTTTTTGAATATCATTTTAACTAGTCGGACTATTGTTTTGGTCATTAATTTGATCAAACGAAAGTATTTTTTCTGTGAAAAACCTTGTAATAGAAAATGTATATTATTAAAATATGATAAGAAAATTGTTTCGTTATTAAACACTTATGCGATTATTGATCGATACGTAACATTACCATACGAACTTCTCCAACATTATTTCATATCTTAAAAGCGATGTGATGAGATGTTATTCAGATTACAAGCGACACGTGATCTGCAGAGGCCACACACGATCATACGAAAATGAAAGGCTCTGCAGATCACGTTATTTTTGGTCAATTTTGGAAATCTGAAAGTGGATCCCTGACCACGGGCCTCGTATCTGAAACTTTTCAAATAATTTTCGGTGTTCTGTTATCATCCCTCACCTATTCAGCTATCAACTTTTCGCCATGCCTAGCTCAAAAACCCTCTGGGCTCCTCTACTAGTCGCATTGCAATGACTTACTAATGCATTTACGTCATTCAAAAATCGTAAATGTGCTGCTATACCTAGTGAACTCTGACTATGTAACCCTGAAGTAGTAGATACTAACAAAATGACTTTAAGAATTAGCACTTATAAACATGTACCTAATTAATTGTTAAGGTGATCCGACCTGCGAGAATTCCGGCGACTGTCCACTCGGTACAGAATGCAAACGACGAGTTGTGTCCGAATTCGTCGAAAAGGGCTACTGCGAGCCGGACTTCAAGAAGAATGTGTGGAAATAGACACAAAGATGACAAGAAAAGAAAGAAAGAATAACATTTTATTTCATTATGTTTGTGTCAAAATATTATTAAAGTTATTCTTATGGATCAGAAGCTCATTTAACTATTGTAAAGGAAACGCAAAACTACCTAGAGTTATATTTATTATAAAATACAGAATAGAAAATAAATTACAATACGGTGAAACCGTTAGACACTGAAATAATTGAAATCTACGGTTCCTAAATTCTCGTCTGTCGCTTCCGGGCTCCCGAGCCAAAGTGAGCCAAAGTGACCGAGGCGAGAGGTGCGTAAGCGCTCCTCTAACGTTGTATCGCCCTTTCCACTCGCTGCGTCACAACCACTGACACGTTTGTAGATTAGTAGACTTGGCCCCCAGGCCGCGCGCGGCAACGATTGCCGCTTTAAGGCTCTTACATACTGGCGCGATTCGCCGCGCGACGCGAATTTTAACAAAACAATTTCTGAGAAAACTTCACGGTGAACAATGCGGCGGCGTCGCGTCGCGCGGCGAATCGCCTCAGTATGTAAGAGCCTTTATGCCTGAATTCCTCTGTCGCTGACGTCGTCGCGTACCGTCAGTCGCGTAGCGCGCTGGCCATCAGCGCCAATGAAAACATCCGTAGTGCGATACCGACCGCTCCACGGTCAAGGCATCAACATTCATGGCGACTATTCGCGCGCGCGTACCATTTAGCCGACGGTCGGGAACAGAGTGAGGTGAGGACGCTCATAGCGTTCTATAGCGCGTCAGTCGACAGACGTACACGGCGCTGACGAGCGAGACCGACGCGCGCCATACGCGGCGCGTAGCAACTCGCGCGCCGCTGATGTCAGCGTCACAGTGTGGTGCTATATAGAACACAACGTATATTCGTACGCGCGACCGACGTACGCGACCGACGTCAGCGACAGAGGAATTCAGGCCTTATTCTTGGACACACCTTGATTTTTTAGGTGTCGATTGGAAATAAACAATAATAGAAGTAAATGACTTAAGTATTTATTATGCCAATGCAGATAATTTATTTTTCTTAAGAACCTATTCCTCCTCCTTTCTTCAAATGTTAATTTAGTCCCCAAAAACAATGTGTTGAAAAATGTTTACATAAAGAAATGAAAAATCACACACGGTCTACTGGTATTTCCTCTCCACTCTACCCTGATGAGCCCAATCCAGTACATTCACATTCACCAGGGCTGTTTAGTCTCTTTCCAATACAGAAACAGTCAATGACCCCATTGTAACAATCCTGGTCTGAAGTGCAGTAAGTTGCTGTAAAATAGATGATAGGTACATTTTAATCCAATTCGATATTAAACCAGACACTACGCTTCTATGACCGGCCATTGTCACCCTACATTTATATCTGTAATTCACCATTATCAATTACAGTTAATGTAAAAAATGGAATGTAGAAAGACATACATTACATAACACAGAGAAAGAGATATAGATGATAAGTTAAAACATAATGCAAAAAAAATTTAGACTCTTATCAGTTCCTAGAAACTAAAGTTAAATCGCTGTATCCATAAAGATCTTTATTTCTATAATATTACTATAAAAGCTTTATAAAAACCACAACCAGATCCAGAGCTCAGATTAAAACAGGCGGTTCAATCCGCAAAATCATTTAATTAAAAATCGACTCTTGCTACGACACAATAAAGTACAATTCGGGTCGCACAAAGCTACTGTTATATTGACCTATGAGTTGCCTCTCTTTCTATCGCGTAAATCTTATAGCTTCTGACTACGTTACGCTCACTGAATTGGCGCGACAAGACGATCCCACCGCATAATTGTAGCTTCATACCCTAAATGCGGAGTGCGCCTTCTGTACTATTCTGTGCCCAGAGAGTCCAGAGACAGAATCGTCGTAGAGGGGCTCGTGGGCCCCACAACCAAAAAACGCTTCATCTTAACACCCGCACAGGTCGATTGGCCCAAGATGCCGCAAGCTATGCGAGGCGCGGTCGACTCAGCTGTCATTCGTGGATCATTGACAGTCTTTACGGGTAGTCAGAAGCCCGAAAGACTGCCAACCAGTCTTACCAAGGGCTATCGTTCGGTTCGATAACAACCGACCCCAATATGTAGTCGACCAAGTTGGGGTCGGCTTCCAGTCTAACCGGATGCAGCAAAATACCAGTATTTAATATGGAGCGACTGCCTGTCTAACCTCCACAACCCAGTAACTGGGTAATACGATACCCTTTGGAAAGACTGGTTGTCAGACTTTGAGGCTTCTGACGACCCATTAGGACTGTCAACGATCCACAAATGACAGCCGGGACCAACGGCAACGGCTTAACGTGCTCTCCGAAGCACGGCCCGCCAAGCGTAGCTTAACCCGATGGATGAACCCCTGTTATTTCTTAGCCACGAGCTCCTCCATCATCTCCTCAAGCTAGTATCCAAGTCGAAGTAAATTTATTGTATGTCGTGATTCGAGTATAGGTACTAAAACACTTACCTGGTGGCCCTTGCTGAGCAGCTACACTAGCCACCAACATCACGAAAGCGAACAACAGCGCGACTTGTAAGAACTTCATGATGGATGTCTGATGACAACCAAATCCTATACTGGCAAAATATTTATTTCTACTGATATTTATAGTACTTATTTTAATAAGAAACCAAGTATAAATTCATTATTCCTGCTAATTTAGATATGGTAGTGGGTGGCCAATTCGTAGATAAACGAATTTAAATAAGTTGTATTACCAACCAGCTATCATAACTATCCTTTGTGGTACATGGGTAGACCATGACCTGGAGAAGGACAAAGGATACCTTTTATCCCGATATTCCCACGGGATCGAGACTTACGTGGGTGAAACCGCGGGGTGGAGCTAGTTTTCCCATAATTATACAAGGTCAAATTAAATTAGCTAGCAAAACTCCGCAGACGTTATGGGTATCGAGCTGATGAGTATCGAGATCGTTGGGTAAAGCCATCGCATTTTAGGCAGCAAAGAGGTGGAGACCTTTTTGCTGGTTTAAAATGTGATCGCTTTTCACCGTGTTTTTGAACAAAATGTTGGCATACTCTCTATTAAAGTCACAAATATTCTGCTGTCAGTGTGACCATGTCACGTCCCATAACCAGGATAGAAAAAAGTCAGGACAAATATGGGGGTCAATTAATGTCAAAATTTAACTTAACCCTGTTGCCTCTGAGGAAGCTATCATACGACAGTGAAACTTTAGTCAGGCGAAATCTGACTATAGGATTTAATTATGAGTCTAAACCATGAATCTTTTAGTAATAAAATAAAAATAATGTGTTTATTTGATCATAATTAACTTCCCCCCCCCATATCACAGTGAAAAAAAGTAAATGACCTTAAGTAGAGAATTTAATACAGATTAATTTTAGTCTTTGATATTTTTTGCTATAGGCTGTAGTTTTCAAGTTATTCATGAAAAACTGAAAAAATGACCTTTACAACCCTCTTAACGGCGCCCCCAGCCATCAGTACTTTTTTTTTATTTGTTGTTCAGGACACCTTCCCCTTCCACTGTGCAAAATTAGCTTTTACACGAATAGTTTACAGTAATTGGGTTTTAGGCTTTTAGGGGTATGCGGAACAGGGTGTAAAGTTCACTCATCCATCATAGAAAAGGGAGGATCCTCCGACCAGCCGGTTGTTGTTTCTGGCGGGCAACTGCCCAACAATTGATGTCGGGTTCTTGTATATATGTCCATTGCACGGTAAACTTTAAGTGCGCGATGCAGGATTTATGTGACGTCATTATTTTTGTGTAACGTCAGGTCTTACTTGATATTCTCTAAGAATATTAATACTTTCTGCCATGCTCTATAGTTACGTGAAAATGTTTGTGCGCGGCGGGTAGACAGAAGTGTTCGCGTGCAGCCGTCGTCCAATCACAGCGCATCAGGCACGATTTCCGCTTTATTTTTGGATACACCTTTGACTTTTGAGGTATGTTGATTGGAAATAAAACAATAATAGAAGTGAATGTATTTATTATGCCAATGCAGATAAATTCAATTTCTTTTAAGAACCTATACCTCCGCTTTTCTTCTGATGTTAATTTAGTCCCGAAAAACAATGCGTTGAAAATGTTTACAAAAAGAAATGAAAATCACACACGGTCTACTGGTATTTCCTCTCCACTCTACCCTGGTGGGCGCAATCCAGTACATTCACATTCACCAGGGCTGTTTAGTCCCTTTCCAATACAGTAACAGTCAATGTCCCCCATGTAACAATCCTGGTTTGTAGCGCAGTAAGTTACTGTAAAATATATGATAAATTTAAATTCAATTCGATATTAAACCATTCACTACGCTTCTATGACCGGCCATTGTCACCCTATGTCAAATTTCTACATTTATATCTGTAATTCATAATGGTGTACGATGTACACTATTATGAATTACAGTTATAAGAGTCTACAATTTTTTTTTGCTTTAACCGTGTACAGTCACGGACTTTAATTGATGAGCCACCTGGCACTGTTCGTATTTTAGCCGTGTAATGCAAATCGGGCTTATTCGGTTCCCGACACGCAAAGTCATTATGTCTTCGTATTAGAAGAAGAAAATTATATTTCATATCTTTACCGGTTGGCTAACCTGCCTGAGAGCAGAACTACAAACTTGACAGCAGTGACTACTCAAAGTCAACCAATTGCAGGTCTAGCAACAGTAACCTAGCAACGATAAACAATTGTTGCTAAGTTACTGTTGCGATAGTAACGTTAGCGTACGGAGAAATTTTCTGACATCGATATTTCAACTGTCACTGTCTTCAGTTAAGTTTTCAGAATTATTGACTTAGTGAGCTATGATTCAAAGGAGGTCAGTATCAAATAGATTGGATAAACTTAATGCAACATTGTATTTATTTTTATCATTAAGAACTTATTAGTCAACCTCTATAGATATTTCCGATTAAAAGTAATTTATTTGTCATCTTGTTTACGAGCTTGCGATTTGAGTTCGTGTTTAATCGTGTAATCTCGTGAATGTATGAAACCGCAAAATTGAAAAGTTTGAAGGTGGCTCATCAATGAAAGTCCGTGACTGTACATAATGCAGAGAAAGAGAGAAATGGATGATAAGTTTAGTTAAAAGTTATGCCAAAAAAAATGTAGACTCCTAGAAACTAAAGTTAAATCGCTGTAAAGATCTCTATTTCTATAACAGCTACAATATTACTATAAAAGCTACACAGGGTTATTGGTAAAACACCAGCAACCTCTTAAGGAGTCATTGTACTCATCATTATGAACAACTTTTACTATGGGAACAAATATGAAATCGCGAAAAAAAAAACAGCTGTTCCGTACATTTTGACGAGTTAGGCGAACATAAATGTACGGAACAGCTGTTATTTCTTAGGCACGAGGTCCTCCATCATCTCCTCATGCTAGTATCCAAGTCGAAGTCATTTATTGTATGCCGTGATTCGAGTATAGGTACTAAAACACTTACCTGGTGGCCCTTGCTGAGCAGCTACACTAGCCACCAACATCACGAAAGCGAACAACAGCGCGACTTGTAAGTACTTCATGATGGATGACTGATGACAACCAAATCCTATACTGGCAAAATATTTATTTCTTCTGATATTTATAGTACTTATTTTAATGAGAAACCAAGTATAAATTCATTATTCCTGCTAATTTAGATATACAGGATGGCCAATTCGTAGATAAACAAATTTAAATGTAAATAATTGTGTTTTATTACAAACGAAAATTACTAGCTATTTTCCCATAATTATACAAGGTCAAATTAAATTAGCTAGCAAAACTCCTCAGACGTGATGGGTATCGAGCTGATGAGTATCGATATCGTTGAATAAAGCGACCGCATTTTACTCACCTTCACCGTATTTATAAACAAATTTTCGCATACTCTCCATCAAAGTCACAAATATTCTGCTTTTAGTGTGACCATGACAAGTCCCGATAACCCGATAGAAAAAAGTCAGGACGAATTCTTGGAATTTATTGTATCGGAAACACCCCTTTTATGGTTTCGATTATGTTTCGTGCTACATGGTTTTTGGCACCATCTTAATGGAACCACGTATTTGCTAGGTCTCACTGATTGATTTTATCCTATAAAAAATTAAAAAAACTTAACACTATTGCGATTGCCAGTCGCAGTAACAGTAGCACCTATCCTGTAGCCTCTTCCAGGAAGAATGGTGCAATTAGGTACCCCACCTAACCAGTTAAACAAAAATGATTTAGGGGTCATGGCTTGGTCAACAAAGGCTGCTCGTCTCCACAATAGTGAAAATATTGTTTATTTACAAATCCTAACACACACCACATCACGTCTGTAATCCCCGAAGGAATAGACAGAGGTGTACCTTAGTACACCCGCATTTTGCCAGTTATGTTTAAGTCCCATATAATAGGGGGCGAGCCTAAAGCAAACAAACCTATTGTGAGCCTATTGTTCACAAATCCTATGTGATCAGAATGGTATTAGTTACAGGATCTAATCTGTTGAAAAAAAATTCGATCGGATTGGATTACTGAAATGATTGCGGCAGTCATGGTCTTATTAAATGGTGCATAACGAATTTGCCACATTTTATCTAAATCGTGGTCATCAAAGAACCGTTGGACGCCAAATAAAAATAATGAATTCGAATTGGCCACCCTGTATTTATAGAACATTACTGGTGTTAATCATGACATGTACCTATCGGATTAAATTTTGATATTGGCTTTGTTCGTTTGAACTTTGCACACTTGGTAACTTCGGGGAAAGTAATTTTTAAGCATTATTACTTATATGGCTAGTTAATTTATTTGTAGGCGAATCGATCAGGCTAGTCATGTTGACAATCTACAAACGATAACGCTATTAGAAAATTAATTAAATGTATAAGAATGACATCATCTTAACGTTAAGTCACGTGGTTAGAACAAACGAATAGAAATATTCATACATTGGAGATGATTCCTTAAAAATGAAGATGATCCCAAATCATGAATGATGACTTCATTACTGACGTACAGTTACAAATTATAAATCAACAAAAAATGACAATGACCATTTCATATTTTTAAGTATCCTTCATTTATTTAAGACTAGCTGCTGCCAGCGGCTTCGCCCGCGTGTAATGTTTATAAATTATAGCCTATGTTACTCAGGGTGAATGTAGCTTTCTAATAGGGAAAGAATTTTTGAAATCGGCGCAGTAGTTTTTGAGTTTATTCGTTACAAACATACACACAAAAATACAAATCTTTCCTCTTTATAATATTAGTGTTGATAATATTCTAGAGTCAATCAAAGGCTATGTTTAAAATTGAATAAAAATAAATATTGGTCACGCATTAGAAAAAATACTATTTAAATAATTATTAGAAAATAAGTAAGTGAGTAATATATTATATTTAATAGTTGGTATTATATTAATACCTGAGTTTGTTGTTAGCTTCGGAACAACCGGTCTAATTCCGAAAATTCGTTCACTGATGGGAAGCTTCAATCAGTGAACGAATTTTCGGAAAAAATATTGTGGAGTGTAAAAAATAAATGAAGCTCGACACCATTCCTTAGATTTTTTTATATTTTGAGCACATGCGACTACTTACACACTGATTTATAATAGCTGTCATATATTTTTTTTTACTAGTAGTCAGAATTAAATGGTTTTTTTTTCTCGTAAGCGATTGTTTTACTTAAGTATTATGTCGAAGGTACGTCCCGTCGAAATAGAGATCCACCGAAGTAGTGTTCTCTCGAAGTAGTGTTCTTCGAAGGTGTGTTGTCGAAGTATGGTCTGTCGAAGTAGTGTTCTTCGAAGATGTGTTCTGTCGAAGCAATGAGTCGTCGAACTATTGTGTTTCGAAATTGAGATGCTGTCGAAATAATGATCTGTCGAAATTCAGAATGACAGTCACGTCAAACGTCAGCTGTCGCTGAAAACCAGCGCTGGGGCTCTGTCTCGCAGTATGGTCGCAGCATAATGCTGAACGATGGCCGTTTTGCGTGGATGTGACGCATATTTTCCCCCAACTTGTTCCTACTGCGTTTTTGTTCTTTCTTTGCGTTATTTTTTTCTTGACTTCCAGTAAATAAACTACATATTTAATGTTTAGATATAGCACGTAAAATATAATCTTTATTTCTGCGACAATTAGATTGCATATGCGGTTTTCGTTCCACTGTTATGGTACTTATGCATTCAAGTGTAACGATGATGTAGCTACATACATGCTTAAGCATCAGTCTCACCGCCGCCACAGACGAAGAAGCGACTAGCTGCGATAGTCTCGCTCAAGAAACGTACAAAAGATTGTGGATACCCGTTTAATAGGTAAAAGAGATAGATATATTTATAGTTGATCGCTGACTGTTGACACGGTAAGTACCAACTCGTTTGTTGCAGCGACAAGAGCTATCAAAGAGAGTACTCGCTCAGCGACACTCACTTGGCGGGCAGAACACTCGCTGAGAGACTCGCACTTGGTACATACATTTCCAGTTTATCCTGATCTCGCATTGTATAGGATTTCCGTACAATGCGAGATCAGTATAAACTGGAAATGTATAGCTTGACCAGCGAGTCATCGTTCGTTGCCGTTGCTCGCTCGCTGCTAGTTGTTCGCCAACTCGATATTAGTTGCTAGCTCTACTCGCTTCTAGTTAATCGCCGACTGTGGTATAGGTGCCTAACATCACACGGGCTATCTTAAAGTGACCGATTCGGTATCACTGCTGAGCGCGACAGCGATATCGCTTATATCTGAATAGGCCTTTAGTCCTATAGGGAAATGAAACGAAATTGTTTATTCTGTAAATAGGATATAGGAATCCCTTTTACACGTCATATTAAAAAATATTAAAAATAAGTTATGTGAGGAGGGGGCGAAAGAAAGATGTACATAAGTAGGGTAATATAATAAAAACCAACCTACTTTATCATTTTATTTAATGTTTATCCAACATTCTTCATTGCTTTAGAATGACGTTAATCAGTAAAATATTTAAAAAAATACACAAAAAAAAAACAATTTGGCATGCTTGTATTAACTGTATGCTGAACCAACTTTCAGGTCGGCGTTAATAAACGTTTCATAGCACGTACTATGGCTCTGCATTATTCCTGTCACTGTCGCACAAATTTGAAACAACAAGTGCAAGATACACATCTAAGTCGAAGTAGTCGTGCTAAGTTACGTTTATTAATCTCTCTAATAACCTACTGGAGATGGCAGTGTTCCTATGCAGTAGCAATGCTTGAGACCGTCAGTTCCTAGCCCGCAAAAGCAATCGTCAGTGAAATATCGGCAATCCGAGTGTGTAGAGCAGAGGTTGTAGGCTTGTGGAGCTGAAACATAAACATGAAACATTTTTTTGTTATAAAAAATATCCTGAATAAATAAAAAAGCAATAGTGTATTGCATAGATAAGCATAATAAGCTAAAAACGTTCCCAGTGCTGGGAAATCAGGCCTCCAGTCTGAGCCGGGCGCACGGGCCCAGTGCGGTCTACTGTGAGGCGGGCGCACGGGCCCATTGCAGTTCGATGGAGAATTTTTGGTTCCAATACTTCCGGTTTCCTGACGATGTTTATCTTTACCGTTTTGAGAACAGTGGTGATTTATTGTGTAAGTAAATTTCGTATATGTTGCGTCTTAAACGGGTTTCTGGGCACGGTTCCGGATGACAGCGAGAATACTTCGACGCCAAAGTGACCTTTTGTTTTGTATTTATTTGTTTATTTAGTTATTCTTTTGGTTTCTACGAAGTTGGTACCAATTTTATTATTTATGAACCTGTACCCACACAATAATGGACTGATGAAGGTATCAATCGATCTAGACGAAGCAGAATAGGAATTACTAACACAACATTTTCGGACAATATTAATAATACTTGCAGGAAAATTTTGTGTTAAAAAAAATACGTAGCAACTGAACTGTAGTGCAACTCTAGATTTAGATTCTTTACTAGCTCAAGGCTCAAATCTCAAAAATAACAAGTAAACTCAATTCCAAACTCTGAACTACATAACAGGCAAATCCAATATGATCGCACCCATTGGCTACACTTGCGATCCCAAATGAGAAAATTAAAGTGGTCTAACAATCTATGAATCATTTACTACATACTTATTTTTCCTGAAGATGTAGCCGATACATCATTCAAAAACTCACCGGGATTGAAAACAGGACAACAGCTTATTAAGGCTCGCACAAACAGGCGCGACAAGGGTAGCGCTGCATGTCGCGCCCGCGATGTCGCGCCTGTTTGTACGAGCCTTGGGGGAATTAAACAAAATTTCAACTCTTAGTGGCTTTTGTGGACAGGATTATAATTATTCAATTTGTTACAGTTGTAATAGCAATCACGTCAATTGGTTTAAATAGGTTTTTATTTTTATATGAATTCTAATTTTATTATCATTAGTCTTTTAGATAGATTATTTTCTATTTTGTGAATGTGAGAACATTGTAGGCTTATTGGACTGTAGATTTATTGAACATCTTCTATTTTTGTTAAGTACCTGGTACTTACTTGTTGAAAGGCCTACATTGTCCCCCCATGCCTACCAACACTGTAATTTGAAAGTATTGTAAAAGCCAATTATTTTTAAAAGAGTAACCATGGAGTTTCTTGCCGGCTCTTCTCCATAGGAAACGACCAATTGGAACCGTGCACCTAGCTTCTGACGTTTCATAAGTGCCCATGTAGGTTTATGTGAAATAAAATATTTTGATTTTGATTTTTTGAAAACAAAGATTAGGTAGGTACTTACGTGAGGTAGCCCTGGGGTCGACAGATATCAGGTTGAAGGCACCAACATTATAAACTAAAACAACGGTGAACAACAGAACGACTAACAAAAACCTCATGATGAACAGCGTATCACTAACGGTAGAGTAGAAACATGAGTTTTGCCACAGATATTTATATGTGAAAAAAACATGATCATATATTAGATCATATATTAGTATTTAAATTGATTATACATGCGTCGATATTTGCACTAGATTAAAATTGAAATTGGATTAGCTGGCACGCGGTTAGGGTTTAGCTAGACTGCATTCGATAAACTACATAACGGGTGTAAACATATCGAATAACAACAATTAACAAACTATACATGGATAATTATTTTCGGAAAAACAATTTTAGGAGAAGAAAGGGAGTACCGTTTCTAAATTATATTATATTTTGCTTTTGTCCAATATCGATTATGTACGAAGCCAAGAGTCACTTGTGCTAACCGTTATTTTTTTTTGTACTGGACCATACCTGGGAACTTTCTGGTTACGGAGATATTAAAGAACAAAGTACTAACTTTTCTGGACGTTTTTTTACGACAACAAATTTTAAATTCACTCAAAATTCTCTCACGATCCCTCCGTTGCATGAACCCTATAAGCACAATATGCTTGTAGCCTACTGAAGATATTACAGTGCACGAGTGTGTGCGCAGACACACGTACTCTCTCTCTTCACATCACTTTCATAGCCCGATGGTACGGCAATCCGACTCAACCGGGGAGAGGCGCAGGACCAACAGCTTAACGTGCTTTCCGATGCACGGGGATATCACACCGCCAACTTGCCAACTCCGGGCTGTTACTAAGAACGTCCTAATAGAAAAACTCAATAACCCTTTGCCCGACCCTTGAATCGTACCCAGGACACCGCTTAGCAGTCGCGCTTGCGACCACGATACCAACGGTACAGTTGTAGGTAACATAGAAAAACAAACAAATAAACGTAATTTAAATTATTTCTATAGGTATTATAGGTATTATTTCGTTTATTTATTTTGTTTCTTATATATTTAAATTTTTAAATATTTTTATAAAATCATTAAAAAAAAACATTTAAAAATATTATAAAAAATAGGAGCCCACCGGTATCGGGAACAGGTTCCAATCTAATAGGTATTATTAAATAGTCACGATAACAAACTATCCGTTACATTTCCGTTGTAAAATCAACCGTGTAAACTACAAGGTTCTAGTATGTAGTAATTAGAAAATAATAAATTAATGTACTTACTTATTAAAATACTAGCAGCGCCCCGCGGTTTCAACCGCGTACTGAGATATTCCTGATGGAAAAAATCAATAACAGGTGGCCCGATCTACGAGTCCAACCCAGGACCTCAGACCTCGTTCATAATCAGCGATTGCGACCACTAGACCAACGATGCAATAAACACAATAAAATAGTAAAAAAAAACAACCGCCTTCCAAAAAAAACCACAAAAATAGTGAATACCTTTAATTTCGGAAGACGGTGGCAAAATACCAAAATTGAAAAGCAAAAACACCTACTTTTGTAAAAAGTTTTGTAAATAACAGTGTATATATATATATAGTCCTCCAGACCGTATTTTCGGCCACGGCGGCCAATCTCAACGGAGACTAGCCTTCGGCGCGGGAGATATTATAGTGCACAAGTGTTTGCGCAGACACAAGTGCACTCTCTCTTCCCTCACTCTCATAGTCCGATGGGACGGCAATCCGACACGACCGGAGAGAGATCAGGCGTAGGACCAACGGCTTAACGTGCTTTCCGAGGCACGGGGGTATCACACCGCCAACTTCCAAACTCCGGGCTGTTACTACGAAATACCTGATGGAAAAATCGAATAACACTTTGCCCGACCCGGGAATCGAACCCAGGACCCCACGCTCTGCAGTCGCGCTTGCGAGCACGAGACCAACGGGGCAGTCAACAAAATAACAGTGACTGAGACACTAAAAACATCGTCTACATATAATAAATAAGTGGGAAAAAATACGTAATATTGAAGCTAACTCAAAAACTACGCAAGCAAAGTTAATAAAATTTATATGGGACCATCTCTGGAGCATATCCTACCAAACAAAAAAGAGTCATCAAAATCGATTCATAATTGGCGGGTTAATCACGTAAAATACACACAAAAAAAAAAATACAGATGAATAAGACCTCCTCCTTTTTGAAGAAGTCGGAAGAAAAGATTTTCATGTATGAACACCCTGTATTATCCAATTTAGTTTTCACAGGGACCCACGAAATCAACAACTCGGAAAATTCTAATACCACGAAATATTTTTGTCCTAATGGCGTTCATTTTTCGCAGCAAACCGAAGGAGCTAATGGATGGTATCGAATTATCGTTATGTTGAACGAAATACTTTTTCACAACAATTCTAGGGCCTCTCGAATTTTCCACAATAATGTCAAGGTCTGAATATTGAGTTATATTATTTATTATATTTACGTTTATTGAAATTATTATTTATGAAGCCATGTCTGGCTGGGTATCGGGTTTATTAGAAATGGTTTTCTCGTTTTATATTTTGGCTGAGTTTAAGTTAATTTGCTTACTGTGTAAAAAAAATGTTAGGCTACCAGACATAGAAAACCTTTTCTCAGCAAATCGTAAGATTTTGATTTTGATATGTCGTTGGGGCCCAACGACAAATAAAAATTAAGTTGTACAATACAGAATCTACCCAAACAAGACCTCTTAGACACTGAACCTTCATAATTCAGCTCACTTCCCAACTCAATAGGGCGTAAAAATCTGATCGGCGTACATCAAAAACTTTCTTTGAACATGAAACCAGTGGATCTCAAACTATCGAATAGCTTCGTTCCGTCAATTTGACCGCGACCCGAAAACTGCCGAAGACTTACGAGCACTTACGAAGCCGGAAGTCTTGATGGATGATGAGTTTCCTTGATCTTTCGTGCTTTATTGAGCAGAAATATTCCTGTAAAACTTTTCTCGGTAATTCTTGAGACAAAGGAATGAACATGTTGATTTGTTTATGTGTTTGTTTGATGTTGTAAAGAAAATGTTAGGGAAATAAGAGATGTTTTTATCAAAAATCTCTATCTGTATGAAAATAACTACTTGCATTTGATTATTTACGAAGCATTAATTTGCTTTTCTTTTAGAATATTAATATAGTGATGTAATGATTATATTGAGATTAACGTTCTTATAAAATACTGGTTTAGGCATCTGTCCCACCGCCGCGCCGTCAAGAAAGCGACTAGTTAACAACGATTTTATCGCTTAAGAAACGTCGTACAAAAGATTATAGGTCCCGTACTCCCGTCTAAGTAAAAGAGTACATAAATTATTTTTCACACCACCTGCTCGACATTGACAAATTATATGTCATGCAAACCTAACCTAAAGTAAGCCATTAAGACCTAAGAGTCTAGCAGGGTAATAATATTGTACTGAATTTCATTATGACCCGGTGGTCATTAATGTGATTTGAATTTGGAACATAAAGTAGAACATTTATGATAAGTAGTAGGTACAGTCACGGACTGTAATTGACGAGCCACCTGGCACTGTTCGTATTTTAGTCGTGTAATGCAAATCGGGTTTATTCGGTTCCCGACATGCAAAGTCGTATTAGAAGAAGAAAATTATATTTCATATCTTTACCGGTTGACTAACCTGAGAGCCAGAACTACAAACTTGACAGCAGAGTGACTACTCAAAGTCAACCAATTGCAGGTCTAGCGACAGTAACCTAGCAATGATAAACAATTGTTGCTAGGTTACTGTTGCGATCGTAACGTTAGCGTACGGAGAAATTCTCTGACATCGATATTTCAGCTGTCACTGTCTTCAGTTAAGTTTTCAGAATTATTGAGTTAATGAGCTATGATTCAAAGGAGGTCAGTATCAAATAGATTGGATAAACTGAATGCAACATTGTATTTATTTTTATCATTAAGAACTTATTAGTCAACCTCTATGGATAAGACTATTTCCGATTAAAAGTAATTTATTTGTCATCTTGATATTTTAACTGGCACTGTCTTCAGTTATGTTTTCATAATTATCGAGTTAATGAGCTATGATTCAAAGGAGGTCGGTATCAAATAGATTGAATAAACTTAATGCAACATTGTATTTATTTTTATCATTGAGAACTTACGAGCTCTATGGATATTTCCGATTAAAAGTAATTTATTTGTCATCTTGTTTACGAGCTTGCGATTTGAGTTCGTGTTTAATCGTGTAATCTCGTGAATGTATGAAAGTACTACTAGTACTAGTATTACTTTTAATCGGAAATATCCATAGAAATTGACTAATAAAGTCAACCTCTATGGATATTTCCGATTAAAAGTAATTTATTTGTCATCTTGTTTACGAGCTTGCGATTTGAGTTCGTGTTTAATCGTGTAATCTCGTGAATGTATGAAACTGCAAAATTGAAAAGTTTTAAGGTGGCTCATCAATTAAAGTCCGTGACTGTACATACTAATTCCATGCATTCACCACTAAGATCTGCACTAAAAATTAATTGTTCGAAAATCGAACTGCCACCACGAGCAGAATATAAAAAAAAAAAAATAAAAAAAATTATAAAAAGGCGCAAATACTAAAAATTGAATTGCTTTGTGCAACAAATTACTTAACTACAATACATACAAATTTTCACAAAAATGTCGAGTGACGATAGTGATTTGACTCCGGAGTACATTAAATCCGAAGCCATTCACATTGCCAACAATCTACTCCTAGAAAAGTCCAAGGAATCGTAAATTAAAGGCTACGACGATTTGTACAAATAGAAAAGTATAAAGGGCGTCAAGTCTATATCTGAATCAGTGCCTTTAGTCTACTTCCAGCATTTATCATGTACAAAAAATCAAGTAGCCTATGGTGCATGTATTCGATGCTCAGGTCAACAATAAGCATCAAAAATAATATACAAATTAATATATACACCAAATTACTAGCATTTTTAAAAAGGAAATCGGAAGGACATCTCGTCCTAAGAAATCGAAAGTTTTCACAGCTCAAAATGTGGAAACGTTTCTAAATGAAACCGCTGACCACAGCTTTCTTGCCACAAAAGTAAGTACCTACCTATTGATTCAATTTTGAGTAGGTAACTAAAATATCTACTGTACTTACTATGTATAGGTAAGTATAGGTACTAGCTACCCGCTCATGAATCGATCGCTTGTATGCGATCTACTGATATGTGATGTTTCGACTCTAAGTTAAATAAAAATTATTATTGTAAACTTTTGTAAGGTTCTTAGATAACTTTTTTATAACATAAAATGTATATATTACGTAAGTTACCTTCCTACTTAAATACTAACCTACCTACCTATTTTTGTTACAGGTGATATTGATTCTTGGAGTGAATGGCGCTTGTCGTAGAAATGAACTCATAAACATTAAAATCGAAGTTATCGAAAAACATTCAGATTTGTTGCTGGTAAAGGAGAATGGGCGCCTGCTTATAGGATTCTGCCCTAAAGCCCAATAACAATAAGATATATACCAATAGAAAGAGCTTTTCAAGGATAACCTTTCCTACTAACACGACTTTTGCTAATTGTTACTCAGTTCGGAGTAAATTACCTAAATAGGTGTGAATACCTGGGCATTGAAGTTAAGGAATTTTCTTGGCCCTTTAACATTTAATTGTTTTAAATAGGTCTACTAACTGTTATTGTAATTTTAATAAATACTTGGATTCTAGTACTAATGCTTTTTATTGTCTCGTAGATGGTGTGAAAAGTAGAGTATTCTCCTCGGGGATAAAGGTGCCTTCGTCTTGGGTGAACTTGAATCCCACGCTGCACTCAGGATTCTTGTCTTGCTTTGCTCGGCAGTTAACACTCAGAATCCTTCGTTAATTTTTTTTTGCTCGGGATTCAATACGGCACCCACTACAAAAGACACTACTTTATCACCTTAGTGCATAATCTACTTATATGTTCCATACATTTGTGTTCACTTAAATCGACAAAATGTATGGAACAGCAGATTATTTTTTCACGATTTCAAAGTTGGTCCCGTAGAAAAAGTTGTTCAAAATGATGAGTACAATGACCCCTTTTCGGGTTTAGCAAAAAAAATAATGTTTAAACAAAAAATAATGTTGTATTATTAGTTGATCGCTGAGTACTATTTTGCCGTTTGCCTAGCTATCGACGCTGAAGTTCTATCATTTGTACTCGCTCAGCGACTCTCGCTTTAGAGACTCATGATCGACCTCGCTTTCATACGCATACCAGCGAGTATAGATAGTCGTCGTCGCGCACTCGCTTCTAGTTGCTCGCCAACTTGTTTTTAGTTGCTAGCTCTAATCGCTTCTTGTTAATCGCCGTCGGCGGTGGGACAGGTGCTTATGAGTTCTTCTTCTCTACTTACATTGAGAACGCGATTATTGGGAGCTTTAAAAATATCACGGAATATATCCCCGTAAAAATTAAATGACTAACTAAATAGCTATACTTACTATGAAACATATTTTTTTGTAACTTTGACAGCCACAGTACTACAAATTGTACTGTCTTTGTTCAGCCTGTTCTTCACAATTTTCTTCAGCATAACGAGATTGTTTCAGCGTGTTATCTTGCGAACGCGCCGTCTTCCTAATGACGCCTATTTCAAAGTAATTCAGACCCGCCTTATGATTTACACTTTTTAATTTTGTTACTTTGTACTTTGTTTTTTTTTTTGAGGCCTCTTCTCATGCAGAGGACGCACGAGCTTTGAGCATCACGTCTTCTCAAGACGGGTTGGCGATCTTAAAATACTATGTATTATAATAATTTTGTCTAGATTTTGCAGGTCTTCAAGAAACTTTGCGAACTTTCATGTTTTATAATATTCAGAAACTCGGGCAGACAGGCAAAGTTTGAAGAGCCTCAACTATTAATAGTTTGCCGCGGAAAGTGCTAACAGGCGTGAAAATTTTCACAGATTCTGGAAAATGTCTGTTTTGCAAATCCGAAATTATGTGATCAGGTAAGTTGGGACACAGTTACTTATTTAGCATTAAAATTGGATCGTCGTCTGTGACATTCAAGTTCAGAGGCCTAAGTTACAAAGTTGAGGCCTGAATTCCTCTTACGCTGATGTCGGTCGCGTACGTCGGTCGCGCGTGCTTATACAAATTGTGTTCTATATAGCACCATACTGCGATGCTGACGCCAGAGCGGCGCGTACTATAATGCTACGCGTACGCGACCGACCGTACGCGACCGACATCAGCATAAGAGGAATTAAGGCCTTACCATAATGCGAGATTTTATAATGGTTTGGATAGACAAGTCAAGATTATAAGTTCAATAATTGTTTATCCATTTATACAGCTAGGTCCATTTTGTGCAGGCCATGTAGGTACAATTTATAGACATGTTTCCTATAAAATTCATTGATCAAAACCTTTGACAAGTGCCATATTCCCACTTTATCCTCCTTACACTATGAACTTACGTAAAAATATCCCCATCTTTTGAAGGGACGGCGAAGATTAATCGTGTGTCAATCAGAGTGAGTGATCAATGCTTGACGTTTAGAGTACGTATTCATGTAACCTATTATAGATTTCCTTCCACACTTTAACTGTAGAAAAGGCATTCATTTCTTTCAAGTATATTTTCATGGAATATTTGAATAGAGATGTTATTTTATAGAACCCTTTTGTACCCTTTAGCATCCTCTTTTCTTTGTTATTTAAACAAGAAAATAGTATAGAATATTTATATAAACCGCGGTTCAGCCTTATAAAAACAATTTGAGTCAGAGACAAGACAATTTCCCGCGAAATTGTTCGCAACATTTTGTCACATCTCTAAGTAGAGTATACCTGCCTGTGTTATGCTACCCTAGTACTTACTTAAATAATTTCATGAAGGTTCAAGTTGAAGAAAAAGTTAGTAGAAAGAAATTACTGGCAAGAAGAGTTTTTATATAGCGTAGAAACCGCGTAGAGATCTCGTACGAGACTAATGCCCGTATTCAAAGAGAATTTAACATAGTCATTGCCCGTATTCAACAACTTCCCCTAAGTTCGCTTAAGCATGGTTAGGAAGCTGTTAGAAGGTGGTTTAAGGTGGTAAGAAAGGTGTCGAAGGTAGTAAGCCACCTGCGTTTAAGGGATGTTTGTAAAAACGGGCATAAAATGGGTAAATGGTTAAAAAATTAAGAAGACGGGTCTTAAAAAAAAATTGTTTTTAGTTTGTTATTAGGCGGAGTTTGCATTAATTATCCAAGCAAAATTGATACAGTTGAACAGATTCTGTAGAATATCGTCATGAACATATTTTCCAAGCTTAGACGATAATTAAATTAAATATTTTATAAGAAAGTCCTCAGTACTCTTTGACAGTCGCTACGGGTTGTCAGAAGCCCCAAAGTCTGACAACCAGTCTTACCAAGGGGTGTTACCCAGTTACTAGGAGGTGGAGGTCAGATAGGCAGTCGCTTCATGTAAAATATTGGTATTCAGCTGCATCCGGTTAGACTGAAAGCCGACCCCAACATAGTTGTGAAAAGGCTAAGGCAGATTGATAAGAAAGTCCTCAGTGCGTTTTTTTTTTCGTTATTTCTAATTTCCGACTTCAGCGAAAGTTGATGAGAAGTTATTTCTATCAAGCCAGGTTCTGACAAAAGTACGCACAAGGAAAACGTTCTGTGTCCATTCCGTTTGGACATTGATGTCTTCTTATGTACAGTGCAACACCTGTATCGTTTTAAGTAGGTATACAAGTTGTAAGAGGCTGCGAGTTTAGGGGCATAATCTACCAAAACAAAATTGAACGAACTCCACAAATGTCTTGTGGAGTTCTATTCTATTGTTCGCAAAAGTTTAAGTTCAGGCCCAGGTATATTGGCCCGGGCTGCGGGAGAGTCCGAAAGGGATACCGGGGCCCTTGGCAACAGGCAACTGAAGGAACACGGGTGGGTTTTAGTCAGTAAAAGTCTGACACGCCCTTCCGCTCCGCCCAGAGCGGGAGAAGTCATATGAGGATTTCCAAACCTCAAAAAAAAAAAAGTCCTAAATTCCTCCTTTTCTCCTTCCTGTGAATTTTATCACGTAACATTGACATTAAATTGTTTTTAATCTAGGCGTACAGATGTTATGAAAGGTTACATTAAATATTTAAAATTTTTAAATTAGGACCTGGCCCATATAACATGTTATGAAACTAAAAGGTTATATTTAAACATTTATGTTACCCCCATATAAAATCACTTAAATACTGAATGTCCACCCCCATATAAAATCTCTTAAATATTGAAATTCCAATCCAATTGCATCAAAGTTACACAAAAAATCTCTGAACGTGCACCAACATAAATATCGTGCCTGCTAACTAATTTGGCCCCAGGGAAACTCTTGCTACCATTGTATTCCACAATATACGACCAATTCCTGGCTGTTTGTGTGTGAGCCACGTGGATAAATGACATCACTACCGAATGACAGAGCCCCAGGGGACTATTAGGAGAGATATGTATCGCAATGGAGTCGTTTGAGCCGATGTTATGAAGCTCCAAGAGCTCGCAAAGGTTTAAATGTTGGAAAGATCAAGTTCAACACGTTCATCTGTAATTAAAAGATTTCTATCATAACTTTTTCCAAAAAATATTGTTTGAATAACATTATTAAATTGTAATTGAAAAATCATCGACAAAAATTGTGGATGAAGATTTAGATAAACAAATTGCACAAAATAAGAAACTAACTCTATCTATCTGTAACCTTTTGGCGCCGTTAAGGCTGAACGGCTCTTTTAATGTCGATAGTACGTTCCCTTGAGATAATTACCGACCTTTTAATATATACTTAACTATAGCTTCCTCACGCGGCTTCGCTCGCGTGGTATGTCGATAAAAAGTCGCTGCCATCTATCACCTTGTCAAATTTTATCGAAATCCGTTCAGTGGTTTAGGCGTGAAAAGGTAACATACAGGCAGACAGACAGAGGTACTTTCGGATTTATAATATTAGTATGGATGCAAAGAAACTGTTCTCTTTACATCTAACTAGCTGCGCCCGCGGTTTCAACCGCGCAAGTCTCGGTCTCGTGGGAATATAGGTATAAAAAGTATCTTACGTCCTATTCCGGGTCATGGACTACCCCTATGCCAAATTTCATCCCAATCCCTTCAGCTGTTTTAGAGTCAAAGCGTAACAAACAAACTCACTGCTGATTCTGGATAAGAGAATCCTCCTTCCACTCCAATGTGCCTCGCAAGTCGGAATGGCAATTATTTCCGCTTGTCAACTTACTCGGAATTCGCTTTAAGACGTTGACTTCAAAAGATGCACAGATTACAATAAAGAAAAATCCAATTTCCGTACTACGATCGTTCTGGATTAAACGAATATTTGATTTATAAAGTTGTACGTGTTACGTGTTTGTTCTCACAGAGCTTGAAATGGGACAATACATGTTTCTAGACCTGTACCTTCGTGCAATAAACTCAAACTCAATGCATTTATTTCAATTAAACCAATTTCAGGCACTTTTCAAATTGTCCAGGGGTCGGTCAGTTAGAAAGATGAAGCTGTCCATTTCAAAGCGTAGTAGGTTCTTAGGTAGAAGAATGGGTAAGAAAGAAACTCTACAGACACTCTCTTAAATCAAAATGTTTGTTACTTTTGGTAACCATTTGTTTAGTTACCATCGATTAAGAAAAACTAAAAATTAATGTTTCGTTATGTCACAAAATTCATCATAAAATGAACAGAGTTTAATAAGTGCAGGTGCAAAATGAATATATGTCTTTCTTGCCTCATATCCCTGCATTGACATCCACAAGTCATTATTTAATTTATTCAAATCATACGAAACTATAATAGTGTACTATGTTATTTTATGTATTCACCATGCCTGAACCAACCGCTTCTTAAAACAGTGAGTCAATTTTGCCACACAATTTATTTCTATTCAATAATATTTCACGCAAAGGATATGTTTTGATTTTTGTTTACCCAAAATAACCCTTCTTTGAGATTCAATTTCGGGGTCATGGGTCGGAAAATGAAATGTCGCTTGCCTGGACCGAAAAAGGGTGGCGTAATGCAAAGGTTCAGCAGTAAATGTGGGGATGAAACCTTTCTTATGAAGTAAAAAAAAAATAGGTATCCTACTATCCTATGATATGAATATCGTGTGATCTCCAGAAAAGAATGACCAACCAACTAAAATTGTTTATTTTTTTATTTGTATAGTTAGTTTTAATCAGTAATTTAATTTAGTATATAATGCAAATAGTTAGTATAGTTTGTTAGTTTATGTAGCATAAGAAGATTATGAATGAAAATACAATAAAATAAATAAGAAAATAAAAATTATTGCTAAAATAAATGTTGTGCTGTTGTGTTTATGTGTACTTTTAATCAGAAAAAAAAATGTACGTAAATAACAATTAACCTAATTCATTAATAAAATAAAAATAACCAAATTATATCCTTACTTTTAACTAAAACTCAAATATAATAGAATAGAATATATCTATTCAGTATAAAATTGGTAAAATATTAACATAAAATCTTAGAAATAATTTACAAAGGTATTATAATGTTAGATGCCTGTACTAGGATAAACCTGTATCACAGGCTGGCACGTTTCCGGAAGACATTGCTATGGACGACTACTTCGACGCCTAAGTGTCCTTTTATTTTTGTATAGTTATTTATTTGTGTTAAATATTGTAAAATAAAATAAATACCAACTCTCAATATTTTCCAAAAATACGCATTCCTTCTGCACGGCCAGCAGTTTTAATCAACAAAGTTGCCCTGTTGAACACTCCAACATGTTTTTGAACTAAACGGATAAGTTTTAAACATTATTATCAAAGGTTTTTTCTAGACGAGCACGCTTTGTGTCAGACTAATCAAGTTTCGATTCATTCAAATGGAATCACTTTCTGATGTTGCAGAAAATCAAAAGTTCGCTTCTTTGAAGGATTTTTCTTTTAAATTCAAGACGAAAGTTTAGATTAAGTTTTATTAGATTTGAGTGAACAGTTTTGGAATTCTATCAATCTCACCAAAATCTCATAATGTTTATGCAGAATTTAGACAAAAATGTAGATTATACAGACAAAGTGGGTTTTACTGTTAGAAAATTCTCAGAAATAACCCGGAATCAAAATTTGTGCTTCTATTCTTAACCGAAGGTCCCTTCGGCGAATACAAGGGAAGAGTAGGAACCAGCAGGCGTAGGATGGCGTTTTTATCTCTACGAAGAATAGACATAGCTTTTTCTACACAAAGTGACAGCTCGTTTCTTCATTTTTGACATCCACCGTAGAAATCTTTCTACAATCTGTCATTTTGTCTTTCATTTCTAACGATCTTTGTCTAGGTCTTTTTGTAGGTAGACGATTTCGAAGCAAGTTTTCTATCCTTACTGTCAAAATCACACTGACAACCGATAAATCCTATGACAAAACAAAGAATTCTGAGTCGAATTATGTAAAAGAGTGAAATTCGTAAAAAGTGCAGTTGACTCTTTCTACTTTACTGCCGTCGACCATTTTCTAGAAACCATTTTCTAGTCAATTCTCGCAAATTTTCATTGACTAGAAACCATTTTCTAGTCAATTCTCGCAAATTAGTGAAGAAACTGGCCCTAAAAATAATAGGTACACCTGTTGAAACGCACTGCCATTGCCAGTTTCATTATTCATCTCTTACCCCAGAACAATGGCCTTACTAAGTTCCTAAATATTATGATGAAGGTAAATATGAAACCCTTTGCATGAATATTCAACCTATTTGGTCTGAATATTCATAATTACATTACATTTGCTAGTAGTTCAGGAACAGCGCTACAAGCCACGCTTAGTGTATCTACCGCATAAAGGTAGGCGAGGAAAATAAAGCCTCTCCCCCACAGGCGCGTTTATATCGCGCGATAATAACGGTAACGTTATTGCGATTTCTGTTTTCAGTATATTTTGTACATGAAGTTCTACATTGCTGCAATAATAACGCCGCAATAGGAGTAGGACGACGCCATATTCCGATAAGTATTCTTAGAACATTTTGTCACATTAACGTTCTATTCTACACTAAAGAACAATGTCAGGTTTCGGCCTACACAACTTGTAAAAACTTTGTGTCCGTGTGAATTTAAATTCAAGTTTTTACCTACAACAATTTAAATATTGAATTCCAACTAATTAGAAAATATTTAGTTCTTTTCGAGAACTTTTTAAAAAGAAAATCATTTTAATAAGTAATCATTTCTTTCATCATGTTCTAGGTTTTTCTTTTCTTAAATAAAAAAGTTTCAGACCTGTGCTCGATGACTTAACCGTAAGAATTTTCACTGTCCGTGACAAATTAATATTGAGCCAAAGTTACTATGGACACCTGACATTGTTCTTTTGCGGTGAACAGTTTCAGACTCAAGGTTTTATACTACACTGAATTTTAGTACACCTCTACCTAACCCTTCGGGCTAAACAGGCGCGATGATATGTCATGTGAATTTAGACATTCATATCCTTAATTTTGTTCCTGGCTAGCATTTAGCCAGGAAAATCTGACTGGCTAGTTAGAATTCTAACCATCCTGACTCTTACTACTCTATTCTGAATTCAATGAGTGAATTTTATTAAGCGCGGTGTAAAAATACTAATAAACTAAATCTAATTTTTATAGAAATTACAAAAATAAAACCCACTAGTGTGGATTTTATTTTTCAATCTGAGTGTGCCTTTGCAAAATAAAAAAAGGAAATACCGCATAGGGTGAATGGATACTAAAAATATTTTAAAAAAAAACTCGACCTCTCGTTAGGTACGAGAGTAAGACCCTCCAAACGGAGGTACACCCAATCCACTAAATGATAAGATGACTAAATAATTTCTAAAGAGGGTATGAAAAAAAAAAAAAGCAATTTCTTAAATATTTAATGTAAACCAAAAGCCTCAATTTAAACGCCTACGTAAATTTTGAGACAGTTTGATTTCTTCTCCACACACACAATGGCCGATGATATTATCCTCCTGCGGGTGAACACATACACATTTGTTCATGGCGTCCGGCTTCCATCCATCACAGTGGACAGTGTAGGTACAGTATCTAATTCCTGCAAATAAACAGGCATTTAACGTACTTACTAATAGGCATATATGGCGATGTCGGAACTCTAAAGACTTGAAATAATTGTTGGTTGATGTAAGATCTTAATGGGTAACCTATGTAGTTTCTGAAATAGCTTATAACAGAAATCTACACATTTATCTCAAAAATAATGTTTTTTTCGGAAAGGACAATACTGTGGCGGTATCTACATCGCCACATGCGAACTACGCATCAAAGACTTGACGTCACACAAAAATCCTGACGTCACATAAATCCTGCATCGCGCAATTAAAGTTTACCGTGCAGTGGACATATTTATACAAGAATCCAATATCAATCATTGGGCAGTTGCCCGCCAGACACAACACCCGTCTGGAAGGAGGATCCTCCCTTTTCTATGGTGGCATACCCCCTAAAATACTATAATTATTATCTGTTTACACAGTATACGTATATTATTAGCGCTAAATAAAATGAATGAACTCATGCATTCTGGACTACAATGTTGAATTTGCAAGCTTGATTCAGACAGTTGTAATTCTAATTCTGGACATAACTAAGTAGGGAGATTTTATGCTCAAAATAGTTTACCTGAATTTACTCCTTTCGTCAAAGGCGCAGATCGAGGGTAGCTCATCTGCATAGGTAATGCTACCAATGCATCTGGAAGTTAAAAATAATATTGTATTTCTTTATTTGCTTTTTAAACATAGATAATAGCTTCAATTTTTAAATATTTTCATTAAAAAAAAAATTAATAACCATATTGTATTATTTTTATATATTTATTTGTTTTATTTATTTGTATTGAACTATATCGTTAAGTAGTATATATTTTAATTAAATAACTAATGTTTAAACCTATACAAGCTTTGTTAAACGTAAGTCCGTGCACGGATTCAAACGAAACATTTTGGAGTTTGGGACATTTGGGATTTTTGCGGCACGACCCGTCCAACTGTGCGCGAGCCTTTAAAAACTTAGGTAAAACTTATGTACCTAAGTGTTTCACAATGTTTTAACAGGTCATCAATCTTCTAAATTACCAAATAAACTTAATCACTGCTCTTTAGGTCCGTTAAATTGCTAGCTAGCGATTTACCTGTATCTCCCGAATCTGTTCGTCTCATTAAAACTGCAGGTCCTGGGTAGCGCATGCCCTGCATTTGAAATGAAGACAATATATCTGAAAGTTAATTTATTAAGATATTATATATTTATCGCAAACAGTGTAAAAATGTGGTAAAATATAAATTACCTTCCAGGTTATTTTTTTTCTCTTCGTATAACAGATATAGAAAAGCAACATGCACAAACAAAAGCAAAACATTAAAAAAATACGAGCAAGCCTGATTGGCTGACAGTACCAACCTCTCGGAAAATGGGTTGGTACCATCTGACGGCCAACTCTAGAACCGCGCGCGCGCAACGGTCAAATCAATAACGCGTGTTTCCCCGGCTTCGTGTTACACACTTCCGTCCATTTTCACGAAATTACTCCCACAGATTGCAGTAAAGTGAGAGGAAAGGATGTTCACATGAAAAAAAACAATTAATATTTTTCACAGTTTGTAATCTATTCTAACATGAAAATACAGAAAAAATATATTATTATTTTAAACTGTGACGACGTGTGTCATCAACATCAACAGTGACTTTCTCTTGGCATCTACATTGTCCGATTATACTGTCATCGTATGGGAACACACAGTCGCATGAAGGGTGGTCCTCACTCGAGCATTGATATTTGACAGAGCAGTAGCGAACTGGAAAAAAACACTTAATTGAAATACTGTGTATTTAGGATTTTAATGGTGGTTCCCTGTGTTTCGAACTAGGAATAAGTTCTCAACCTGCTTAGGTTAACTAGCTTAGCTTAACTAGCTTTAGTTAGTAGTTCTATACCTAAGGAATTTAAGTAGCTACTAAGCGGACATGAGGACTACTCGTTTTAAAGCTCCTGTAGATAGAGCGCGACACGACGCGACGGCGCGATGCGACTCTGGTGGAACAATTTATGAAAACTACACGGAAAATTGTTCTACTGATGTCGCGTCGCGCCTGTCTGCCGGGAGTCTTATGAATACTTCATATCTTAAGGAGCATACTTTTTTTACGGTGTTAATCTTGCTCAAATCGTGCTGAAAACCTTTGAGACGAGATTTTTATATAATCATTAAGTTACATACCTTATGTTTATAACTGTTGAAGTTATTAGAACTAACACTTTATCAACATAAAAACGAGTTTCGAAACTGAAGAGGTCGCTAACTAAGGAGCTATCGCGATGAGGAAGTATTGATTCTATATATAAATAAATAAATAAATATACGCAATTACAATAACCTGTGCGACCGCCAGAAAAAAATTAAGAAGATAAAGTTCTAATCAACCACATTTCAAACAAAATAAAACGGCTTATTAAAAAAGCTAGAAGATCGAAAAACAAAAAGAAAATCTATCAATATAGGTAGTACCAACCGTTTGCAGACTCCACTATCACCAAGACAGCTAACAGAAATAGGACAGACAGCAAACCTTGCAAGTACTTCATGATCACAACACTAAAGGTAAAATGCTAGTTTTTTCCCTGTTATTATAAACCAGAACGATTTGCCATGAAAATTGATTATAATACGTATTTTACAAATCATTTGAAATCAATGTAAAACCACAAA
The DNA here is from genome assembly GCA_947363905.1 of Lithophane semibrunnea. NCBI lineage: Eukaryota > Metazoa > Arthropoda > Insecta > Lepidoptera > Noctuidae > Lithophane > Lithophane semibrunnea. Next base: position 16,643,424 of record OX376194.1, read on the forward strand.
CAAATGCTATTGTTGTACCGGTAGCATAAGCGGCTATAAAGGTTTTGATATTCCGAAATTGAAATTTTAGACTTCATACTTTGTATTTGGCGTACGTTGGCTGGGACAGACTGGATGCGGAAAGCGGAGGACAGGGGGCTTAAAAACAGCCATTCCGCAGAATTATAATAGGAAAATATTATGTATCATCGTAAAATGTCACAAACTGACAAATCATAGAATGATCTGCGTGCGATTCATATTAAGAAATAATTCATCTGTTTGACAGCTATCTAGCTAGCTTCCTTGGCTATCGCATTAGGCTACGACCTGTAATGGTAGTTTTAAGGCATTGACCAATGTCGTGTAACCCCATTTAAATAAATAAAAAACATCAATGGAGATTCGTAAAATAGTCCACAGATTATGAATTGCTTTAGTGTCAAATAAATTAGAGGAATTGCTAATGACAGCTTGGAATTAAGGAAATGAATCGCTTTTAGAGGAATTGCTAATGTGGCCGTTTTAGGCCCCCAGGGTATTGTAACCCAGCCTGGTAGAGGCCTTTGTCCAGCAGTGGACTGCGATAGGCTGAGTTGATTGATTGGCTTTTTACTTTGGTGATCAGAGGTACGATTCCCGTATTTTGAAAAACTTTCATATTCTTAACTCAGACTCAATCTGTAAAAATCACCTACAATTATTTTACATATTATATTTTTGACCCGTTCTGGAGTTTGATTGTCGCTGAGAGGAGATTGCTTCTAGATTTCGCACATTTTAATTACGGGAATTTGCCTACTCATATTGTTTTTCACTTATGCAATGGGTTTAAAAGATTGCGTTCCATATTCACCCACTGCTGTACGTAGGTACTTATAGCCTTATAGAGGTATATTGAACAGAGTATAAAGTTCACTCATCGTCTATAGAAAAGGGAGGATCCGCCGACCAGACGGGAGTTGTATCTGGTAGGCAACTGCCCAACGATTGAAATTGGAATCTTGTATTTATAAAATTGGCTTTGTGACAGATGTTTTTATTCAATAGATGATTATTTAAATTTTAAATCTTAAACAGACGTGATGAAACTAAATTTGCGAACACTTACTTAAATTATAAGTATTGATATTACTTAAAAATCTAATTTATACATTGATGAACAGTCTTGACTGTGAGATATATTCTAAAACTAAAATAATATTTTATAATGTAATGTGCCTAATTAATTAATATTGACGAAGTAAGACTGTAAATTCTATTATGATTATGATGTGTATGACTATTGTAATGACATTGATGTAAATTTATGATTATTATTACCAATGCATGTACCAACCAGAAATATTTGCACGACTGATAAGTCGAATATAGTGAGACTAAAATTATTTTACCATGTTAATGCAAGTACCTATATTCTGGCAAATAAATAAATTTCATTTCATTTCATTTCATTTCATTTCATTGTATATTTATGTCCATCGCGCGGTAAACTCTAATTGCGCGATGCAGGATTTTATGTGACGTCAGGATTTTTGTGTGACATCAGGTCTTTGCTGCGTAGTTCGCATGTGGCGATGTAGATGCCGCCATAGCCTCTCGGTATCTCTATGTACAATCTAACCAGCCAATATGTTTACATTTTTTCTGATCTTGATATGGCTTAAAGCGGCCTATACCGTTAGCAATGCCAAACCAACCGTTTCAATCATAAATATTAAAGCATAAAATCAAATTATTGTTCAACAAATTCCACTTACATGGTCATTTGCTTATCAACTTGGTAACTTACGTAATTTCCCTTGTGAAGAATTTTCTGAGAAATAAATATTTATTTCATTCAATAGCTGGCCATCTTGAGTACAATATACAAGTTTACAATAAAATATATATTATGTAGAAATGTATAAAAAGGGAAAGAGGTAATTGGGCATTAAAGGAGTCGTCGCATCGCTGTCAATGGGAAAAGTGCCCATTTGCGCCATTCTTTGGCCTAATAATAGGCCAGCCCTCTGGTCACGTGAAGTTGACGCACTGCTTGGCGATGTCCCGAAATACCTCATGGGGGCCTAGTGTTTCAACCTAACGGCTAAAACCGCTACCAATAAGGTTGTTATAATTGCGTCACGTCGTTTGAGTGTTTTTTGTGCGCTTATTGCGGCCGCCCCAGCACTTGTTGAGTTTCTTGAATCAAATTGGAGGTACTTTAGAAGCAGTGTCTTGTCGTCGCTCCACAGTATCTCCATTGTCCACTCTGTTGAATTATACTTTCTCTACATTAAACAAAAAAACATACTGTAAAAATACCTGAAATAATAATGTAATGCCAATATTCACAAGAAAGAATTTATGTCACTTAGAAGTTATGATATCGTATCAAAAGTATCGATTTGATTCTTTTTCAGGGCCCTCCTGTCAACCAGGCGTATGACCGCAGTGTGATGTACGTTCCATGCAAATTAATGGCTCAATGTCCTCAACGTAAATGGCTAAATGTCGTGAGCAAAGATTTATTGCACCGATTTGTCTAAAAAGCCGGTGCGACCATTTTGTGTAACACGTAGCGTGGTTATAAATTCAGCAGCTGCAACACACTGTGATGCTTACTTTTTTAGAGTGCCGTACCCGAAGGGTGCCAAACGGAGCCTATTACTAAGTCTCCGCTCTCCGTCTCTCTGTCAGAGGACTGTATCTCATGAACCGTAATAGGTAGACAGTTGAATTTTTCACAGATTGTAAATTTCTCGCTGGAACGACAAATAATAAAATAAAATAAAGTTATAAATTAAGGGCCCCAGGTGGTACAAGAAACGCGTTTTTTGCTAAATATTGTACAGTGGTACGGAACAATTCGTGTGCGAATCCGACTCGCACCTGGCCTGTTTTGTTCATATTTTAAGTACCAAGATGAGGTTACCTAAGAATTTTAAAAAAAAAACGGTAAAGAGCTATTTAACAAAAATGGAGACATGTTTCACTTTTAGTAAAAAAAAATACTCCAGACACAGGCTAACCTAAAATTCACCACCTACATTTCGATACGACACCGTACTTATAACAATGGACACATTAACAGTTTTGTCAACACTCTCCGACACAATATTGGTTCAGTACTCGAGAGGCACACTCGACAGTGTCTGCCTGAGCCTGACCAAACAAGGCCAGAGTAACTAACACAGACACACCTATTGGACATGTGAAACTATCGCTCATTCACCTTTGAATTTAGGAATAGAGTTTACTAAGCAAACACACACATATAACACAAACACTTTCTATCACAATCCGAAAGATTTTGAAGGAAATTGTTAATCCATTGCTTCATAATTTGAAAAATTCGTCAGCTCAACGACGTAATTTATGCAATGAATGTTGTTGAACTGAACTAAAATGAAAGGCATTGCCATTGTGTTTTACGCAGGTTCAAGCTAAATCTTGTTACGTCTATATCTGTCATCTATTGCGAAAGAGCAAGGCTGATTTTGGTTCTAAGGTATGCCCTAGTGTTGGATCATTTAGCTCCCTTCAAAATGGTTTAGCTGAATGGTGCTGATCCATGGGTCATGTTCGTGAACGGGCGCCGTCCGCGTCAGTTGTTATCTCTTAGCTGCCATGGCTTATTTTAATTTTTGAATTGTTTGTATGATATAATTGTGGACGCTTTTAACGTGCTTTCTACATTGTTCTCACAATGTATAATTTCAACATGAATGATGTAAACAATATATTGTAACAATATTTTGATTTAAAAGAGTGTCCGTGGAGTTTCTTGTCCGTTCTTCTCCATAGGTACCTACTACGCTTTGGAATGGGCAACTAGCTTCATATTTCTGACTGACCGACTCCTTGACAATTCAAAAGTGCCTGTAAATGGTTTAATTGAAATAAATGCTTTGAGTTTAAATACTACACAGAAAATTAAAAAATATACATAATAATGATGCAATTTTTTTTTTTTTTGTGGGTCAATTTCAAGTGATCTTGAGCCATTTTCACGAGGAAATCTCAAAGTTTCAGTGTCTACAATATTTCCAATGTTTAAAAAAAACTAACCCGATACATGCAGGAACCAGCCACTTTGACACGACCTACACCCGGTAAAGTAAAGGTAGCCGTTATTAAATGCATTATACTCGTATTATATACGTAACATTGTGTTCTACTATATTATAACACACGATAATGTAAGGAGTCAAAAGGTAATGTAAGAAAACCACGTAAGTTTTTCAGTGGCATGAAAATACAATCGTAAAAAAATATACTTATGCGTCCTTATGCGTATCTTACCTCCACAACCCAGTAACTGGGTAATACGATACCCCTTGGTGTCAGACTTTCGGCCTTCTGACGACCCGTAACGACTGTCAAAGATCCACGAATGACAGCTGGAACCGAGGCACGGAGGAGTCTCGGTATGTAAAGATGGTCACTCATCCACGGACTCACCCCGGCAAGCTTAGCTTAACCTGATGGATCGACCCGTGCGGCTGTTATTACTTAGCCACGAGCTCCTGTATAACTGTGTAAGTGTTACGTACCTCGGTAGGTATACATACATAAATCATATTTTCATCACACAAATGCACAAAGCCTGCTGTCAACATGCGGTAAGCTGGGGTAATTAAGGCATAGCGCCGGGTGCAGTAAAATTAGTAGCTGGCGAAATGTCACATGGGTCGTCAGCGAAACTAACACAAAAGTCAACACTCTAGTGTTCTATTTAACACTGACAATGCGATATATTATTTGTCAAAACTTGGCAAAATTGACACATTTTCACGACAGGTGCTGTTTATAAAGTGCCTGCTACACAGTTGCCAACCGCATCCCCGACCTGGGTTGGCGACCGGCAGAGCTGTTTCAAATTTTGGTAATAAACCCTCATCTACACGGTTGTAAACCACCCAGGTCACCTCTGTCGGGACGCGGTTGGTGACCGTGAGCAGGCACCGAAAAATTTTATGAAAAAAAATCTTGTAAAATGTCCAGTAAACCTGTCAGTTTTATTAATCAGGCCGGGTGTTCGGTCTGGTGCCTAATTGCAGAAGCTTGTTCTTTTACCTACCACAAACGAGTTGCGGTTAGTCCATTCCATTTGCCAGACTTCAGGCATTTAGGCTTTACCGCTGTCTCACATTTTTAACGACACAAGGATGGAATAAGATGTCTCGGTAAGCGCAACTTTACCTTAAATTGATATACGTGGGTGTCTTATTTGCCCACGAGCACGAAGTTAATAAAACCCAACTACGACTAAAAAGGTATAAACAAGACACCACAGACAGACAAATTAAAAATCCGGAGTCACACGTAATCTGTTCGATTTATGCCCTAACAAAGCAATAAAAACTAAAACCCAACTACGACTAAAAAGGTATAAACAAGACACCACAGACAGACAAATTAAAAATCCGGAGTCACACGTGTTAGGGCATAAATCGAACAGATTACGTGTGACTCCGAATTTTTAATTTGTCTGTCTGTGGTGTCTTGTTTATACCTTTTTAGTCGTAGTTGGGTTTAGTTTTTATTACTTTATTTTTTTTTATTATTTTGGGGTTATAATATATATATTTTTGAAATGTGCTCATTAAGCCCTTTCATTTGATACCCAACATGGTACGACTAAACGACATTTTTTTTTTAGTTCCTGACTTTATTTCCTTTAGAGGGCGCCATAATTTAATGTGACGTCATATAGCCTATAACCAGCGGACGATCAAGACGCTTCCAACGATACCAAATTGTGATGAGTGGTTTAGAAGATAGGAGGGAACAGATGAACATTCATACATACATACATACCGGTCAAAATCATAACCCTCCTTCTTTTTCGCCGTAGTCGAGTAAAAAGTAAATTAAAACAACATTGAATCGGGACGAGCTGGAAAGGTTCCATTAAAACTGGAAAGAGGACGCGCGGGCTCGCGAAAGATGGAAGGATTGGAGGCTTTGCTCAGGAGTAGGACAACAAAGGAAAAAAAAACCTTGGAATTAGCACTAATGACCACCAAAAATTACTTTTCTTACCGCGGAAACAATTTATGTTTATCTTTTCCCCAAAACACCGCATAAAAGATAAATACGTGTAAGTACTGCCGTAACATAAAACAAACTTATCCAAGTTTGTTTTGTAACTTAAACTTCATAAAACTCGGAAAGTCACGTCGTTTAGTTGTTTACATAATTTCGGAAAATGTATCCTTGTATAAAGAAAATTGCAAAAAGTAATTTAAAGGTATGCAATGGAATCCACTTGAGCTGTAACATATATAGCACTAGCATCCGCCCGCGGCTTCGCCCACGTGGTATGTCGATAAAAAGTAACCTATGTCCTTCCCCGGGATGCCATCTATCTCCTTGCCTAATTTTATCGAAACCCGTTCAGTGGTTTAAGCGTGAACTGGTTACATACAAACAGACAGAGTTACTTTCGAATTTATAATATTAGTATGCATCCATACTATCCATACTAAGTACTTTAGGAAAGGTCTGATTACCTAATTGAGCCTTTGGTCACTTCTAAAGACATTGTTAAAAGTGAGCATTTTTCACAATCTTGCAGTTGGCTTTAAGAAAAATCACCCCTTCTAGTTATACTGCGTCATAGTGCCATTCACTTACTAATACTCTATCTGAAGTACTTAGTAACTAATTAATAACTATGTACTTATACAAAGAATTAGCAAACAGGAAAGAGCTTCTTCTTGCATCATGAAACCTCTCTTATTACGCTTTGAGAAGCTTAGCGGAGAACAAATAAGGAAAAAACAGTATTTTAATTTGCTTAATCCACGGAGATTTTGGCTTGCGACACCTCCGCTTCTTTCTATACTCCATGGCTTAATCAAAGTAAATTTTACGCGAATAACGTCATTAAAAATAAACAGGGACATATCTTTGTAGTAGCACACTGCGTTTTAGAAAAACTGAAATGAACATTCAGCAGAATTGCGAAGGTAAACGATCAATCATAATCTAATTAATCCCATGCATCATAACATCGTACGAAAAAAAAAAACGAAAATGAATGTTGTTGACCGATTAAGACTAATACGAAAATAAGTTACGCAATTATATAGCATGGCTATCAATCGGGGCAATCATGATTCATGAAGTATTAAATTCTATGTGAGAAATATTTCTTTATCTATGGAAAAAGCCGTTAATAATATTACACATATTCACGTTAGTTGTCCCTAGAGTGTTTACAGGAAAACATCAACTATTGAGTGAGAGCCTACTGAGCATTGTACCTAATGTAATTGTTACATTGACATGTAAATTACTACTACGTAATGTAATTAGAACCGAGTTCAGAACCCGATGAAGTGACTTAGATTAACCCGACGGCGTCGACATATTGTTGTACAACATTAGTTTTAGTTTACCCTATCAAAAAATAAATCGCGAAAAAAAATCTGCTGTTCCATACATTTTGTCGATTTAAGTGAACACAAATGTATGGAACTGCTGATATTTTTTTCGCGATTCCAAGGTTGGTCCCATAGAAAAAATTGTTCAAAATTATGAGTACCCCTTTTCGGGTTTAGGGTAAACAAAACTAATGTTGTATTGTGATATTATATGATTTTTTATCATAGTACCTATTTGTTATGATACCAATGATATGATATGCACTTGGATAGGTGCAACGGACCCTTGAACTATGTTTTTGTATTTGGAAGATTCCAAGGACCAACGTCCAACATGCTGCTAGATTCAGGGATCAGATATGAGTGGTATCTTAGCACACAAGTATAATCGTGCCTGAAAGGGGCTCAACTTAGCTTTAATAAGATTAATAAAGCTTGTAAGAGAAGTGACAAGCGGATATGTTCATTATTATTAAGTAGAAACCGACAGAGCTAAATCGACTGAAAGTTCATTAACTATTAGTTAAAATACGGAGAGGCTTTACTACTTTATGAACCAGCAGAACAATTAAATTAATGGTGACAGAACTTCCTCGAAAAAAGCTTATTCTTTATAATCAAGTAAACTAACTTCTGATCTCAACTAAAACATGATTGTGTATGATTAACTCGTGGGTTCGAACCCAGACAGGTGCTTTACTTTGTGTAAATAATTTCACCACCACTGTTCTCAAAACGGTGAAGGAAAACATCGTGAGGAAACCGGCATGTCCTAGAAAAATTTGAAGAAATGTGATATCTACCAACCCGGACTGGGCCCGCGTAGATTATAGCCCATTCCCTCTCGAAGAGAGGTAGCCTGTGCCCCAGGAGTGGGAACATTATAGGCTTATTATGACACTCATTAAAAAAATCCAATAATTTTCAAGTCTGCCTATTAAGTCCGTACTCCACAGACCTTTGAGTTTGACACGAAAAGTAACTAGGTAGTATTTCCTCTCCAAGTTCACCAAAACAGCTCGCAAAATGACAGCCTCACTCCAAACCGCTGCCGCTTCTAACTTAGCCGCTTGAGCATCCCTCATCCCCTCTGTTCTCCTTGCATTATCTCTTAATTGGAGCTCGGTAGCACAAAATAGATGTCCAGAAGGCCGGCTCCATACAACGAGCAAAAACAGGCACATGCACACACAGACGCTTACGTACGGCGATCTCAGTGCCAATTTCACAAATAAAACTGAACACGATCAGCACATTTACCCCGCGTTCTGTTCAAAAGCGATCGTCCCGCAAATACGCGGTCGTCGCGCGAATTCACGATCATCGCGCTAATATGTCACTTTTTGTTCGGTGAATCCGAACGCGTGGTCGCGTCGACAGAGGCCACTTTCCGGTTTTCCGAGTATTCCGAAGATCTGTTTTAAATAGGACAAGGTCCAAGAGCTGTCAGTGTTAATATTCCACAACGATTATGATACTGATACCTCTTCAACGCGATTTAGACGTTCTGATCGCGCTCAGTATCATTGGTAAAATCCGCCCTCGTTGTCGAATTGGCATTCGACAACGAGGGCGGAGCGATCGAGCGGCGGAACGAGTGAGGTCGCGAGTGCGCTTGTACTCGCTGTACGTGAAGCATGTCTGTGTGTGCGTGTGTTTCCGCTCGTTACATGTAGCGGACCTTCTGTACTTACCATCTATTCTGTGCCGGTACTCTACACGCTAAAGTAGCTAAAGCCTCAGGAACACCCGACTATAAAATTGTATTAATACTGAGGACATGGGTTGTAATGTAATAAGCGATCATGTAATTCCAGGGCTGTATTTCCCGGAAGCAGGCACACACATTTTGCTTCTTATGATAATATTATAAGTTCCATGTAAGTAGGTAATAATAGCCTCAAATTGCCTAAAGAGAGAATCTTCAGATTTACTTAATTTTTAAACGCTTCGGCAATACTCCGTTACAACACCGGTGAAAAACAAACCTGGTATTAAGACACTTAGAAAAAAAATGGTCTCAATTTTGAACTCAAATGTATTCTGTACTAGCTGCGCCCTGCGGTTTCACTCGCGTGGGATTATCGAGATAAAAAGTATCCAATATCCTATTCCAGGTCATGGTCGATCCAATGTGTTTTCGAACTGGCGTACCACTCGCGATTTTTTGTCGAAATAGCGTGTGTCGAAACAGTGTCATTCGAATCTTCATAATATGACTCCCGGACTAACATCGTAATCGCGAAAAAAACATGCGGGGCAATCTTTGGGGACTGCCGATAGAAGTGAAAACTAAGCAACAAAGCGTAACCTCAACGTAATTCAAACGGTAGACGGTAGATGGCGCTAAAAAAAAACAAATCACTTCAAGCGTGACGATGACGCGAGTTCCATGATTTTTGTGCACCCAAAAAGTGCTCAACGCGCCTAAAGAAATTTTCACTTCAAAAATTATCAGCTGTCCCGTACAAAACATCAATACCGACCCAATTGTTCCATGGAAACTGTTCAGTTTGATGGTCTGTACGACACCCTTAAATATGACCATGCACACCTTTCTGATACATATAAATTGGTCGTTCAGTCTTATTTTCAGCAATTTAGAGGAAGAATTTGGAGTTATCATGATGTTGAATTATAAAGATGATCCTCGCGAAAGGTAACGCACAATATCAATTACTTATTATTAATTTCCAAATTGAAGCGAACCACTTCAATCATTCTTCAACAGTTTAATTTTAACATAAGCATCAAAAATCCTTAAGTACACTTGTAATATTCTCCGACCATTTTCCGTCCGTGAGGCAGGTATCACACTAAAGTATTAATATACAAAATGCCGAGACAAGGAACGCATAAATGTTTTATATTTACGGCAAAAGCTGATGATATTGCGACACGTGTCAAGATATTGCTCCGTCGCTGATGAACGTGCCTCTGACGTGAGGTGCAACTTTAATGCCTTTTTGAAATTGCTTCTGCTTTGTAAATGAAGATATATATTTCTTAATGCTTAGAAAACTTACTAAGGTACCTGAGGCCCTAGACAAAGTGACATTCTATCAGCGGAAAAGGCAAAAATGTATAGGACTGACATAAGCTATTGAAAAGCTTATGTCAATCCTGTTGAAAGTCGTTGCAGAAATACGAAACGCTTTCGAAGCGATTGTCACTTGTCTAGGCCCTCGGCCTCGGAGTAGTTTAGCAAGTAATGTCACAGTGCGGTCTATTAGGGCGCTGTTTGTTCGATAAACCTGAAAGCGTGGTTGCACCAACCGCGACATACAGACGGCGTTTTCCGAACAAAAAGTGACACATGCATGCGATTATAGGCCGACCGTAATAGTTTTCTAGAGTTGAAGATACCCTGAGCTCTCGCATCACGACACCACAGCTCTGCCGCACCGCGCAGCTACCTTAGGAACGGACTTAGAACTCACGATACAGTAAGTGGGAATACTCGCATAGATAGGTATAGGAAACACCTATTACTTTTTTCTCATGAGTGTGAAATAGAGGAAAATGAGTGTCTTAAAGATGTAGTCGGAAATAAGGTGCGATGCTATCGCGGGAAGGGAGGCTTGATTTGTGGTTATTGTACCCCTCGTCTTTGGGAAAGTTTCTTACGCTCTTCTTTTCTCATTTATGCGACACTACGAAATTAAGTTTTTTGTGCTGTCTAACCCCGTGTCTCGTCCTGTTTACAGTATCGTTGCTTGTCTACCCGTTTTGATATAAGTACCTGTACCCACTACGACAAGACTAACGCCCACGATAAATTCACAGTGAATTTGATTACCTTGAATCTATTTTAGCCGCAGAAGCATTAACAGTTCAGTGCAGTTCTATAACGACCAATTCAAAGTACATGTGCAAAACACTTATAATACTAGAAGTGTTAGAGAACGTAAATTCGTGCGAGCACCAGTAAAAAATTAACCCCTACACTGTTCAATAGTATCGACTGGCTGAGAAGAGATAATGTTGTAAGTAGCAGGCGAACACTGGGGAGTAAATTAAAGGCTGAACTGCTGAATGCAATGGTCGCACTATGTGACAATAACTAATAGGCTGAGGGACAAAAAAACAAAAAAAATAACGAATAAACAAACTTACCGTCCTTTAAACTATGTTTCTACCTAAGTACTTAGATATGTTTAATTAGATCGTGTAAACCAAATGTTTTTAAGACGAGCGCTGATCCTGCCGACAAACTGCCGCGCAGTTTGGCAGGTTAATAAAATGTGTACAATTTTTGGTCCAAATAAATGATGTTTTATTTTTATTTTTTATTTATTAATATTTTCCAGTTTTAATTGCCGGTGTAATTTCAAGCACATGAGACATTTCAGTGTCAAGACAGTTACGTTCTACGATGCTTCTGGTAATATAGATGGCTACAAGCAACGCCGACCTTCTTTTCATCCTTCTAAATCTTATTTTAGTCTAGTGGTTCAGGTCTCAGGACGTGCATCGCCTTATTGAGTTTTTCCACCAGGAATTTCCCAGTAGCAGCCCAGAGTTTGGATTTGTACCCGGTTGATGGCAATAGGCTTGCTCCCTACTACATGGGACTTAAAAATAAATGTTCAAATGTGAACGAAAGAATAACGTTTATAGGGACACAGTTCGTGAAACACAAAATACAAATAACAAAATAAAAATGTGAAAATAATGTTTTAACAAAAATAGTGTGTGCCTCACTTGGTCGGAAAGGTTCATTTCTGCAGAATCAGAATGCCAGACAAATGCTGTCTGAAATGTACTAGGTACAAATCTGCCTATTGCTTTGAGGAAATACAGGCGTGATATTATGTTATATCTAATAACATAGAAAAAGATGGAGCAAAAAGCGGCGGCGGCGGTCGTCCAACGATAAAAAATAACGCGACATAATCATTGGGAACGGTTATTTATACGTCATATGTATGTAGTGTTATCAATGTGTTCCGGTCCCGACACGGCCACGGTGCCAAACAAGTTATAAAACTAATTTACTTCGCGATCCAATAGCATTGTTTGTTAGCTTTTAATGAAAAAAGTGTCCACTTATATTGTTTTCCTGTTCAAATACGAGATGACAGGCTGGTTTTACTTTGTTTTTCTGGAACGTAGTAGATATTTTTTTTGTTTTAATTTGAGTTATTTAAAGGTCAGCTTTGTTTTTTTTCGATTTGCTGAAGGATTTACGTACCTATAGTGTGACTGGAAAGCGCTGCTTTTTTACTGAAGTGAAAACCCAATGTTTCAAATCACATTTATGACTAGCAAATGGAAGCACAAGACTGAATCTTATACAAAGTCAATTCACGAATAAAACTTCTTAAATATTATAATTAAAAAAATTATAATCAAGTTCCAATTACAAATACAAATTTTCTGTATCCTATAATGTCAATTCGCAATGAATACCACTCAACAGCTCTTAACACTCAATCTTCAGATGACCCCATCTGACGATTCATGAGTGCAACTTAATTTAATTTCACAATAAAAATAAAAATATTCTCTGGCGTTTAAATACTTATCGCAGCGTGAAAAGCAAAATCCTCTACAAAATCTCGAGATTCAAATCTCTTTTAATATTAACCGAATAAAACACGTTATAAAGGCTGTCCTATCTTGAATTTCTTTTCACCGTCATCTCAAGACAAAAGATTGTTTCCTACTAAACAAATTGGCTGAAGCCAATTTTAAAAAGAGCTTCTTTTGAATATAACAGCAATGGTACAATAGGTTTTGTTATCTTTGTTGTTAAATCCAGTGTAGGAAAACCCATTTGGTTGAAAGCATTATGAATTAAAAGAGGTCAAAGAACACTGGTTTAAAGGTGTAAGTCCGTAGCCGGCCTGCAGCAGGCGAGCGACGTGTCGTCGCGACTCTACTGATTTCGATGTATTTCTATGAAATTGACGTGTCGCGAGCTACGGAAGGTATTTCATATAAATACATAGAAACCAGTAGTGTCCTGTGATGCCTGCAGTTGGCTACGGAATTTTACCTTTTCCACAAACAGGCGCGGTATCGCGGTCGCGATAAGGGTAGCGTTGCCTGTCGCGCCCGCGATATCGTGCCAGTTTGCACGAGTCTTAAGAAACAACTACAGAAGAACAAGTAATTTCACTCCAAGCTACACCAATCTTACATTTATATGTCATTGTTTACTGAGGAATATTCTCGTGAATTGCCTATTTTCTGAGAAAAAAATATTCATAGAAAAAGTATTGAAATACTTCAGTTTTGTCTGAAGGATTGTTTCATAAGTTTTGTGTAGAAATATTGAATAACTTTCGGCTTAGTACTTTTGTATTTCCATGGAATTCTTTCCATATTGCGATTGAAGAGATGGTGAATACGTACAGATTTAACGATTACAGACAGAATAGTGGACGCCGGCCGCTCGATGCCCGTGAGCACACATAAAATAGACTATCCTTACTTGAATGACAAGTAATTTGCCGAGTCGGAGCGGTGCTGTCATAATGAGCGATGTCCCTAAGTCTCCCACAATATTTAGATGATTATATAATCTCTTTGTACAGTCTCTTCACAGTTAAGTATTTTATCTCTGATTTTGCATCAGTGTCAAAATAATAGCGATCTTTAATTTCATTATAATAAGGTTGCTGTTCGGTTGCTGCTGTCAGAGGTAAAATAACTGTGCAAGAACTGTAAATAAGTCATTACTAACTTGTTTGTCCACATAATAAACTGCAGGTATTCATTAGTAGAATAAACTAACTTCAATATACAGGGTGTAAGGGACAGCCCTGCGCAAATTAACAGGGGCCATGTGAAGCTCCTTGTTTTGAATCATATTCTACCAGAAATATTCTCAGGAAAATGTTCCTTTTTTCAGTTATTATTCCTTTATTTCAATGTTAAATTACATTCTCTGCACGCAGCACTCCATATAGGTAAATAAATCAGCCAAAATAAAAAAATCTGTGCGGCACGTGCATTTTGCTACGGTAACAATATATTGCGTGTGAGGTAATAACACAAATCAAATTTATTGGATTCCCTTATCGTTCCTGAAATAATTTTATGTACCGGTCGTCTTAGTATGATATGCTGAATTCATCCCATCGGTCTGCGGAGGGCTGTCCCTTACACCCTGTAGACATCACTTAAGTGAAGTGAAGTGTAATTAGTTATTATTTAACCGTGCTTTTGTATGTTGTGTTATGTCTTTTGTGTGCACCAAATAAACGTTTTATCTATCTATCTATGTGTGTAAGTATATTAGGTTAGCAAACACACTGCCCAAACTTCCTAGCAATTTACCATCCAGGTTGCATAGACGAAATACCTAGAATATATCTAGTCTCTGAATAAACTTGTTACCTGGAATATTAAGCAGATATGTTGGTATTCGTTGGAACTAGCCACACACCAAATAGTTACAAAACCTTCTCATTAAGTCGGTAATCTGATTCAAAGTTCGTATCATTAGAACCGGACAGGACGAGCTGTTGAGTTAAATATGCAACCAAATAATTATGTTGTTGTTAGCAGTAAATATAGACGCTTTTGCTTCACCCATGGGTACATAAAGTTCGTGGTTTATTCTTTTCCATTTATATAAAACGTGTTTTTTTTAATCTCAATACTCTATGGTAGGTATTATTGAGACTGTCAAAGAATCAACGGGCATATGTTTTTTTTTCGTATTTCCTAGATTAATAATTCGATAATGTCACGATTATTTACGGAAAACGCTCCATACCTTTAAAAAATATAAATTTAAAAAAGCAGACTATTTTTGTTAATTAAAAAAAAATACAACACAGCTTTAAATAATTATGAATTATTTGTTTGAATGAAAATGATTTACTCGTACCTATCAATGAAACTTAGATACACACATCGAGGGTTTAATGTTACAATATCTTAAAAAAAACAAATAATTGATACGTTAGTTGATTCTTTGACATGGTCTCATTAATACCCTAGAGTAATGGGGTTTTAAAAAAAAAAGTATTACGTATGTCGGCCATCGCGGCCAATCTCAACGGAGACTAGCCTTCGGCGCGGGAGATATTAATAGTGCACAAGTGCGTGCGCAGATACAGGTGCACTCTCTCTTCCCTCTGCTCTCTCATAATCAGATAGGAGAGCAATCCAACACGACCGGAGAAAGAGAAGGCGAGTCTATCTCTAGCATCCCAATGACAATTCACTTCAAGCATACTAAACTTCACCTAAGTTTTCACAGAGATATTTTTCAGAATAGATCGGCCGTTCTTCCAAAATTCATCCTACTTGAACTTGGGCCATAAACCTCCAACTGTCATTAACGAGTCACAATAGAATTGTAATTGTTATCGGCCATTAGAAGGCCAATCGACAGTTGAGCGGAGTGACCACTAACAAAACCATTCAGAGTTGATATCTTGAAAAGTCTACCTTCATTTATCTATCAAGAAAATTCTCGTTTACACCTTGACACTACAATTTTATCGTAACTTATAATAGAGAGTGGCAAATATTGCTAACAGCAAGGAAATTCAATCATCGTTAAAGACAACACAGCTGTCTGTCTGTTGCAACAATTCCAAGACAAAGTTAACAGAATATGTTACACAGTTGCACGTTGGTATCGCCTGCTTAGTTCAGAAACACAATTTTACAACTCCGGAAAAAGAGGAAGACACATTTGAAATTCGAAGAAGAACAAGTAAAAAGAAAGATGGCGCCCACCGGCTGTGTACTTTACTTTCTGTGTTCTTCGTAACTCTTGGAAAACTGTGCCCGGCAGTGGACTTGGCCTTATATTTTTTTCAAGCAGTGTGACAACCATTGTCACAACATTGATTGTCCGTCTTCCGAATCGAATATAAGTAAGTTTTTTTTTTTGTTGAATGTTTGTTATTAAAGACGTTACCTAAATATTTTCCATAGTGCACGACACATTCCGGCACGATAGCATGCATATCATAGGGCGATTTGCTAATAGGAAATTTTGCTAAAGTGTCGTTTTGGTTATGGGTCGTTTTGCTAATAGGACGACTTAGCGATACATACACGACGATAGCATTTTTACATTATCAATCCAGCGTTATATTATGTCTACGAGTATTAGGCTTTATGTAGAATAGTTGGTATTTTCGTTTAACGAAAATATTTTGTCAATACGATGGTCAGATGATTTCTTCTATGTATAAAAAAAAAACAATGTAACACAGTTCAAGTCTTACCTAAAAATAGGTCACCCCATTTCCCCGTACTCGTGGATGTAATAAGGAAAATCGGAAGGTGCTTAGATAGGCAGTCCAAGTTGCTGATAACATCTTATAGCGATCACAAATCCACCTTCGCGCCGTTCTGATTACAACTTTATCCCTTCGATTTTATTGGAGAGAGTAAGGTTTCAGAGAATTCACGCCTATAATAAGAATCGGCAGCGGAGTTATGAAATCAGGTGCATACTTTCACGTCATCAGGCGAAAGAAGGTAACGCCACTTCTCACAGGAGTGCGCAGTAGTAATAACAGTATTCTAAAAGCGTTTGCAGTGCACTCAGACAGCCCTAAAAAAACACTGGATAAACTTAGTAAAAGGTATGTTAAGGGATTTTTTCTTAGTTTTTCTATGTGTGAATAAATGATTTTATAATAGTTAAAACCCAATATCACTATGCCATTCATTTTAACAATTAATTGCATGATTTGCATAGTCAACCAGACGAATTTTGCAAACATACGAAGCAATGCATTAGGAATATCCTTCAAAATCCTTCGGATTGTGATAGAAAGTGTGTTACCAGTCGCAGCTAGGACCGACGCGGTTTTTATAAGTTTATGGAAATTAAAACATTTGCTCCGAAAAAGCGATGCTGTCAAAATTTAAAATAACAGTTTTACGAAACTCTTTACAGAAACCTGCATTAATTGAGTTCCCCCCACGCATACAAATAGTTTAGAGAAGGGGCTTACAGATTAATAAAGGCCTCCGCCGAGCAGGCTGAACATTCTGAATTTCACGGAGAGACCTTTGAAACACAATGTGGCATACAAATGTGTATTTTCACTGAATAAGTAAAACCCATGTTGTAATAGGTATATTTTACTATGTATTTAGAAAAATTGTACTACCAAAATGTTTGTTTTTAAAGTACTATCATTTATGTATGATTTATATAAAGTAGATAAACAAAAAATCACGTGCTTTGTACTTTGTACCCCGGCTGATAAAACATTGTTTATATTTGCCATCCTTATACATATTATAAAACAAAGTCCTCCACCGCGTGTATCTGTCTGTCTGTTCGCGATAAACTCAAAAACTGCTGCACCGATTTTCATGCTGTTTTCACCAATGGATAGAGTGGTTCCCGAGGAAGAGTATAATTATAATAACCGACATCAGCTAGTATATATAATTATAACTTAGCCATTTTTGTTCTTAGTCTCAGATTCTTTGTTGTTTTTCCAAAAACTGTCATTTTCAGAACCTGGAATATATGTATGAATTAAACCCTCAAAATTCCTTGAAACAAGTCATGTTCTAACAAAATTAGCGGTTTTCAAACGAAGAGCAACTAACAAAGTTCCTATTTGTAACATTAGTAGGAACAGCTCAAGTACAGAACTGACCCCCGTGGGGTTCAGCCAATCTGCTTGCACGTAATTACAGAGTTCGCGGCGAACAAAATAAACAGGGAAGAATAAACACACTCTGTATAGTTTACGTCGGTTTTGTTCGGTTCGGTGGTTTAGTCACTAATGTGGTTCGAAGTTTGAAATAGTAGTTACGTACGATGTCTATGTTTCTGGGAATTTATCTGCACGTGACCTTCAAGAGCATTGAGACCATTGTATAAGGGCCATGGCAGCGTTGGTCACTCCAACCACCCCACTTACCCCCAGAAGTAGATTAGGTCGCCTAGTTTGTTCAGAACATCTGCAAAAGATCTGGGTGTCCCGTGGGTTTATGTTCTAATTTGGATGAAGCCTTTTTTTTTTGTTGGTGGGAAATCATCAAATGACTTCTGCCGCTCTGGGCGGAGCGGAGGGCGTGTCAGACTTTTACTGACTAAAACCCACCCGTGTTCCTTCAGTTGCCTGTTGCCAAGGGTCCCGGTATCCCTTTCGGACTTTCCCGAAACCGTGGCAGGTATCGGTCAAAATTTAGGTGAAGCCTGAGAGCGAAGAGCGTATGCGCAATGATTTCCTCAGCGAAAGATATTTTATTTGGGACACGCACAGTATATACGCACAGACAACAATAAAAATATTAGTAGAATCTATCTCCAAACATAATAAGCCAACTCGGAATAAACATGTAATCTACAGCTCCAACCTTTTCACTTGCTCGACAGTTAACTTAATGTACTATAATACCTCTAAATTTGTACGCCGTAAATGCAAAACATGACTGTGACATAATTTATTGTAACATCTTGCATGCCTTGTGTGTGTATACTCGTGTTTTGGACAAATAAATGACTTACTTACTTACTTACTTTACAAAAGCCCTGAAAACATTGTAAACATAATACAAATTAATGTTAATGTGAAAATAAATCTAGGTCGTTACCTTAGGTCGTTACGGATAAATATGAGCACAAACTTGTTACTAAAATGTACCTACTGTGTACCTATACACTGTACACTTGATACAAAAAATAATGACGCAGCCGCGCTTAACTACATAGAAGTGTGCCCGTAACGTAATTTTGAGGGTCTGCTACACTGGCGAGCAATTAAATTATATTAGTACCTAGGCTTCCAATTAGAACAATTTTCCAGCAGCTTTCATTCACGAATTAAATGGCAATTATGGCATAATAGAATATAATTATTATGTTCTGTAAATTATGAAGCTTATCCTACATTTTTTAGTTTTTTCGAATATGGTAGTCACAGTACGCGGTCGTGAATCGGATGTTAGAAAAAGACTTCGTTTTTTCCGTCACACATTCTGTGTGAAAATGGATTTATTAATCTCTTCTTCTTTTTCGCTTCGCTCTTGACAGAGCGGTCGTGGTCACGATGAATTTTGTCCAATCGCAGGTGTAGTCGTTGCCCGCCTAACGATCTCTCTCCATCTACATCCATCTCAATGTCTATGTATTAATCTCAATGTGCCATAATTCAATTTACGCAACTGCCTCAGCATTTTTTTTACTGTAATTTTTATTTCTCTGTTTTGTGACACATTATTCTTCCTGTGCGAGTTAAATACTTTTTTGTCTTTCTTTTTCTTTAAGACACGTATTGGACGTACTTCGAACAGTGTTCCTTTCATAATACCTAATGGCTCCCATATCTGGTTCAGATAATTTCACTTCCTTAGTATAAGATAAATAGAGTTATAAAACTGTTTTCGTTGCTTCTTCTTTTCGTGTGGTTAGTGACTAACCTGGTGCCAGAGTTTTAAAGCTGTCCATGGGCCTCTACCACAACACGTTCTGGCGAATTGAGTGGAAAAGTGAAAGATTACGTTTAGCTGCCGTTAGTATAGTATACACATTTATCAGTAGGTAATATTTCGGTATTTCACGACAGCAAATTATAAAAGCGTAGTTGTAGTATTGTATACTTTAGGCTACGTTCACACTGCGCATTTATACCACCAAGCACATCGCATACTCATCTTTAGACAAGTACCTACGAGCAATACTACTACTAAAAAATTTGCTCATGATTTGTTCGATATTCTAGTATTTCTGTTGCCTTCGGCGTCGTATGGTCTGCTACGGTGAGTAGACCAGTAGACCCCGAAGCCCCCGAGCCAGTATTAATCTTATTCAAAAAGTTACCACTAGACGAACACTTAGTTAAGGCATATAAATTGCATTTGTCGCTACCATTTCGCTTTCTCTGTGACAAAGTCAACACCAATAACAGTGTTGCTAAGTTTCATCATCTCAAACACATGTGAACTGTTTGGTATCAAGAATCAGCTGGAAACTTGATAAGATAAGGAAGATTCATGTTTGTCTTACCGATATAGAATATCTTCAGACTGCGGTCGTAAACAGTTTGCAAATAGATCTTACTCGTAAACTCGTCTTAAACATCATAAAATGATAGTTCCATGGACTACGGGGCGACCCTATTGCCATCATCATCATCATTTCAGCCGAAAGCCGTCCACCGCTGGATATAGGCCTCCCCCGTTGAGCTCCTTAAGTTCTGAGTTGAGCTTCACTATTACTGAAAAATGCTTGCACTGACTGGACAGGTCCACTCAAATCTGTCTGGTTCTTTCCTCAAAAGACCATTTCAGACTCTAATCTACATGGTCCTCATATGGCCTGACCAAGATTATGTCTGGACATTAAAGGAGACGGTGACCTCTGAGTTTGTTTCGGCCTTTCTTCTCAGAGTAGTCAGATAGGAAACGCCGACCTCATCTAGCTTATTTTTACAACTTTTTAATATGACGTGTAAAAGTGATTCCTATTTACAGAATAAACAATTTCATTTCATTTCATTTCCCCAAGCAGCGGTGGTTCACTTCGACCGGTTCTGTGCTTCTTGCATCCAGCGCATTCCCGCGGCCATCACCAGGTCATCAGTCACACCACACCACACCACACCATGCCATTATTGCCATCAACCGGGAAGAAAATAACCGGCGAAAATAAAAAGCCTAACCCTTTGGCGAAAACAGCCGTAATGTTATGTTACGTTAATAAATAGCCAACACATTTTTCTGCCTTTGTTTTCATCGTGAGGAAATCCCCATTTACCCCATCTAGCAAGAACGGAGGGTTATGTCTGACTTCTACTGATTAAAAGCCTACGGTGTTTCTCTTGAAACCATGATCTATGCCCCACACCCTTCTGCCTACTTTTATTTTCATGATTTTGTATAAAATATTTATTTATTTTATTATTTATGTCCTATGTCCAGCAGTGGACGTCTTTCAGCTGAAATGATGATGATGATGATGATTATTTATTACACACAGTAAAATATACATAGATATGACATAATTAAAATATGACAAATGTAAATATCGTACATAAAATAAAATGTCTTAAATATATTCAAGAAGAAGAAGAAGATAGAAGAAGAAAACAAGTTCCGCACATTTTGCTTACTTAATTCAGCATGCAAAAAATACCTTAAAATTAAATTATACTTATACAAAAACACTTCAATTGTTACAATTAATTAAAATAATGAAGTAAAAAATATTTTTTTTTTAAATAATATTATATAATTTGCTTATTTCAGAACTCACTTAGTTTTCACTCACTTACTCAACTTACTAGGTTGTAGGAACTTTGTTCAATAAAAGTTCATAGATAAATTAATTTCCCCTAAATCATAAATCCAGCACCAAACAAGAACTGAAAAATAAACACACATCACAAAGATTTAGTTCATCATTAATCACAGACTTAATTGAGTTAAAAACTCGGTCACTATCACTCTCGCCTGAAAGCCATTTACATTGCCGCATGCCGCGGTAACTAATCTCTGATCAACCGGAAATTGAATTTAAAACCTTCCATTATGCAACTGTTATATAATGAGGGTAATTAAAACACGAATGTGGGATAACAGTATCACATGAGTGTTTTAATACCTAATTATTTACAGTTGCATACAAGACTTTATCTACACGCTTAAAAGATCGCTTTTAGCGATAAGACCGCCCATTGTGTCACCCTATGTAAAATGTCTAATTTATGTCTGTAATTTTTATGATGTACATAATAAAGAGTATTCTATCTATCTATCTACACCCATGATATGAATCTTCTATAAAAGTTTCTTTGCAATACCAATATCGAACAAAACTGGCGCGGTACGACGTGAATTCGGATTTTTCGAATTCGAATGTGTTTTGTTTTTAAATTACGGTGCTTTGTTAGTGAAAGGCTCGTGAATGAAAATGTTCTTTTTTTAAATGAGTTGCATTATGAAATTCAGTACAACATTATAACACCCGTTTGGATGATATTATGGTTACTATGACACTGGTTGTTATAATGTTGGAAATAAGCTAACTGTTTCAGACACTTTTAGAGAAGATTTATAGCATAGGTGTAGCAAATTTATTTACTAACTAAATAGTAAATACCCATTAGTATTATGATTTATGAACTACCGGTATTCAGGGTTACTCCCTGTTGTTGTCAATTATAATGGTGCAAATCAAGTACAAGGATGAGATTTTGGAGAAAATTACCTAAAACTGCCAAAAAACCTGCATTGTAACCGTTTCAGTAGATAGGTATTTATTTTTCACGCGAAACCATCTACACTGCAGTCACAAATGTGGTTAATTTTTTATGCTGTACCAATTATTCCGCTCGCCACTACACAGTAAATCTTGAGTGGCCATTACTGCGATACTTTTAGTATACACTGGCGGCCGTATTTATTGGCAAACACAATATTAATACCTTGAGCACGAATTCTAATGTCCCAAACGGAAAATATGGAGCTTTATTGTCTCAGAAAGTTAATACAAGTATAATCCCTAACTTATAAATGTTACTTATTAGTTTTATGAGAAAGTTTCCGTAGTCCTGCGGATAAGGTCGTGTTTCGTAATACGTTTTAGGAGTTAGTGATATATTAATAATTCTATGTGTATAATAAACGTCATGGTCATGGTCGTGGCTTCAAAGAAAAAACATGTATTAATTATTTTTTGTATATTTTTATTATTGTATTATTTATGTAGGTATTTAACTACCAAGCACTTTCTCTGCATAGCTTCATCATCTCTCTCCTTAAAAACAAATTTTAAAAAACTAGGCCCTTTTTAGGGTTCCGTACCCAAAAGGTAAAACGGAACCCTTTTACTAAGGCTCCGCTGTCCGACCGTCCGTCTGTCACCAGGCTGTATCCCATGAACCGTGATAGTTAGACAGTTGAAATTTTCACAGATGCTGTATTTCTGTTGCCGCTATAACAACAAATACTAAAAAACAGAATAAAATAAATATTTAAGGGGGCTCCCGTGTTTTTTTTTCCGTTTTTATAGATAATGGTACGGAAGCCTTCGTGCGCGAGTCCGACTCGCACTTGGCCAGTTTTTTTTTTCGCCGTTTTGAAATCATCAAATTACTTCTCCCGCTCTGGGCGGAGCGGGAGGACGTGTCAGACGTTTACCAACTAAAACCCACCCGTGTTCCTTCAGTTGCCTGTTGTTGAGGGCCCCGGTATCCCTTTCGGACTTTCCCGCGACCCTGTCAGATAACTCGGCCCTTTACATGGCTATTTCATGCTTAAGTGATGTACAGTCAAGTTCCCATTAATCTCCCATTACTTATTCACGTACGGTCTGCAACCCAATTCCTTATTAACAGCTGTGGCTCAGAGTTCTCTCAGAGAGAGGTTCTCTCAGAGTCGAGTGTTTAAAAAGTGGACAATAATTCAACATTATCGGGTGAGTGGATGACCAAACAGACTCTGTAAATAGCAGCAACGCTGTTAATATTTACGATAACTAATGTCCAATAATCAATTGATTTAATGCACCAGAAAATAGATTGATTTTTCCTACAAATAAATAATACTTATTTTACTTCGATACTATATTTTTTTTTTGTTAGACTTTATGTCGTGTAAAGGGCGCCATATTCAATTTAATGTGACGTCACATGGCCTATAATTAGCGGACGATCAAGACTTCTAACGATACCTCATTTGTCAAATTGTGATGAGTAGTTTAGTAGATATGAGGGGACAAACACGAACAAACATACATACATACCGGTCAAACATACCTTAAACCTCCAACCCTAAGTAGGAAATAATATTATATGGAACAGTGGAATCTCTCAAAACTTATACAGCATGTAAGGGTAAACACTCTTGTCATTCAAACCATGGGTAGTTGACTTAAATATAAAAATAAATGACTGAACACAACAACAAAAAAAAACGTTATGTTCATTAAAAGATTTTAAAAAGTTTCTATCCGACAACGTGCTCGCTAGCGAAACAGCTGACTAACTGAGGGAGAGGTCGTACTCGCGGCCGGTCAGGTCACGTCCCGCACCCCCTGCCTGTGTTGAGACGCAAGTTCGTTGCCCTAGCGCATAGAGCAACGAACTTCCGTCACTCGTGGTAAGATGTAGATTTTTTTTTTTTTTTGTAAGTTGTAATTTTCATTGATTTTACGTTCTATAAATGAATCCAAACCACTGGTTGCAAGGATAACGGTGTTTACCCTAACACCCTGTATTTGGAAAAGAGGCTCCCATCACCAGGGGGCCAAATCTACTAATTTACAAACGTGTCAGGATATGCCATACAAAATCTGTCAAAAACTCATCATTGCGAGACCACTGACACGTTTGTAAATTAGTAGACTTGGCCTCCAGTTCTTCAAAGGTATTTTAATTCTACTTTCTTGTTAAAATAATAAACCATTTTTCATTATTGTTTTTTATTTTAAAAGTATTCTGATTTTACGAAGTAGTTATGTATCTACTTTGGAAAATTGAGTGACAAAATCAAGTAGCTTAAAATATCTCCGATATCTATTTTCCCCTTCTAAGCCAAGAAACGACAAAATCAACCCACACTTCCTGCTGCCAATCTACCGAACTTCGAACCAATAAAGTTGTCAAAACTTGTTCCAAACGAGATCATCAAAGAAGTCAAACTAATCCAATTTATGAAGAGTACGTAAACTCTAAACCGAGGCTTAACGTTTAACGACGCCCTCAACCCTTTTGAGCGGTATCGATAAGCACATTTTGTTGGCCACATATTATGTAAATACAGTCCCAAGTATTCGTAAGTGACCGTTAAATTGAGGTTGGAAGGACGAAGAGGCATTTGAAGGAGGAACGGAAAGCATACTATTTTGGGCTGACTGGAACGAGGGATATATTATTATTATATCATCGAAGGAGGTTCTCTCATTTTATCCTGTACTAGCTGCACCCCGCGGTTTCACCCGCTTAAGTCTCGATCCCTTGGGGATATCGGAATAAAAAATATTCTATGTCCTTCTCTAAGTGATGGTCTTCCCCTGTGCCAAATTTCATCCAAATCCATTTAGCAGTTTTAGCGTGAAAGAGTAACAAATAAACAACCTCACTTTCGCATTTATAATATTAGTTAGAATAGCACGCCTCAACAAAGGCTTTTAGGAATTTCGTAACACTGCGAAAAACAAAATATGTAGATTTTCATTACCGCTTTCTTTACGGTTTACACAGGCATATATTCCGTTTTCACTAACACTAAGTGACATCTAAATTAATTCCTCGCTGTTGGACTTTCAACTCTCGGCCCTAAGCCGAGCGTCCGACAGTTACACATAAGTTTTGAGTGCAACACAAATCGTGACACTTGTGTACTCCCTTTCGCTATGTTCATGCCAGAAGACTTGGTAAATGTACCTACTCGTACTACTAAAACTGTTAACTAGTTGGCAATATTGTGTGAATTTCTGAGAAATTCTGAGATCTACTTGTGTATGTATATCATAGAGATGTTCCTCGACAGTTTACTTGTGAAACTAAATTAGTTTATGCATCTAATTCTGTTGCTGAACGTACAACAACAATTTAAATAATTTGTTAACACTTTCAGTTGTGGTTTTCAACGTACAATACGTACATACTTACATTATTTAGGAATCAATCATTATCTAATAATTTGTCCTTCTTGACATAATTATACTATTATATTATATTTAGGTTTTAAACTCGCGACAATCTAAGAAGTCCGTTTTGACAGCTATAAAAATCCTATGGGAAGCGATGAAAAAATAAGTTGGTTTCTTAAATACGAGACATATCGATTAAACATACTTAGAAAGTTTCGACGACATATCTACATTGCTTTAAACTGATGCTCAAGGCATAACGTTTTATTACAAGTAAGAGAACGAAACGTTAAAACGGACTTTTGTCGCGAGTGTACTCGTAGTTAGGATTTGCAAATTAAGCAAGACTGATATGTGATCTTCATAGCTCGCCAGACGTCGATATTCTAAGTCAGACTAGATGACGTTATTGAATTTCCTAGTAAGAGCAGCTGAAACAACAGCTGGCATTGATACGCTGAATTAAATGAATTATTCATGTTTGCCTTAGTGCATTGTATTTACATTCAGTTAAAGCTGTAATTGACACATCCAATTATTCATGTAATTAATAACTCAAGAGCTGAACGCGTTATTGTTTAACTTTCTGAAGTTTAATTATTGGTATTTTGATGTGTTAAAAAAGTATTGAAGACAAACCAAGCTATTTACAGTTACAGAATGCGGCGACACCAGGGCCCTGTTTATCAAAAGTTACAAGTCTACACGTTCGCAAGTTAGCTAGAATGTTAATTTCCGTTAAATTCATAGCTCATCTCCATATTCATAATCAGCCTTCATGTTCCCACTGCTGGGACACGGGCATCATTTCTCTCTTTTGACCACATTTTAAAACAGAAAATCGAATTTAAATATGTATTGCGGTACTTGTAAATTTGTAAGACGGAACAGAGAGTCGCCGGACACTCTCAGGAATTGTTATGATTTTCTACAAGTTGTAACTTACAAATAATTTTTTGCTAAACAAAATCACGAATAAAAGTGTCAAAATATAAGTACTTGTGAACTAATTAATGACATTTGGTAATACAAGGCTTGTAAGTTTTTGATAAACAGGGCACTGGTTAATAGTCACTAACCATACGAAAAGAAGAAGACATTTATTAGTACCTTAACATAATTGCGCTTCTTACTAGACCAGCCCTATTATGTTTAGGTCCTATATTTAGCAATTCTATTCCAATTTCGAAGGTACTGGGAGGTGACGAATTCGCTCGTTAGGAGCGCGGAGGCGGACAGTCGGATTTCGTCTGAAATTCTGGGAACTTGATATAACCCGATTGTTGAATGTTTATTCAATTTTCTACCTTTCTTGTTACTTGTAGGTAAATAGTCCAAAATATAAAATAAAAGAAGATTTCATTTTAGTAACAGACGAGACTTAGGGTTAATGGGGTAGATAAATGGATACATACTGCTAACTCTAAACCCATGCGTTTAGAGTTAGCTGAGCAAAATACTTACCGAGTGGGTAATATTCTTTTGTTTTATAGCCTTTTTTTTAGGTTTGTTAATCATCAAATGTCTTCTCTCGCTCTGGGCGGAGCGGAAGAGCGTATCAAACTTTTACTGACTAAAATCCACCCGTGTTCCTTCAGTTGCTTGTTGCCAAGGGTCCCGGTATCCCTTTCCGACTTTCCCGCAACCCTGGCAGTTTTATAGCCTAAGATCCAACCTAAAATCGACTTCACCTATCTTTTTAATGGATTAAAGTATTTTATATCAGATTTAAAATACTTTTCATCCATTAAACAGAAAGCTGAAGGTCGTTCCTAGGTTATTTAGTCTCCATGTTAAATACTGGTCTTCAGATTCATCCGTTTAGACTGGACTAGCCAACTCAAACATAGTTGGGATAAGTCTAGGCAGAATATGTTGAGGTAATATTCTTCCTCTGATCACAATCTCTAAATCCAAAGAAAGATCGATAAGATTATACCTATTGTTAGCCGAGAAAGTTCAAACGTGTTTCAAGAAGATTCCTAAGATGACACACGTGATTGCACGTATATCCCTTGATCTAAATTCTTGCGACATATCGTGTATTGAAATCCTTATTCTAAACACGTACAAGCACCATACTAACACTGTTCTTTCAATTCAATTTTATGACTCAGGGGGACACAACATAAGGTGCTAGCAAAACCTTTAGTAGAATATAAATGTATGTAAGAAAATCAATTAACCGAGAAGGTACCTATAAAAAATATCAATGTTTAAAAACCGCCTTAAAGTAATATAATTTACAACTAAATTCTAGATAAACAAGGTGTAATTGAAATACCTGAAAGCGGCTCATTATACGCATCAATTTGAGCAACTTCAAATAAGGGACCAACTGGAAATCACGAAATATTTTGTCGAGTAACGCGATTTCAGGTTTGGTTCCATAGTAAAAATTGCTCATCTCATATACATACTCATTGGTCATATTCATGAGTACAATGGGGGCCATTGTACTCATCAATATGACCAATGAGAGATTTTTAGGTTTTTAGTTATCATAACTTGCCCAGAATAGAAAAGCCCCTTTTGATGTTTGAAAGCAAACTTTCAAAAGTAATAACAAATTGGTGTAGTATATTTCTAATATAAAATTACATACTTCGAGGTTATAGAAATATTTGTCTTTAATTTCGAAAAGAAAAACCGCAGCTCCGTCGATACCAGCAAAAGGTACAGCGTCGTTATAAAGCAAACATCAACATTTACCTGTGGTACAAATCAGAAATGCTACATAGAAGCATATAGCCAACATTAATAAATAAATTGCGGTACCGTACTTCGATCTTCGACCGGAACATGAATTTCCCAGGAGAAAAGTTTCCAAGTTACAGCGGATATAAAAATTTTGAAGGACTAGCAACGCAGTCTTGGATTTGAAATTTTATTTTTGAAGTTGTCAAGTTCTTTTTACAAGAGTATTCGGATTAAGAGAGGAAGGAAGTTAGACGGCAGCTTTGTATAGTAATCAAAACTTTGGTTTGTACATCGATGTTTTGCTCATTAGCGAATGTTTGTGAAACCACAAGCCGCAAATCCTGTCCGTTACCACGAATAAATCCGGTTTATTTATTTAAGCTGCGGTCTGGTTTGTGATAGTTATACCTAATAGGACTGGAAACTATTTCTGGAAGATGGTTGGCTGTTTGGAATGACCAGGAATGGCCGCCATAAACCACGTACAATTTTCCACTTGAAAACCTAACCAATCACAGTAACATATTAACAGAAGCATCAGAAGAGAGATAGACAAGAGGAAATCTGACACTTCACTCTGACAATCTGATAGCCAGCAAATGTCAAAATCATTAAAAAGTCCAATTCAGTATTTTTATTTGCATAAAGTTTAATAAATAAAGCTGCTGTAATGAAGTAGTCAACTGATGATGACACTAACGAGTCACCCAATAAGCCTGACATAATGCTTGATAAATAAACCGTGACACAAGGCAATGGAAAAATAGTCGTAAAAAATCCATAAGACGTGACATATTCAGAAAATATTGCATGGTATGTGCACAGGGGTTAAAAGAATAAACAGTGTGATAAAAGATCACACTTTCATTGTTAACATCTTTGTCAGGTTACTAACAATAGCTACTATTTACATTAAGCGTAGAGGTTATTCCGGCCAGACTGTTATGATAGTTGCATAATTTTATTTTGAGAGGTCTCATAATATTTATTTTTCAGAAACATTTTTATTTTTAAACAAATTCACAATTTTTAAGAAAATTCCTGCTAAATAAATGCTACTATGTATACGTACACATAAAGAACAAATAAAATGGTATAAACCCAAAATATTCGATTGATCTTGTCTAGTGAATGCACTTTTGCGGAAGTACGTCAGAAGAGTTGACACACATAAACACGAGGATTACGTATCACTATAAAAACATCTACTATCTTAGATTGACGGATAATTATTCTAAAAATAGGTTTACTTATACAGAAGTCATATAAAGGGAATATATCTCGCGTAATAACCCACCGTATAAATCATATGGAAACTTACCTAATCTCCATCATTATGTTAAATTACTCTCGCGTCAAAGATAAGCCAATATTTGTATAACAAAGCCTTCGACAAACCACAATTACAAGTTTAGCACGCTATCTTCGCAAATAATATCACCGACATAATAAAAGACGCGACCGAAATTTGTTTAATCAGTTTAATTAAGTTTGTCGAAGACGACGCAGTAAGGGAAACAAAAACAAAAATGGCTGCAAAAAAGACTGTAGCAGATATAGAAAACAAAGTGGACAAGACTAAAGAAACTGTGGATTACGATGACCTCATATCGGCCGCTGGTGAATGTGGACGCTATCAATGGCTGCTGTTCTTCTCTACGTTTCCCTTCTACGCCTTTGGAACCTTCGTCTACTTCTCCCAGATGTTCATGACTGAAGTGTCGCCTAACCACTGGTGCAGGATCCCCGAGTTAGAAAACTTAACTGATATACAACGAAGGGATCTTGGTGTGCCCAAAGATGACAACGCAAGATTTGGATACTCACAATGTAAGATGTATGATGCCAACTGGACCGAGGTGTTAGCAACGGGACGAACGCCTGATCCGACGTGGAGTACAGTGCCGTGTCAATATGGATGGGAATTCAACAAAACAGAAATACCATATCCTACTATTTCAAGCGAATTGGAATGGGTCTGCGACAAGAACAGTTATCAAGCTACGGCTCAATCAATATTTTTCGTTGGGTCCATAATAGGTGGATTTATTATTGGATGGATTGCTGATCGGTTCGGGAGAGTGCCAGCTGCAGTAATCAGCAATCTTATCGGTTGTGTTGGTGGTTTTGCTAGTACTTATGCTCAAAACTTGACACAGTTTGCTGCAGCCAGATTTGTTATGGGTATGGCTTACGATAACTGCATGATTATGGCGTACCTTCTCATTTTAGAATACGTCGCTCCTAAATACAGAACTATATTAGCAAACTTATCCTTTGCTATATTTTATTCACTATTCGTCACTGTGCTGCCCTGGTTGATGCTCGCTTGCGGCCACTGGAAAACTATTTCTCTAGTCACTAGTTTACCCCTAGCCTTAGCTTTAATAACACCATTTTACTTGCCAGAAAGTCCAAGATGGCTGCTGTCAAAAGGCCGCATTGATGAAGCTGTAAATAAAGTTCTTGTAATCGGACGAATTAATAAAAAGGAAATACCACCAAAAGTCATCGAACAATTTAAACTATCAGCAATGAATGCGAAAGAAGAACAATCTGAGAGTTGTTTAGAGATTCTAAAGAGGCCAGTCATTAGAAAAATGTTTATTCTAGTATGTATTGAATTCATGTGCTGTACTATCGTTTTTGATGGACTGGTTAGGAGTATAGGACAATTAGACTTCGACTTTTTCATGTCCTTCTCATTGGTGTCTTTTACTGAGTGTCCATCGATGATCATCGTGGCCTTTGTTATGGACTGCTTGGGTAGAAGATGGTTGACAATCGTCGTGATGGCCATCAGCTGTATATTCTGTATACTTACTATATTTGCTAGTGGTATTCAAACAGTGCTATTTGCAGTGGTCGCCAGATTCGCTGTTAATATGTCATATAGTGCAACTATGCAGTGGGCTGCTGAGATCTTGCCTACATCAGTTAGAGGATCAGGAGTGTCAATCGTACATATTTGTGGATACGTAGCCACAGTGCTATCGCCATACATTGTGTACTTGAAAGTTTATATTTACTGGCTGCCTCTAGTGGTAGTGGGTTCTATTGCCGGATTAGGCGCTTTGGTCGCTTTTGGGTTACCTGAGACTGCGAGAAAGGACATGCCACATACATTCGATGATGCAGAGGAACTTGCGAAGAACCAGCGACTTTGGACGCTACCGTTTTTGGAGTTCAGAAAACAGAAAAGGGGTGAAGTTAACGAAAGTTTTGAATCCGAATTGTGAAGTGTTTTCAGTAGGCATGTGTTTAATGCCCTTACTCAATGTGTTGCTTGGAAACAACGTTTCTTTTGTGTTCAAGATGTAATCTCTGTGACATTAATTTGTAACCAAATATTTAAAGTAGCATTATGGAGCTAACTTTTATCAAACTATTATTATGCAATGTCAACACCTAAGGGTTTGTTTATAGAAATTGTAAACGTAAGAAGTCTTCAGAAGTATGTATTTTACGAAGACCGAGGAATGATATAAGTTAAAGTTGCAACACTATAACTGAGCAGGGGGCCTAGACAAAATCCCTTTCTGTAAGCGTTAACGCCAACGGAAAGATCAAATTGTATGCAGTTGACAGCAGCAGTCACGTGACATCTCTAAAGCTAATGTCAACTCCACACAATTTGATCTTTCCGTTGGCGTTAAAGCTTACAGAAAAGGGATTTTGTCTATAGGTTCTGTTTTGATGAAATCCCTTCATAGCCATCGAGATATAAGTACTAACGTACAATACTTATATCTCGATGTTCATAGCTAAGTAATTATTTTTGTGAAACTTTCACAACAAACGAGAAACGAGATTACGATCTTTCTTCAATAAGACATAATCTGAATCAATAATAAAAAAATCACAACTATTTGAAAACCGAACATCTTTTTTTATTCTAATATGAGGGTAGATATAAAATCGTACCGCTCGTCAATTCTCTTGTGACCCGAACGATTCAATATTCAATCACAGACGGTTCCGCAGGTGTGACGTGAATAAGTAATGCTTAGACCGATACAGCAGCGTTAATG
Organism: Lithophane semibrunnea; assembly: GCA_947363905.1. Lineage (NCBI taxonomy): Eukaryota > Metazoa > Arthropoda > Insecta > Lepidoptera > Noctuidae > Lithophane > Lithophane semibrunnea. The sequence goes on from OX376194.1 coordinate 16,676,051, forward strand.
GAAGGTTAGGAATAGAATCGACTAAGTATTTCTGTTTTTGCTAAGTGACTGGCTGAATTTTTATTGGTTTTTAAGTAACCTTGTGGAAGAGAGTGTGACGATTGGGCTCAGTTGTGAGCAATTGGAGATATCCATAATCTTTTATGATGGTATGTGGTTTTCTATTATATTTTCTTATGGTTTTCTAAGAACGGCTTTAAACAATTGGATTTGCAGTCCGTTGGCCCAGGATTGGAGATTATAGGCTGTCCTTTCCATTAATGTTTGGTAATGGGTAACCGACTGAACCGCCAACTACTTGGACTGACTGACGTCATAGTAACACTCAATTTTTTTTATTTATATGGGGTGCTTGTGGCTAATTAATAATAACCGCACGGGTCGATCCATCAGGTTAAGCTACGCTTGACCATCTTTACATACCGAGACTCCTCTGTGGCCTCCGTGGCTCGGAAAGCACGTTAAGCCGTTGGTACCGGCTGTCATTTGTGGATCTTTGTCAGTCGTTACGGGTCGTCAGAAGCCTGAAAGTCTGACAAAGGGTTATCTATCGTATTACCCAGTTACTGGGTTCTGGAGGTCAGATAGCAAGTCGCTCCATTAAAAATACTCGTATTCAGTTGCATCCGGTTAGACTGGAAGCCAACACATCTATACTAATCTATACTATCCATCTATCGAGGAATCGTCCATTTATCGAGGAAGGCTATAGGCTATATAACACCACGCTACGACCAATAGGAGCGAAGCATAAATGAAATATGTTGCAAAAACGAGAAAAAATATTCCTTTTTGAGAGCTTTCGTTGCGTGCGTTGCGTAAACGGTTTATGTTACGTAAATATCATGTATGATGAAATTATTTCTCTTTAAAGGTTCTAAAAAAAACTCCACGACAGCATAATAATATGTCTATCTTTTAAGATTGACTCACTATAACCTTTTTTTAAGGTAATCAAATTTGTTCGAAATTAATGCATTATTTGCGAAGGAGTTTTATCAACATTATATTAATTCTTATTCAAATAAATAGTTTTAACATCAAGGGTATTTAGCAGTAAAATAAATTTTAATTCATTCGAATCGGACATTTAATTTCGAAGTTATCACGAGTATAAGAATACAATACGCGAACCGTTACGAACCGCGACGCTGGCGCCGCGACGTTCCCGTTAGAGTACTAGAGAGGAGAGGATGGGCACACGGGTAGACCATGACCAGGAATAGGACATAGGATACGTTTTATCCCTATTTTCCCACGGGATCGATCCCTACGCGGGTGAAACCGCGGGGCACAGCTAGTATATTATAAAACAAAGTCGCTTTTCGTGCTATTTTGTGTGTGACCACTTATTTGGATTTCGATGAAGTTTTCACATCAGCATTTAGAGAATTCATTCCGGACGGTGTATGTGCAATATACATTAATATTTTATCTTAGATGAGAAACCTCAATGTTTTGTTATGCCGCTGCATCAGTATATAGGGCACCCTTTCGAAGCAGAGGCGGGTCGTTAGTAAAATAATAAAATTAAACACTTTTTTCCAGGTGTGTGACAGTAAGCCCGCTTAGTCTTAATGTCACATACGTTTACGAACCTATCGACAAAATGAAATAAAATTATTATCTTAATACAAAAAAACAAGTTGGAGATTACAACTAATTGGCTGTGACAAGCTCATTACTGTTTCTCACTGGCAGTAGAATTACCGATTTAGGGTACTTTCGGGATTCGGCGAAGTGAATAGAATATATCGAGTATAGGCGAAGATAATAGGCGTGGCGAAGAAGGAAAACGACGCATGTCCTAAGCCACACGATAAAAGCGAAGCGACGGTTACGTGTGGCTCACCATGTCACATATTGTATTTTTACGTTTTACTGAATACTTAAACGTTATTATTTCTTGGAGAAATGCTTAGGTATATGATCATTATCTCTATCTATACATAGTATAAATTAAAGTCGCTTTTCGTGTTTGTCTGTATGTCCGCGTTATTCTTCTAAACCACGCAACAGATTTTGATGAGGTTTTCACCATCGTTTAGATAATTTATTCTGGAAAGTTTATGTGTATAATACGTTAATATTAAAGTTATATATATCTAAGAAATCTCAATGTTTTGTCAAGTCGTAAAAACCGTACGAAGAAGGTGTGGATCGCTAGTGTTTTATATAAGGGATTATTATTTTTGTGTTACACTTATTTTCTTGATTATTCGTTTGGCGATTATCAAAACAGCTATTGTCAAAATGCGTTCAATATTGATGTTCAATAAAAAAATATACTAAACTGCTTATTGTTTTGTTATATTGCTTATTTTCCTAGGGGTTTGTCGTGGTACGTTTTTTCCCACTTTGAATGCCTTTGCCTCTGACGCGAAAATAATGATGCAAGGCCGCTTGTCGAATTCCACTGCAAAACATTACTACATTATGCCGCGAGTTCAAATAAATAATTTTTGAATTTTGATAATATACAACTTATTAAAAAACTATAATAATCAACGCTTTAAAAAAAATAAACAGCACTATTTAACATCATGGCTATACAAATACCCGAAAAATATACGAAACCTCTCACAGAACTGCTCTGAAAATATTCTAAACGACGCCAGTTTCCTTCAGCGTCTCGCTTAACTTTATAAAGTTTAAATTAATTTATATTATTCTTCACTCCTTGTATTTTCTCAACACATTAGACTTTTATGCTATTACAGTACATTCTCCCGCCATTCTCGACAGAGTAAAGCAATAAAAATTGCCTTAAATGACTCGAGGTTCTGACAAATGGGTACAATCTCTCAGACGTTCTTTTAATGTTAGGTCTTATGGCTCAGAAAATAACGGTCATAGTTGAATGGTATATTGACTGCTTTGGAATGAATTTGCCGGCGTTGAAGCCTCTTGTATCCTTTATAATGGTCGAGGAGTTGTATGACAGGGACCTCTATAGAATGTCTTATTTGCAGTAAATCATCCAATTTTTTTTATGTCGGAGGAAATTTTTGTGATTTTACTTATTAACTTTACTTGTAATGAATGGGGTACCTATATTGAGTTACCTACTAACTGAGTTGTGGAGATCAGATAGGCAGTCACTCCATCCGGATGGTCTGCAGACGACCACAAAATAGTTGGAAAGGCTAGGCAGATGATGTTGACTTTTTAGCACAGACACGTCATGACAAAATGTATGTATGAATTGGAGGACAATTTTGCCTGATATGAGAACTTCTCCACCACTATTTCAGATCTTTTCGAACATTGCTTTCAAGGTTTTATGTGGGCCGATCCCGGCGGCACTGCAATGCCGGGCCGACCCGCGACGGGAGTGGAGCGAGCCCCGAACATCCCGTCAGCTTACAAAAATCAGATTAATATACTGGTCCCTCAGTGAGGGAACTTTCAGATATTAAGCTGAAAAGAACAGATACTACACTTTGATCTTAGCCAAAAGGCCGAGAAGCGATACCGTGCAAGAGTACGCGAGGGGTGTTATTCAGTCGCAGAGAATCTTAACACCGCGATTCAGGAGTGCGCGTCATATGTACAGCGCCATCTATCCAGGCGTTGTGAAACCAAACGTCTGTGGGTGTGATCAGGTACAATATTAAATTCTAAGTTGATACATAGTTATTCTTATATACTTACACCAAAAGTAAGCTAACAGCAGCGGCCTTATTCTACCAGCTGATTATGATTGAATAGACATGGTGAGAATTCCGCAATGGGTATCGTGTAAGCAGTATTTTAAGGATCTACAGATTTTAACCGTCCCATCCTTGTATATTTTTGTTGTACTCACGGATCTTATAAAGAAACTTAACATATTAGAAACAACTGAACAAAGAAATAAGAGAGAAGCTACTAGGCGCAAGGACTTGCAACATTACATAGTCCCACATATGAAAGTTGTTACTCATGCTGCACGCTTTCAATCCATCAAGCTGTATAATAGACTTCCAGGAGATTTGAAGTCTGTTTACAATATTAACCAATTTAAGCAAAAATTAAAATCATTTTTGGTAGAAAAGTGCTATTATGCTATTGTGTCTGACGTGTTTACCTAGGCCAATGAAATTGTATAATAATGATAGTATCTAAGGTGACATAATCCTGACCGTGTTAAGTTTTGACATTATTATTCTTCTACATTACCTATTGTTTTACATTATTCTTTTACATTGCCTATTATTTTACATTATTCTTTTACATTATTATTTTGCATTATTCTTGTCTTTATGATCATAATTTAGACTCAAATCTCTATGTTATTACTGCTAATGACAGTGATAAGCTCATAAGATCGCTATTAATAAATATAATTAAATGCACGTGTGTAATTTTTAAGTGATTTCGACACAATGTAAAAATTGTTATGAAATAAATGAATGAAATGAAAATGATTGCCGAATCAGACAGCTTTCAGACTTTCAGCTGATTAATAAAATTAAAATATTGCATGAACTGCTACTTACATCTCGTTTACAATATAGTTGGTGTCCTAATTCCTAGAGCCATGTCTACAGTAAGTTTTCTAACTTTTTCTAAAGAATCTAAATGGATTATATATTTTCTTATCTACAATTTTTCTGATATCGTCTGACAGTATGTGTCTCTGCTACACATTCTTAGGCTTCTCCCAAACTTAGCCATGAAACATAGACCTTCGCCTTGGCAATAAATTGCTTTCTATTCTAATTATTCGCAACGTTGCATCGGCGACGCAATGTATTGTAGTCAAATCGCGTCACCCTTCCCTATAGACTTACCGTGACAGATGGCATTACCTGTTTTAGATCAGTAAACACGCATTGTTATGATTTATAAACATTGTGTACTTCCTTACGATGTTTTCTTTCATAGTTTGTTGATATTGTAACAGAAATGAATGGGATTCTATTGTGCCTTTGGAATAATCTTTTCTTGTTATTAATTATGTTATTTATTCACATCTTAACCGCCGTGTAGACTCGCCAATGCCCGTAACCCACTCGTTAGTTTTTGGGTGTTTAATCCACTATTTAGCCATCTAATTCGGTAACTTTAGATTTATGGATTTTTTTTTTTTATAGTCATCTAACTCTCGCCAAAAAATTAATTATAGTAGGCGATACAGTTAAAATAACAATAATCAACCAACCTCAATTTAAAACGGTTATTTCAAGAAACCGCCTAATCACAACGACCACTTAACTACAATGGCGTCCCCTATCTTTCCAAATAAATTCCGATGTCCATCCGTCAGTCAATAAACGCTATTAGGGACATTTTCGCCTCGTTCGTGTGACAGCCCCCGTGAAATATGGGCCATTCAACGTCCAGAATTTAAAATATGGCGCGGCCTTTCCCCGTTGTAGAAAAACGCTGAGGAATGCGCTGTCAGCTTCATTCATTTTTCTGAGGGGTTTAAAAAGGTTTTCGCGTGTTTGAAGGCGCTTAGGAAAAGGATCTTTTCTTTTAAAAACTGGCTTTCAGATGAAGGTTTCTAAAGTCAGTGCTAATTTTTAAACGCTGTAAAAAATATTGAAAAAGCACTGGTTTACTATTTATTATGTGACCATTTTTTTGTTGTTTTTTATTTATTTTCAAGTAAATATTTCTTTCTTATAATATCGAGCCTCAGACTTTAAAAGATTCTTCATACAACATCCTAACTTATATATTCATTTCTCATTTATAATAAAAAGATTATAAATGAGAAAGTGAGTTTGACTGTTTGTTACTCTTTCACGCCAAAACGCCTGAATGCATTTAGATGAGGCACATGGGTAGACCATGACCTGGGTTAGGGCAGGATAGTTTTTATCTCGATATTCCCACAGGATCAAGACATATGCGGGTGAAACCACGCACCAGCGCAGCTAGTACATTGTACTTAGAATTACAACAGTTTTTATACAGTTAACACTTAAATTAAAACTCATAACCCGAATAATCCCATATTCCATCCAAAAAGACGGATTATAATTTAAATTCTCAACAGATTTCACTCCCCTCTCTCACATCTCTGATTATTTAAGAGAAATTCCCGAGGCGGTCGTTAAATTCGCACTGAAGGCATAACGATGCTGATTATTCCATCCATCTTTTAATGTGAAAATAATACCCATAGCTCTCCGAGAGTATTCCGCTTGGAGTTGTTATTAAGTTGAGAATTCATTTTACAGATTTTTTGTAGCAGCTTTATGTAAGGATTTTCTTAATAAAATCCCTGTAACTTAGTTGTAGACCTTAGTATCTTAATAAACATTTCTGATTACTTACGTCAGTTAGTAATCAGAAAAGTTTATTTATATACATTTATATGTATAGCTATATATAGGTCAGAAATATATATATATAGAGCTATTTCTGTGACAACAAAAAAACAATCTGCCTAGCCTTTTCCCAACTATATTGGGGTCAGCTTCCAGTCTAACCGGATGCAGCTGAATACCATTATTTTACATGGAGCGACTGCCTATCTGATCTCCACAACCCAGTAACTGAGTAATACCGATACCCCTTGGTAAGACTAGTCGTCAGACTTTCGGGCTTCTGACGACCCGTAACGACTATCAAAGATCCACGAATGACAGCTGGAACCAACGGCATAACGTGGTTTCCGAGGCACGGAGGAGTCACGGTATGTAAAGATGGTCACCCATCTACGGACCAACCCCGGCAAGCGTAGCTTAACCTGAAGAATCGATCCGTACGGCTGTTATTACTTAGCTACGAGCTCCTCTAGTTATTTCTGTGAAAATAGTTAATTTTATATAAATTATATTTGTGGTCCTTCGATCCGCCTCGTTGCGTAATTAATAAGACCAGTTGGAAGTAAAACGTTAATGTTTGGTGTAACTTTTTCATAAGTAACAACAAAAAATGGGGAAATTTTACTCGCATTCTGTAGAATGCGAGTAAAATTTCCCCATTTTTTCTTGGGTGCTACTAACTTCAAGAACTTTGACAAAATCTTTCTTGGTTCCCATAAAAGTGAGGTTTATGTAGTCAACTCACAGGATTCCTTTTATTGTATACTAGGTCTGCCCCGCGGTTTCACCCGCGTAAGTCTCGATCCCGTGGGAATATCGGGATAAAAAGTACTATGTGTTAATCCAGGCTATAAACTATCTGTTTGCCAAATTTCATCCAAATCCATTCAGCCGTTTTTGTGTGATTGAGTAACAAACATCCAAACACACATACTTTCACATTTATAATATTAGTTGCATTTATTTATTTAAACTTTTCGCATTCAAAAAAGGTGCAGTGGTGGCGACTTACGAGTTGAGGTCGTAGTTTCGATACCAGGCAGGCGCTTTACTTTGTGTAAATTATTTCATCACTGCTGCTCTCAAAACGGTGAAGGAAAACATCGTGAAGAAACCGGCATGTCCTAGAACCAAAAATTCGGAGACATGTGACATCTACCCGGGAAGTGGATTACGGTCCACTCCCTCTCACCGAGAGGAGGCCTGTGTACCAGCAGTGGGAACGATATAGGCTGATTATAATTCAAAAAAGGTACAAAAGCGGACTTATTGCCTTAGTCATTCTCTACCAGGGAACCAAGGGTAGTGAAGAGATTAGAAGGCAGGTGCGCAGTTGCTGGTGGGCAGGTGGGTGGTGTTTTCGCATAGCTTACAATATTCATACAGTCCAATATATATGCTTATGCTTATAATATTATTTATTACTGAGATATTATTCCTATTTATTTAATCCGATATCATACCACGTATGCCAAGGTCTAAACGGGGCTGTAGTAGAGAAATCTAACAAATACCTTCGTCCAACATCTGGTATCCCAACTATTGGCGCGCGTGCAAGTATTAGACCCGCTTCATTAACTACGTGTTACGGATTATTCGGGGAGGAATCTTTCATTCCACCAATATTAGGAACATTCTGAACTAGATAACAGTAATATAGAATACAGTATTAACAGTAACATAGTATTCAATGTCGTATTATAATACTAGTGACCCGCTCCTGCTCTACACGGTTCTTACGACTACTCAAAATATTGCGATTTCTTCGTTATATGTAACTTTGTGGCGGTATCTATATCGCCACATGCGAACTACGCATCGAAGACCTGACGTCACATAAATCCTGCATCGCGCAATTAGAGTTTACCGTGCAGTGAGCATATATACAAAAACCCAATATCAATCATTGGGCAGTTGCCCGCCAGACACAACACCCGTCTGGTCGGAGGATCCTCCCTTTTCTATGGGGGATGAGTGAACTTTACACCCTGTTCCTCATACCCCTAAATTGGTGACCCCGAATATGAACGTCAACGCAGCCTTCGTGCAACTACTCCAGCGTGACGTCATCATCATCACTCCCGCAAGCTTTCAGTGAGGCGAGTCACACAGTCAAGCCAACACCCGAGGCGTCAACGGGTATCCTGACCACCAGCATGCAGCGAACGCGCATTCCTGGTCATCACCCTCAGCCTCATCACCCCGACCCACAGGGGAATCACCTCAATCACCTCAACCTCATCACCATGAGCCACTGGGGAACCACGCAATCACATCAATCACCACAATCGCCGCAAACAGTTCCGACCCACCGCGAACAATGCGGCACCCGGTTCCGACTCACTGGAACCACAACTGGCACTGGCAAGCATCGCAAGATACAAGACTCAGCCCACTATCGACCTCCGGTCTCCGGAGGGGAGTGATGTGGCGGTATCTATATCGCCACATGCGAACTACGCATCGAAGACCTGACGTCACATAAATCCTGCATCGCGCAATTAGAGTTTACCGTGCAGTGAGCATATATACAAAAACCCAATATCAATCATTGGGCAGTTGCCCGCCAGACACAACACCCGTCTGGTCGGAGGATCCTCCCTTTTCTATGGGGGATGAGTGAACTTTACACCCTGTTCCTCATACCCCTAAAACTTTAATAGTAAAGTAACATACACATAAACCTTCCGGAATAAATTCTCTAAACGATTGTGAAGACCTCATCAAAATCGTAGTTAGAAGAACAACGCAGACATACAGACAAACACGAAGAGTGACTTTAATTTATAATATATGTATAGATTTCGATTTCTGTAAATCGGTAAATTGTTTTTCACGTCAAAAGATTTTTTTTATAAGATGTGGTGATGTTTCCTAACCGACTACCAAACCGAAAAGATAAAGTAAAAGAAAATTGTAGTATTTATTTTGCAAGTACAGGAAAGTACTTTATCATAAGAGAGGCTGTTCCAAAACTTTAAGTTAGGTTAAAGCTAGATAATGATGATGTTTAGAGTATCAGTCAACCAAAGGGATCCCTAAATCCAGCAGTGGATGTCAGTGGGCCTTTTTGTAAAAGCAAAGGAATAATAATTATAAAGTTTAAAGCAATGTTTTGAGATAAGGAATGCGACGCGACGTGACTTTCAGTCAGTGGTCGCCGAAAGATAGGAGATATGAAACTTCCATCAGTTTTCTGCGATTAGGGCTTATTAAAATCATGTTTTATTCAGCGAAAGTTTCTGACGGAGTTTATTTATGCTGGCGATTCATACACCATTATACATGCCTAAACCCTGTAGTACCTATTTTAATAACACAATCTAGGTCTAAAGGCACTTACATACTGGGGCGATTCGTCGCACGACGCGCCGCCGCATTGTTCGCCGTGAAGTTTTCTCAGAAATTATTTTGTTAAAATTCGCGTCGCGCGACGAATCGCGCCAGTATGTAAGAGCCTTAAATCGATTGATTGCAAGCGGTATAAATCTGGCAACATCGTCATGGTTCGTCAACGAATTACGACATATTTTCTCAATGAAGCATGGAAAAAACGGCTGGCCTGTATTGTCTACATTCTGTCATCCGCTACAACAGTGAAAAGTGAACAGTGAAAATTTAACAGGATTTATTCCAGAAATCCCCACCGACAAATCCCCACCAGTGAAGTCCAGCTCCTCAGTCTAAAACACGAGCTCCGTGCACGATACTGCGCTCAACTTTAAATTTGAATTAGCCTTGCTCCAACTTACAAACTGACTTTTCGCCTTCTCGGGGCAGCATTTGAATTCTGAGATGAGTTTAAAAGTTTTAAATATTCTCAATAAGGCTGGACCAGAGTTCAGTGGACAATGTAAGTAAGTCAACTGTTTAAAATATGACAGAAGTATTATAATAGTATCTTATTATGAGCTGTCCTCCCGTTACATAATCGTCGCAGTATACCCGGTAGTCACTTTCTTAAAGGTCGCTGTAATGTTTATCACTCAATTAGTCCAATTACATCAAAGTTCATAGCTAATGGAACTCTTACCTACTTCGAAAATAAGGCAAACATTTTTATTTATCTGAATAGCAACTTGTGACGGTCACAGGTCTAAATGGGATTACTTCTAGTACCTGATAGAAAACTCATTGGGAATGGAATTACTTTTACAACACACTTTTGGATATTCTTTGATACTACTACTACTCGTTGCCTGCCTGTCACACACAGCGATTTCTACACACGAATTAATTATATTTATGTTTACCTATATACTTCTATATTCTTAATTTTTCTTTTTAATTGCTCCAGGGTTGCTATTTGGAATCCCAACTCAATTATTCATCAAACAACTTTATGAGGCCGTCTTGTGATATTGGAAAGTGTATCTTCTCTTCATTTATGCATTAGATACGTACTGTAGAACTCCGAGGTGAGCCTACGGTACCAGAACTACGTAATATGATAGCAAAGGATAATTATTCCTAGAAAAGGGCTACGTATTTCATGTTATTTTACTTAAATCTTCCGGCTCCCGCCCTGACAGCTCGCTCGCCGATCACACCTCGTCTCTTTTTACCTATGCTATACAAATCTAACGTCTTTCTCCTAAACATGCCATCAACTTGAAAGCACTAAGGTTTTCTTCTAAAACTGTGCAGAATAAAGCCTCTACTGTACCTTCCTCTATGAAGAGATAAGATTTGTAAGTTTATACGTAGAGGGTAATCTTTGGAAGTACTGATCCGATTTACGAATAGATTTTGAGATTATCTTATTATTAGATTATCTTCGTCTATGATTCCGAAAATTATTTCACTTATGGTCCATAGTTATACCTACTGTGCTAATGGGAAGCTGAGCCACAGAATAAATAAGTGAGCTACAGTGTTGCCAAGTGTCACAGGATATATCTTATATTAAAAAACAAGAAAGTCACGGGCAGTAGCTACAATCATATAATACAAAAATCTCATGCACCATTTGTAAACTCTCCAATGAGTCTTGGAGTCCTGATATTACCAACAAACCTTGTTGACCTTTCGTTGAGATTGATTTATGATTGAGTTTCAACTCATTACAGCGTCGAGTCCTTGTTATTGTCCACTCGAGATTTTACCGGGAAATGCGATTTTATGTTTTGTTGTTGGCACGGTTTTCTTTTTACGTACGCTCCAGACTTTTGTTAATTTCAGCCTATAGAATACCCTGTTCTAGAATACGAAATAAACAATGATCACTAGGTAGTTATGATCGCCACAGGAATCCGCTGGATGCGCGAACTACAGCACCGGTCGAAGTGGCGGTGCTTGCGGTCTATGATAAGCAGTGGACGTCTTTCGGCTGAAGACTAGGAAGTTACATCATAGCTTGAAGACGACATAGATTGTGTTTCAAGCTAAAAGCAGCATCTCCAGCACCTTTCTCCAGCATGGCCTACTGCAGCCTACTACTACAACCTCTAACCCCGGACACCCGCAGTCTGCCCTCGCAACCGTCTTCATGACGTTAAAGTATATCATAATAGATGTCCAGCTTATTTGTGGCTGTCATACTCGTTTGCTCTGACCTTTGGATGATTTAACATCAAATTAAACAAACATTCATAAAAGCCAGTTGTTGGAAAACCTCATGATTTTCATTTTTGTATGAATTGTCGTTCCGACACGTTTAAGCGCTACAAACTGTGTCAACGGTTTCATATAAAAAATGCACAGCCACGAAATGGGGGATCCGTATGTATGGACCAGTTTACCTAATTGATATTGCACATAGTAGAATCATTTGGTATTTGCTACCTGCAGTGCAGAGGCATTATTTTTTATCTACACCTATGCTATAAATTCATCCTCTATAAAAGTTTTTGAAACAGTTAGCTTATTGCCAACATTAAAACAACCAGTGTCATAGTAACCATAATACATCATCCAAACGAGTGTTATAATGTTGTATTCATTATGCAACTCATTTAAAAAAAGAACGTTGTCATACCTACACACGCGTTTCACTACCAAAGTGTACCTAATTCGCCTACGTAATTAAAAAAAAACTTATAGATTATTCGAATTCGAATAGTACTGCAAGCAATGAACCTTTTATAGAGGATTCATATCATTAGATAAAGTCTTCTATGCAACTGTAAATAATTAGGTATTAAAACACTCATGTGATAAACCCACATTCGTGTTATAATACCCCTTAATATACAACAGTTGCATAAATAACTATAAAAGCCTGGATTTCAGTATCATTAGGTTCGTAAGTAATATCAAAGCGTAAATTACGTGAATGACGACCTTGCTGCAAATATGTTTCGTTATCTAAACCTGTACTAAAAAGAGGTGAAATTGTTTGTTAGTAAGATGTAAAGTCCATAATAGCGCTGAACAGATTTAAAAAAAAACTGATAGCGGGTGCCATATGACATAATTCCACGCGGTTGAAGTCCCGGACAGAAACTACATACATAGTTTGCTAATCAATTGAATACCGTTGATTGTCTCAATGAGTCATTCGATGGAATCACTTGCTCAGGCTACTCGATTTTACTTTTGATAAGTAGGTACACACGGCTACACATCAAGCTATACATTTCCAATATATGCTGACCTCGCGTTGTACGGAAATCCTATACAATGCGCGATCAGCATAAACTGGAAATGTATAGCTTGATGTGTAACCGTGTTTACCAACTATTTTATGTAGGTACTTTTGATATGCAATTTTTTATTTTTTTTCCTCAAGGCTTTCATTTACACAAAATAATTAATTACTCTTCATTTACAAGATATCTTTTATATTGCGCTCTGAGCTAGCTAATCATTATCGGGAATCGGATAAATAATAGACAGAGGGGATTCTCCGGGCAATTTTCTTGCCATAATCCCAAGCCGTTAATCACGCCGACGGGCGATGAAAAGGATTTATTCTCCACCTTTCACCTGCTAATAATCTAACATCTATTCATATCAGAAGATGTGTTGATAACGAAGAGTTTCTAACAACACCTGAGCTGTCGCTAAACAGCTGAGTCACTTCACGAGTCACAGTAAAATAATAATAATATCCTTCCGACCAAATTTCGATCACGGCAGCGCGGCCTTTGTCAATGGAGACTAGCCAATTACCTAATTATGAGATATACACAAGTGACAAAATTGTGTACGATACAAAAGGTCTGGACACGGAATGCAGGAAGATTCCTATGGATCTCTAACCACTGCTTTGGGAGGAGTGAGTACTATAGAGCTACCAATTACCGGGTAATATGTCTTTCATTGACTGCCCTGCCCTGGCAGCTGATGTCTCGCTGATGGTGGCGCATGTCTTGGATCATTTAGCTCCCTTCAAAATTGTTGAGCTGAATGGTGGTAATCCATGCGTCATGTTCGTGAACGGGCGCCGGCGCCGTCAGTTGTGACTGGTCATCTCGTAGCTGCCATGGCTTATTTTAATTTTTGCATTGTTTTTTTATTTTTTATTTATAACTGCGAACGCTTTTAACGTGCTTTCTACATTGTTCATGTTCACACATGTATAATTTCAACATGAATGATGTAAACAATTTTTTTTTGTATCAATTTTGCTTATTTAAAAGAGTGTCCGTGGAGTTTCTTGCCCGTTCTTCTCCATAGATGCCTAACCTACTACGCTTTGGAATGGGCAACTGGCTTCATATTTCTGACCGACCGACTCCTTGACAATTCAAAAGTGCCTGTAAATGGTTTAATTGAAATAATGCTTTGAGTTTGAGTTTGGGACTTACCACCTCTCAACAACAACACCACGACTCAACGTTAACATATTTTTAGCTACACGGACAGTACATAACACGATGTAGCACAGAATTCATAACAACATTTTCTTTCAGTTACTGTTTGTATATCATTTCACTACGGGACCCCACCAGCCGTATATTTATTCAGGCCCGAGACATCGTGTTGGTACTTGGCACACTAATGAGTCCTACTACACTTTTGTCCACTGAATAAAACCCGGATTAAGTACGGTCAGCAGAAAAGGGTTATGTATTTCATTCATGGTTATATTTAGAATCGGAAAGTGAGGGCTATCTTAAAGTAGGCTGAAGGAGTAGGTACAGCGTAGTCGAAAGAGGAGGCACGCAGTTTTCCATGCGCGCCTTTTATGGGAGGACGTGACGTTATACTGATAAGTACTAAGCAGTAGCTACTAACCTCGTGTAAACTATGTACTATTGTGTCAGTGTGAATAAGCTATCCAAGTCCACTAACTTGAGAGCTATAATCACCACGTGTGACCAGCAGATAACTGAACACATGTTGTTCTATTCTATACATTCTATAAAGGTAAATAAGGCAATATGTATTAAATACTAATATCATTTGCGACCGCCCTCTAAACAACAATAATTTCAGTTAACATTATTTAATTCTCCTCCCTTTTTGCACTCAGTACACGTCATTCAGTATACAGCATGCCCTCGTTACGATCCACTATGCCACACATCCAACTAAAATCAATAGTAGACGCCCACAATCTACATAATATTTGCGACGAGCTGTGTCAACAAGTTTATACTTATTTATGAATAAATTTTGAATATTACTGGTGGTTTTGAATACATTGTTAGACCGGAAGACCGTCGTTTCGGTTAGACTGGAAGCCGACCCCAACATAATTGGGAAAAGGCTAGGCTAGGATGATGGTTTTGAATACATTGTCTTAGTGAAATAGAAAGGAAAATAAGAAACCAAGACATAATAAAAATAACAGCCTGTATTAAACCCAGGGCAGAGATTAATCATCCGGCCTAGCCTTTCCCCAACATAGTTGGCACCTTATTCCAGTTTAACCGGATGCAGCTGAATATCAGCATTTTTCATTGAGTGACTATCTAACCTCCACAACGCAGTTACTGGGTAAAACGATACCGTTAGGAAAACTCAGGGCCGAGACCTTTCCTTAAAAGATAAATGAACGAACATTAATCAACACGCTTTCTTAATGTGTGTCGGCAACCTTACACTATTTTATTCAGAATTTTGTTCTTTACGATGTTTTGCTTTGTCGGAAATCAATAGTAGATAGTAGTGGTTAACCTGGTAAAATAGAGAAATAATCTATATAAATAGGTTGCTTTCGTCGATCCGCCCGACTTTCGATAAGCCGCATTGTGATAGGCAAATCATAAAATGGTCTGGCAGATCACGATATGACCATTGCTACGATCGGACCACGACAGCTACAATCCTACATTAGTTTTCAATATGTACGTCCAAATGTTTGGTGTTTCATTATCCACGCCAATTTGCGACTACAAAGCTAATCCTCTCAGGAATCCTAATTTAGCCGCTAGTTTATATATCATTGCCTAATTCCATATACACTGCTACATAGGATCTTTTGGCGCTCGAATGACGTTGACAGGGGGCGCTATTGGCAAACATTTATGCAATTATTGTGTTGTGAAATGTATTGAAAAAACAAGATGGCTGCGTTAATTTTGATTCTGGCCACGCGCCAAAAGAACCTTGCAGCGCTGTAGGTACTACACTTAAATGTCACGTTTTTGCAGACCTTACGTCCGCTCATTAGCACCGACTAAATACGACGCCTCCGTTGTGTCACTCGCGTTAAATTACCCTCCACGTTACGTGTCACTCACGTCACGTAGCGCGTCACTCACGTCACGTCACGTTTTTGCGTTACTTACTGCAGATTAAAATGGTATTTTCATGTTAATAAGACGTTTTGTTTTACAGGTGTACATAAAGGCACTTTCTTATTACTACCTACCTACTGCTCTTATTTTACATATTAAAAAGAATACCAACGTATTTTTTTAATTTTTTGCTATTGAAAATTTGGCAGGTCTTTTCTGCATGACTGCGGTCAAACAGCTACCGGGCGGAGCGCGCGCGTATCCAATAAAAAACCGAAGCTAATTAAAATGTCCTTGAAGCCTTAAGCATTTTTACGAATCTTCAGCAAAGTAATCTGTTAGCATGGATGTACCGTAGGTAGGTACCTACGTCACAATAATCCACGAATACAAAGTAGGTACTATTTCGAATACAAAGTACAATTTCTACAAAGCAGCGCATTTAGTTAATAGCGTAACCTTTACAACAGCATTTTGAAAATGGACGCTGCCAGATCCGACTCTCCCTTTCAGAGATACTGGGTCCCCCCACCCAGTGTCTCTGAAAGGTCATAGTTCCGATTCTCAGTGATAGGTCAGATTAATAATTAATTTGTGAAAACAAACAATAGTAACCTATTTACCAAAGTACTATTGTTACTAACACCAAAATACTAACAAAATTATGAACCACTAGTCTAAAATAAAGTTTTATTTAATTTAATCCTAGAACACGATCATTTCACGCCACATTTATTATCGCCCTTTCACTGGAAAATTTTGATAATCTTTACGTGCGAATTTAAGGGGGAGTAGTTTGACAGCAAAAAATCATATTTCACCCGCGCAACCCTTACCTACCCCTCTCATTAAACACGACGAAAACAAAACACAATGCCTTCCCGCCAGCAGAAACTTTTCATCTGGCGTTTATAGAATTCGAATTTCAATCTTCTGTAGTTTATTTTGCTTATACGATACGCTAAGCTTGAATTCAGAACTATAGATCATGTTCATGTTTTGGAACTAGAAACTCAATGTTGACGTGAAAAAGTTCAAATTTAAATGTTACCAAATTTTATTTAGGACCTTGTACAATTTGTACCTAATGACGTCTTTGTGGAAAACTGTGTTACCAAGTAATAAATATAATGCTATATCGTGGATTTCTCTCTTTGGCGGATCATGCAAAGTGATACCCAAGTAAAAAATAATATTCGTATAATGAATTTTGCACTGTATTGTGCATCGAATATGGTATGTGTCATGAAAACCTTTCCTGCGCCAAACGCGAACAACCCCTTCGAAAACATGTTGAAAAAGAGGCCGAGTTCTGTACAAAAGAAATAAATGTAGGATTGTCGGCTTCACCACTAAAAGAATTGACATCTATTCATCTATGTAAATGGGTGCCAAAGTATCAAAGGGACTAATTATAACAAAGGCCCGAGGTACGCGCTCAGTACCGGCGCTGTGTTTTGGGCGCGCGCCTGGCGCGTTTTGGACGCTCGTATTTCCACATTTTGTTGTAACTTTTGAACCGTGTTTCTTTTAAGTTTATTACTAATACGGAGAAAATGACAAGGAAAAATAGTGAAAAAAGAACTCGCGTCCAAGCGTTAAGGGCACGGTTAGGCTTCATTTACGGAGACGCGCGTGGCTTTGGGCGGCGCGGCTCGCACTGAATTCAAACATATGGCGTTGTATGATTGCGTTTACGGAGACGCGATTTTACACGCGTTTGTTTAAAATGGAGCGTTTTTGCGGCGGAGCCCGCGAATGGCATAGCCGCGTCACACGCGGCGTTTCATCACGGCGGCGGACGTAGCAGCAATGCCCGAGGCATATTTTCTCCCAGTCTTATTTGTAAATCGCACAACGGAGATGCAAGTTGAGAGTGGCAAGTTGCGACATGTGCAGGCCTAACGGCGCCCGGCATTGGCGCTCGCTTAGACTGCAGCGCTTGATATAATTCGTTACATAGGAATTCATACAATTTTATTGAGCGCCCGAAACGCAGCGTACAAAATGCGCGTCTCGGGCGCTTGTTATAACTAGTCCCTTAGTAGAAAGTTTAGTATGGTCCCCCTTTGTAACTGTTGAAATTGTAGCTTTGAAAACATGCCAAGTTGCATTATAACTTTAGGCCTCATTTACGGAGACGCGGGGCGTGGCGCGTCGCGTGCAGTGTGGCGTCACGCGGCGCGTCTGACGTTTTTTCTGTTTACGGTGCGGCGGCGCGTGAAGCGGCAGTTATCATCCCACGCGTTAACATAAACATATGGCAATAAACGTCTAGATTGTCGCGGTTTTTTTTGAGGTTATAATATATATTTTTGAAATGTGCTAATTAAAACCTTTCATTTGATACCCAACATGGTATGATTAAAAAATATTTTTTGTTGTTCATGATGTGTCACCTAGAGGGCGCCATTTTCAATTTAATGTGTCTTCATATAGCCTATGACCAGCGGACGATCAAGAAGCTTCCAACGAAAGATAATATGTGGGAACAGACATAGATAAATACATAGAAACCGGTCAAAATCATAACCCTCCGTTTTGCTTCGCCGTAGTCAGGTAAAAACTAAAACCCAACTACGACAAAAAAGTCAACTAAAGAGATATAAACAAGACATCACGGACAGACAAATTAAAAATCCGGAGTCATACGGAATCTGTTCGAGTTCGTTCGTTATACCAATAACCGAAGAATTAAGGTATTATTCTAAACAAGTTTTATTTAGGGGCGGTCAGTCGCTCCAAATGTTCGTCTAAGGGTCACCTTACAAGAAGTTTGTCAAAAAAAGTGGGAGTAAACGAATTTGGATCCTGAGTATATCGCAATAAGATTTAATCTCCAGTGCGAACTTTCAAATGAACGTGGAATGGGCTCGTTGGCTATGTTGTAAATTTTCTCCGCAAGAAAATTCACCGCCATACAGAGCAATGGCGCTAGTTTTACCTACTTCTTTCTATACTCCGTGCTACTATACCAGTCAAAAATCTGTCAAATAAAATGTATGTCATCTTGAGTTTTCAAATATCAACATTGAATTTTATATGTTTATTTAGACTCGGTATTTATTTATTTATCAATCAATAACACTTGTAATATTCGTTTTGGAAGTGGTTTTAGTGTTTTTTTCATGTTTTCTATGTCTCAGTTTCTTTTGTGGAATGTGATAAATTACGAAAATATTATTTACGAAAATAAATAATATCTCAGCGCAGCTAAAAATTTGAGCGTAGTCCTCTCGTCTCAACAGAGCGACGCCGACTGAATTGTGAAACAAACATATGCTTGAAGTTCCCGTAATGTGCGACGGAAGATGGCTTCTTCCACGAACTAAGAACGTCGTAAGTCCTACAAGCTTTGATTCGTAATAAAACCAAAAATAAAAGGAATAAAAAAAAAAGCCTACACAATTTTTTTTGCCTTGTTTTAATACATATAATCATCTAATTTTTATTATAATACGCATTAGCATTTTAAGTACAAATCGAAAATACGTGAAAATTAGAGGTAACTTCGTGATATTTTTTTATCGAGAAAATTTTAATATTTTGTGTTTCTGTTCCACAAAAAGTTTGGAAATATCATGTAGTTACCCATACTATTTTTATTTTACACCTAAGTCTTATCAATTTCATGAAAAATCAAATTGAAGACAGGCAATTTTGCTTCCTACCGGCCCTTAACACTCACGTCTATCAGCGCCACTCTCCCAGCAACGATGGATTAAAAAGGATATTTCACGTCAATTAAAACATTTTGCTGAACGGATTAACTCTGATGATAATGTGTTATTAAATGTCAAGGGCTAATTAGATGAGAGGGGGTGTGAGCTTACGGGAATACGTGCCTTTATAAAGGTTAGTATCTACATTTTAAGCTGCTTATGCTGTTCTTCTTTTGTCTTTCACTTTTGTCTTTCTTTCTAAGTGAAACTTCTGAATACAAAAACAACCGACTTCCAAAAAAAAACACTACAAAGTGAAACATAACTTTAATTTCGGAAAACTTTGGTTTTGTATTTTCGTTTTTTGCCACCGACTTTTTAATTTTAGTACATACCCCAAATCACATTTAAAAAAATAAAGTCATACATAGAACCTCCCCCTTTTACGAAGTCGGTTAAATATTAGTCAAAAATGAATTCATTAGCGAACAGGATCCAATGATGTTAGATTTCTGCACTCGGATCTTTCACTCGGAAGTGCTCTGAATGATCGAAAAATGAAATGAAAAGGTTAATTCCTTTATAATTTTATCGGTGTCGTGTAATCGTGAAATGAAACAAAAATAAATATTCATCAGTCGAGTGATGTGTCTGATATCAATGCATATACAGAACATATCATTATGTGCTATTCCTCTTTGATACAATGATCCATCACACGTTTGGAGATTTATCCATTTACTCGCCATGCCACTAGGTGATCGATTACACCCTCCCTGCTCCCTGCGGATGGTTGGTCTTATACAGCCGTTTTAACGCCTAAAACCTATTAAATAAATAAAAAATATACATTTTTTTTTCTTTTCTAAAAAGAAAAGAAAAAAAAAATTTATATTTTTTATTAAAATTTTTAAAGGTGAAAACACCTTTAAAAATTTTACATTTCGACAACAGTAAGGATTTCCTTATTGCCAGCCCATATGATTTAAATCAGCTAATCTCTGGACTTCTTTTAGAATGTCATACTAACAGGCAGCATCAGACACGTGCCATGTGTGTTGTGCAAAGAAAGAAAGAATTAAGAAAGAAAAATATTTTATTTGAGACACGCACAGGAAATAAAACAATAAAAACAAACATTAAAACTAACAAAATCAATAAGAGAAGTAACATAAAAAAAGAACAAAAGGGCAAAGAAAATATGCATGTGTGTTGTGTCATGTCCAAAGAGCATCATTCTAGAGTTAGAATGATGCATTCTGATCGATCAGCCGGTCTATTCTGTTAAAATCCCACCGTGACAACTAAGATGAAGTGAGCTGTCAAAAGAGTCAATCCCTAGCATGGAATGACAGCTCACTTCAAGCTCGCTTCACCTAAGTTTTCACGGTGAAACTTTTATCGATCGATTTTCAATTTCCAACCATAATTTTTCATAAGCCTTTTTTCACAGAGAACTCGTAATTATTTTTTTATGTTATAAAGACCTACAACCGCGATAAGGTATACGAAACCTCCTAATAAGCCAATCTCTTTAACATCTAGGGAAGTCCCTACTCGTACATCTCAAAGTTATAAGACACATTAGCAGGTAACACGCTTTCCCATATTTAACTTCGATGAGCATGTATGTAAATAACTCCTTTTAACATCTGAGTCGTCAGAAGTTTGTGGGAGCTTCAATTTTCCGCGAATTAGCGTTCACACGTGAGGATAACGCTCCAATAAGTTATGGAAGATTTTCTCACTAATATTATGTGAGTTTATCGAGTTTCACCTTGAAGGAATCTTTGTTAAAGCTTCGATGAGACAGGCATTGTTGTTACCTCTGCGAAATAATTAAATACATTGTGAAATCTATATATATATTATTATATATACCTACCATGATACGGACGGGTTCTCCGCCGTGTATGCTTGCATGCATTTTGATAAGAGCCTTTAGGCGTGCCACACAAATCGATTCGGGAGTATTTGTTGAACAACAAAGGCTACTCGAAGCAATTATAATACTCTACATAACAATATTCTGCTCGTGCCGATCGGTAAACTCCGTTCGGCATCTACCTTCGCTGAATTGGCGTGAAATGGCCAAAAGGCAAAAGTCAATTAATTTATTTAAATTAGTCACGTAAATAAAAGGCACTTTTGAACGTCAAAAACAAAGAAATAGAACTGATTCTAGTTGCCCCTCCAAAAGGTAGTTTTCGTATGGAGAAGAAATGGGCAAGAAACTCCACATAATTATATCAACAGCAAAGTGACAAGAAGTTCTAACAGCTGAAGTTAACAATTTACACAAAATGAAAAAAACTTATAATTTTTTGACAAATTCAATTGATTAATCGAAGGCAATGAACTTGCACCATGGAGCTTAACTGGAGTAATTCGTCTACTGGTCCTACATGCCTACGGCCCACTTAAAAAGGCTTGCAGAAAATCAAAAGAACGTCCTAAAGGGGCCGTAGGCATTTAGGACGAGTTGACGAATTACTCTTTAACTGTGACCTGTGACCATTACTGCCACGGTTACTGTGAGACTTACGCCATATTGCAACCAATTCCGAATATCATTATTGTTAACGTTAAGCCGGATTCACATCACCGTGTCGTCTCGTGTCATGCATCCAATCAACATCGTCCTACGATGAGCACCTAAAATTCGTTTGATAATTTAAGCCAATCCTGGATCACCACACGTCACGTCAGCCTAGTATAAATCTGCCATTATCACCTTGATCCTCAAGCACCAACGCCTTTAAGTATCATTCTCTACCAATTTTTTAAAAAGCTCTGGGTTATTTACCAAATACCTAGTTTAGTTAGCAGTTTGCTTAGCAGTAAGTACCTGTTACTGCAGTTCTCAACATATAAGAAACAACAACATAAGATACGCCACTATCTCGATACCACGTAACAATACGATTGTATCGCTCCGTTAAACTCGCAGGAAAATACATAATATTCTACTTGAAAACATAATATCTATTATTCGACCTTACACAGTTATATCAAAGACGAGGATGTCTTTATAATATTAGGTACTTTTTACTTTAGAAAGTATTCTAATAAATGTAAATGTAAAACCTATATTGTCACAGTAGAATAAGGAGTAACTGAAAGACGAGTTATTTGTGAAAATGCGGGCAAATAAGTACTTACCTATATCAATTTTCTAATACCTACATAATAGTTTATTGACTGAACAAATTAGCTTCACTTCAATCATCCATATTACCATATGGATGATTGAAGTGAAGCTAATTTGTTTACGAGTAGCCTTTACAGTCTCCCGACTATAAAGGGTTTTACCTACCCGAGAAATAGCTAAGTTTTTGAATATTTTAACTTCTACTAACTAGATAGACATTTGGTTCAAAGACCATTTTTTCCGCAAGCACCTGCGACACTACATATACCATATTTATTTGTGCCTATGTAGAAATCGTATAATGTTCTCATATTTCTTCGAATTATGATGAATCAAATACATTCTGTGGAAATGCGGGAAAATAGTTTGCGATCTCGTATCAACATAATGTCCGGAAACGAAAACGAAGGCGATAATATGTGACTCTCTATTTTTGGATTGAGATTGTTAAACCACATTGTTGTTGTTTTCTTAGAAAAAGTGGGATATTCAACCGTGTTTTTGTATCCAAAATAGGTAAGTACAAGAATTTCTGAGCTGTGGCAATTGAACTGTGATAACAGAGAGCAGTGGTGGCCCAGTGGTAACGGCCGCGACTTACGAGTTGTAGGTCGTAGGTTCGAAACCTCCCAAGTAGCACACTTGGCTGCTTATCAGCCAAAAAACGGATTCCCATCATGCTAAAAGATGAATAAAAAAAGCTGCATACGGGCTGTATAGGGCCTTATACAGCTCTTATAACTCTTAAATGGGCACAAATTATTCAGCCTTAACTTCACGTAGCTGCTTAGGAGCTGTGCAGCAGCAATTTAACAGTGTTATAAAGGGTAACGACAGAACTATGCGCTGAATATCGAGTGACTAAGAGATCACAAGTTACTCTTTATTCAGTAAATATGTCACATCTACGCTCTTAATAGATGTTTTAAACCGGGAAAGGCTGCTTGCGGCCAGTGTGAAAGTGAACATATTTGATGTAGCAAACATATAGAAGCAAATATAACCTTAGCTGCCAATTGAACACTTGTTTCGTGGATAATATTCATATTCCCAGGTTGTTTTACATAATAATAAAAGAAAAATTGGGAATGTAATTTCACTGACATTATACATTTATATTGTCTTAGAAAATTTTAGTGCGCCACGAAAATATTCTGTTTTTAATTAGTTTTGTGATAAAACTTGAATTTATATTTTTTTGTGCTTTGAAAAGAATTATAAGATAAAAAGTTATTATTATGTTATCAGGAAGTAAAAACTAATGCAATACATTCCTAATTCATACACAAAACATCGTTAAAGTTGAAAAATGAATCAGTATATTTATAGGTACAATACAATGTTAAACAGCGACGTGAACGGTTAAAACTCTTATATGCTGCAAAAGGCTGTCTAATAGTTCACTAGTGTACTGATAATCAGCAAAAAACTGAATAAAATTACACATGTGAACTGTATGCAGCTGTAAGCTGTTAATTCGATACACTAGTGAGTCTCTAAGCAGCTGCGAGGCATCTAGTGAATGTTTAAACAGCCGTTATGCAGTCACTATCAATGGCAGTACAGACATATTCAGCAATAAACTGTAATGTGGGCCACAAATCATCCATTATACAGCTATTAACGTCATAATAGTTCACACGTGGCCCTTTAATAAGTCAGTGTAATAGGAGTTCACAAATACCTTCTTATACAGCATTTGGCGTAATTTCATCCAGTAAACAGCCCTTACTACGGCATTAGAAAAGGTTAAAAGCTGAATAGAGTCGTTGAAAATATACCTTTATAGCACTCTTAGCGTATTAATGGTAGTTTTGTCGGTCTTAATCAGCCTTAATGCAGCTCTTAATCAGCCTAAGCTGTTTAAATTTCACTGACAGCTATTATGCAGCTGTAGGATCACCAGTATACTCTTAAAAGAGTCTTAATACGTATAGTTTCAAATAGGTCTAAAAGTGAGTAGTTATACAGCTATCTGTGCTACTTGGGCTGACAGGCGCTTTACTTTGTGTCAATAATTTCATCACCACTGCTCTCAAAACGGTGAAGGAAAACATCGTGAGGAAACCGGCATGTCCTAGAACCAAAAATTCGAAGACATGTGACATCTACCAACCCGCAGTGGGCCCGCGTGGTGTATTACGGCCAACTCCCTCTCACAGAGAGAAGGCCTGTGTCCCAGCAGTGGGAACATTATAGGCTGATTATGTATGTATATTATGTAAGATTTCAACGAAGTCGGTAACTATCGCTTACCTACATAAAATTTAACAACTGCCGAGTCTTTTCTTTAAAAATATCAACGAAAAAACTTAAGTAATATTGGAGTGAGCTGTCTACAGTGTCAATCCCTAGCATCAGGTGGATTCAGCGCATTGATCGGTTGAATATGCTTTCGGAAACCGGACGTCTCTCTTTCTTTTAAGACTGTCACAAAACTTGGAAATAATATTCTACCTAATATTGGTACCTCTCGGACGATGTTAATAATATGTATACATGTCGGTAGGTACCTAATTCAATTTATCACGTCATCAACAACGAGCGCCAGCCATCGATTGTCAAATCAATATCCGTCAATCGAATATAAAACATTTCAACAAAGCATCAAGTCCCACACAAAGAAGGAATCGACAACCTTTGGGTTCAGACATTCTATTCTTAAATAATTCATGAGCGGCTACTCTAACCCAATGTTCGGCGTCTGAATATTGTAACGGGTAGTTACGGATTCAACCGGCTAATGCCTGTACTCGCCCGGATCACAAAGGAATTGTCAGCGTTCTTAGAACGGATAGAATTCAGCAAATTGTTGACGAGAACTGGGAAATTTTATTTTATTTGTGGTTCTATTTATGATCGATTTGTCGATTTCATTTTGTGAGAGCGAGCATTTTTCAAAACGTTCTGTTGTTTGTAAAAACTAATTCTATTCCAAGATGCTTGAAATTAAATTCAATGCTCAATATTGATTCTGTAAATTAAAATAAAAGGTTTTGTCCAATAGTTTGTCGAATTTAATTCTAGAACATAAAATATTTTGCAGTTTAACTATTCGATTATTTTTCAATATTGTAACTTCAATCATTTTACTAGAACAATCATGAACACTACGAAAGCTTGACGACCTCTAAGCAATGACAGTTGGAGGTTTATTAACGCCACGCAGATGACAATTTTTTTATAATAAAGTTCTCACAACACTACAATTTCAACGATACAACTTTCCATTAAATTGAAGTCAACTGCAGTGAACTCAGTTGAGTTCACTGAAGCTGACTTGAGCGCAAAGTTTTGAGCTGCACTAAAATTCAAGTCGACTCCACAAAGTTTATGCGAACTAGAATCATCTCTGAAAATAAAACCCCGAAAGAATAGTTCCAGACGTATCCAATACCCAATGGGGAACACCCAGCGATAATGAAAATTCAATAAGAGCCAGAGAGACTAAATGACCGTCCCGATTCAACTATTGTTTGGCTGATCGGTTCGTGCCAATTTGATTGTGCTATCTAGAAGATTTATTACTTCGTATCCGACCCTTTTACAGCGAATTTCCAATTTATTGAAAACGTTTTAGCACTTGTGTTTTCTGCTCGCAGGTTGGTAATTAGTGCATCCTTAGAGGATTAAGTGCAATCTGCAGCCACGGGTTTCAGATCCAGTTCCGCGACAGAGGTATCAGCTACCTACTTGCCTTGTAATGAGTAAGTTGCATAGGTAATGAGGTGCATTGTAATGTTTTGCATGTCATATGTCTGCCTATGTATCAGGAACTTATTACTACTGACTTTAAGACCAACACTGTACCAATACATAATAAATATAAAACTGCCACAGTTGTCTTCAATCTGATATTATGACTTCAGGATTAATGGAGTCAAAAGTTCTGTTATTCTTCTTTCTTATCGGCGCGATAAAACTTTAGGGGTATGAGGAACAGGGTGTAAAGTTCACTCATCCACCATAGAAAAGGGAGGATCCTCCAGCCAGTGTTGTGTCTGACGGGCAACTACCTAATGATTGATATTGGATTCTTGTATATAATGTCCACTGCACGGTAAACTTTAACTGCGCGATGCAGGATTTATGTGACGTCATGATTTTTGTGTGACTTCATGTCTTTGATGCGTAGTTCGCATGTGGCGATGTAGATACAGTGGTAAAAATATTGGCAACTCAACAAGGTGATAGCGGGGTAATCTGTCCCGGTGTGCCGGACGTAATACCTACCTAGTTACCTCAGAGGCACAACAGGTGTAGACCGTATCGTCACATTCGCTACTCGTGCGTGAAAGCTGTTTCAGCTCTACAAACAATCCTATCTACTACGACTATTAGGTACACACGGCTACACATCAAGCTATTCATTTCCAGTATATGCTGACCTCGCATTGTGCGGAAATCGTATACAATGCGAGATCAGCATAAACTGGAAATGTATAGCTTGATGTGTAGCCGTGTGTACTAGTACATGCATAATCCTAACTAATATTATAAATCCGAAAGTGAGTTTGCTTGTTTGTTTGTAACGCTTTCACGCTAAAACGGCTGAACGGATTTTGATGAAATGAGACGACATAGGCTACTTTTCATCCTGGATCGCAGCCATCAGCTAGTCTTCTATATAATAAAAAATAAATGATGTTTAAGTTTAAGTAATAAATGATGTATAAATGATGTAAGCGCTTATCTTCAGAACGGTTAGACCAAATTGGATTTTTTTTAATGTTCACAGTTGTCCGAGTCAGTTTCTTACGGAAAGAAAAAAATGAAAAGTTGCCGGGAAAATTGTAACATTAGGGAAAACTGTAAGTGCATTTTCTATGGGAATACAAATTATAGGGAGTATAAATTTGGGACAAAACAACGTCTGTCGGGTCAACTAGTTTTATAATAGATAATAACACACCATATTATCCTTACATTTACTTACCCACTACCATAATATCGCAGGAATTTCCTCAAGCAATAAAATCAAATGAAAACCTATTTTTAGCTCCGAAAATCTACGAATTAACTTAAGGAAATCGTCTTTACTCTGAAATTACAGTCCTACTTTTGGAGAATGGGCTATATTTAATACAAAAGTCGTTCGTGTCATTCTCAGATGTATTTTATTATCCCGGATTCCGGGCTATTTGACTGGGGATGGACCGGACGGATGAAGCCCGGATACCTAATAACGTTATGATTGTATCTCAGGACAGTTTAGATCTCCGGCCATAATGGATACACGAATTGGGTCTTGTAGCTTAAATGAGTGAAATGAAATGAAATGAAATTGTTTATTCTGTAAATATGATATTGGAATCACTTTTACACGTCATATTAAAAAGTTGTAAAAATAAGCTAGATGAGGTCGGCGTTTCCTATCTGACTACTCTGAGAAGAAAGGCCGAAACAAACTCAGAGGTCACCGTCTCCTTTAAAGTCCAGACATAATCTTGGTCAGGCCATATGAGGACCATGTAGATAATAGTCTGAAATGGTCTTTTGAGGAAAGAACCACACAGATTTGAGTGGACCTGTCCAGTCAGTGCAAGCATTTGTCAGTAATAGTGGAGCTCAACTCAGAACTAAAGGAGCTCAACGACTCGACGAACAATACCAAAGAAAGGACGTTTGGGTAGGTCGCATAAAGTTCTCAAATTGCCAGACCTTCGCTAAAACTAACAGAACGAAAAATAAATATCCACATAGTCCTCACATTTACAATAAAACAATACTTATAAGTAATCATCATGTCATTTTGTATATAATATTCAATAATGTCAATTTGTATATAAAACTGGTAGGTATATTTTTATGGCTTTCCATAATATTCAAAATGTCACAATGCTTAGCAGAGCGAGCAGCTCAATCCCATGCATTTTTGTCTTCTAAATAATCTGTGATTTTATAGTACCCTTTTTTACAAAGTTTGGTTATAATACAGCTTTTAAATCGTTTAATGGGTAAGTTTCGAATGTCAATAGGAAGTTTGTTATAAAAGCGTATACATTGACCCATGAACGAGTTGCCTACTCTGTGGAGACGAGTGCGATGTACAGCAAGATTGTGTTTATTCCTGGTATTTAAACTATGAATATCGGACATTTTCTTAAACTTTGATATGTTTTTGTGTACATACAATAGGTTTTCAAATATATATTGTGAGGCTACAGTCAGAATATCTATTTCTTTGAATTTTTCTCGAAGGGAATCTCTTGGACCTAGGTTGTAAATGGCTCGAACAGCCCTTTTCTGTAAAACAAAGATAGCATTAATGTCCGCACAGGCTCCCCAGAGAAGAATCCCATAAGACAGAAGACTATGAAAATAACTAAAATAAACAATTCTGGCTGTATCTACGTCAGTTATCTGTCTAATTTTTTTAACGGCATAGGCGGCCGAACTAATCCTACCTGACAATTTTTCTATGTGTGGGCCCCATTGTAATTTACCGTCAATGGTTATTCCAAGAAAAACTGTCGATTCAACGGGGTCCAACTCTATTCCATTAACTTTAACATTGGTAGATAGTTGCCTGACATTTGGCGTTGAAAATTTAATGAGTTTAGTCTTTTTTTCATTCAAGAGGAGATTATTTACATTAAACCAATGCACAACTTTAGAGAGTGCATCGTTAACTTGTTCAAAATTGACTAACTGGCGTTTGATTTTAAAAATGAGGGATGTGTCATCTGCGAATAATACGATCTTATGATTATCCCTTATGTGGTAAGGCAAGTCATTAATATAAATGAGAAATAAGAAAGGACCTAGAATTGAACCCTGCGGAACGCCCATGGTGACCGAAGATCCTGCAGATCTCTTGCCATTAACATCGACCCTCTGAATTCTGTTGTTCAGATAAGAAGTCAGAAGGTCGAGAGCCTTGTCCCTCATACCATAGTGGTACAGTTTCCTGATGAGAGTATCATGATGTACGCAATCGAAAGCCTTGGACAAGTCGCAGAAAATGTCAAGAGCATCCTGCGACTCCTCCCAGGCCTCGAAAATGCTCTTCAGTAATTCCACGCCCGCATCTGTAGTTGAACGACCTTTTGTAAAACCAAACTGTTTTAAATGGAGTAAATTATGTGCATTGAAATGTCCTAACATCTGTTTAAAAATTAATTTTTCAAAGATTTTGCTCAACGTAGGTAAAATCGAAATAGGCCGAAAATTCGTGGGATCAGTTGTGCTGCCAGACTTGAACAGTGGAATCACTTTGCTAAGTTTCATCAGATCAGGAAATACACCAGATGCAATACAAGAGTTAAAAACAATTGCCAAAAAGGGTGAAATAACATCAATTATTGAGGACATGGTATGTACTGATAATCCCCAAAGGTCAGCAGTTTTTTTTACATTGAGTTCTTTAAAAGATTCTATAATGTCTTTAGCAGTAGCAATTGTGAATTCAAAAAGTTTGTCACATTCTGGTACACATTCTTTTATTATTGAATAAGCAGAAGTCGAGGACGACGATGACAAAGTTTTGGTTGTTAAAATTGGAATATTAGTGAAGAAATTTTCAAACTCAGTTGCCACCTCCACGTCTGCCTTAATATCTACATCATTGATTTTTAGATGGAAGTCACGGTTCCGTACGTAGTAGATAGATACTTCAAGGGAGTCGTGACCATTTGCCTTAAGCTTAGGAGGATTGTGAAGCCGAGCCGAAAGCCTGATAACCAGTCTTACCAAGGGGTATCGAATTACCCAGTTACGGGTTGTGGAGGTCAGATAGGCAGTCGCTCCATGTAAAATACTGGTATTCAGCTGTATCCGGTTAGACTGGAAGGGTTATTCCCAAAGTACTCCAATCCTTTAAGGGCCGGTAGGAAGCAAAATTGCCTGTCTTCAATTTGATTTTTCATGAAATTGATAAGACTTAGGTGTAAAATAAAAATAGTATGGGTAACTACATGATATTTCCAAACTTTTTGTGGAACAGAAACACAAAATATTAAAATTTTCTCGATAAAAAAATATCACGAAGTTACCTCTAATTTTCACGTATTTTCGATTTGTACTTAAAATGCTAATGCGTATTATAATAAAAATTAGATGATTATATGTATTAAAACAAGGCAAAAAAAATTGTGTAGGCTTTTTTTTTTATTCCTTTTATTTTTGGTTTTATTACGAATCAAAGCTTGTAGGACTTACGACGTTCTTAGTTCGTGGAAGAAGCCATCTTCCGTCGCACATTACGGGAACTTCAAGCATATGTTTGTTTCACAATTCAGTCGGCGTCGCTCTGTTGAGACGAGAGGACTACGCTCAAATTTTTAGCTGCGCTGAGATATTATTTATTTTCGTAAATAATATTTTCGTAATTTATCACATTCCACAAAAGAAACTGAGACATAGAAAACATGAAAAAAACACTAAAACCACTTCCAAAACGAATATTACAAGTGTTATTGATTGATAAATAAATAAATACCGAGTCTAAATAAACATATAAAATTCAATGTTGATATTTGAAAACTCAAGATGACATACATTTTATTTGACAGATTTTTGACTGGTATAGTAGCACGGAGTATAGAAAGATACTTCTTTCTATACTCCGTGCTACTATACCAGTCAAAAATCTGTCAAATAAAATGTGATTAATGGGTAAGGTAAAACTAGCGCCATTGCTCTGTATGGCGGTGAATTTTCTTGCGGAGAAAATTTACAACATAGCCAACGAGCCCATTCCACGTTCATTTGAAAGTTCGCACTGGAGATTAAATCTTATTGCGATATACTCAGGATCCAAATTCGTTTACTCCCACTTTTTTTGACAAACTTCTTGTAAGGTGACCCTTAGACGAACATTTGGAGCGACTGACCGCCCCTAAATAAAACTTGTTTAGAATAATACCTTAATTCTTCGGTTATTGGTATAACGAACGAACTCGAACAGATTCCGTATGACTCCGGATTTTTAATTTGTCTGTCCGTGATGTCTTGTTTATATCTCTTTAGTTGACTTTTTTGTCGTAGTTGGGTTTTAGTTTTTACCTGACTACGGCGAAGCAAAACGGAGGGTTATGATTTTGACCGGTTTCTATGTATTTATCTATGTCTGTTCCCACATATTATCTTTCGTTGGAAGCTTCTTGATCGTCCGCTGGTCATAGGCTATATGAAGACACATTAAATTGAAAATGGCGCCCTCTAGGTGACACATCATGAACAACAAAAAATATTTTTTAATCATACCATGTTGGGTATCAAATGAAAGGTTTTAATTAGCACATTTCAAAAATATATATTATAACCTCAAAAAAAACCGCGACAATCTAGACGTTTATTGCCATATGTTTATGTTAACGCGTGGGATGATAACTGCCGCTTCACGCGCCGCCGCACCGTAAACAGAAAAAACGTCAGACGCGCCGCGTGACGCCACACTGCACGCGACGCGCCACGCCCCGCGTCTCCGTAAATGAGGCCTAAAGTTATAATGCAACTTGGCATGTTTTCAAAGCTACAATTTCAACAGTTACAAAGGGGGACCATACTAAACTTTCTACTAAGGGACTAGTTATAACAAGCGCCCGAGACGCGCATTTTGTACGCTGCGTTTCGGGCGCTCAATAAAATTGTATGAATTCCTATGTAACGAATTATATCAAGCGCTGCAGTCTAAGCGAGCGCCAATGCCGGGCGCCGTTAGGCCTGCACATGTCGCAACTTGCCACTCTCAACTTGCATCTCCGTTGTGCGATTTACAAATAAGACTGGGAGAAAATATGCCTCGGGCATTGCTGCTACGTCCGCCGCCGTGATGAAACGCCGCGTGTGACGCGGCTATGCCATTCGCGGGCTCCGCCGCAAAAACGCTCCATTTTAAACAAACGCGTGTAAAATCGCGTCTCCGTAAACGCAATCATACAACGCCATATGTTTGAATTCAGTGCGAGCCGCGCCGCCCAAAGCCACGCGCGTCTCCGTAAATGAAGCCTAACCGTGCCCTTAACGCTTGGACGCGAGTTCTTTTTTCACTATTTTTCCTTGTCATTTTCTCCGTATTAGTAATAAACTTAAAAGAAACACGGTTCAAAAGTTACAACAAAATGTGGAAATACGAGCGTCCAAAACGCGCCAGGCGCGCGCCCAAAACACAGCGCCGGTACTGAGCGCGTACCTCGGGCCTTTGTTATAATTAGTCCCTTTGATACTTTGGCACCCATTTACATAGATGAATAGATGTCAATTCTTTTAGTGGTGAAGCCGACAATCCTACATTTATTTCTTTTGTACAGAACTCGGCCTCTTTTTCAACATGTTTTCGAAGGGGTTGTTCGCGTTTGGCGCAGGAAAGGTTTTCATGACACATACCATATTCGATGCACAATACAGTGCAAAATTCATTATACGAATATTATTTTTTACTTGGGTATCACTTTGCATGATCCGCCAAAGAGAGAAATCCACGATATAGCATTATATTTATTACTTGGTAACACAGTTTTCCACAAAGACGTCATTAGGTACAAATTGTACAAGGTCCTAAATAAAATTTGGTAACATTTAAATTTGAACTTTTTCACGTCAACATTGAGTTTCTAGTTCCAAAACATGAACATGATCTATAGTTCTGAATTCAAGCTTAGCGTATCGTATAAGCAAAATAAACTACAGAAGATTGAAATTCGAATTCTATAAACGCCAGATGAAAAGTTTCTGCTGGCGGGAAGGCATTGTGTTTTGTTTTCGTCGTGTTTAATGAGAGGGGTAGGTAAAGGTTGCGCGGGTGAAATATGATTTTTTGCTGTCAAACTACTCCCCCTTAAGCCGACGCCAACATAGTTGCGAAAAGGCTAGGCAGATTTTGACTAACAAGATGTTCGTGCCCGGTGTCTCCCGGGTGAATTTCCAACAATTCCAGTGGAAATTCAAAAAAAAAACTTTCCACCAACTAAAATTTTGAACACAAAAAAAAAATCTGCCAAATCGGTCGAGTCGTTCTCCATTGATGATTTTTCATACATGCGGCAATCGATTTCAATTTATACCTATATATACATAGATAAGGAAATCACTTTGCATCTGTTCGCAATAAAATATTCATTCAATGTATCAACAGGATAACTAAAATCATTTAATGGTAGACTAGACGCGCAGCGCGTCGGTACTCGCCAGTCGACAAGTGAAGCGCAAACTAAGTTACCTGCGCCTGACGTTGCTCAGTGCGCACAAACACAATCAAATATCTTCCGACATCGCTGAGTACTCGCTATCCTGCTGTAAACTTACGAGGTTTGGGCCGTGAAATAACCGCTGCAAGAAATTGGTCGCGCAGTTGGGATGCTTTCGCGTTCGTTCGTTCACGTCGCGTCTACATCACGTAGACGCTGGGTTACCGTTTTTCGGTAGACATAATTGTATAGTTTCCATACAATTGTCTTTAGCTTGCGTCGCATTAGCTCAATATCAGGTTCAGGTTTTCAGCTGTTTTATAATAGCGAGTTTTTGTTAGTCCAAAAGCAATATTGGGTAGTTACCCGATGGTTAACATTGTTCTTGTCTCTTGAAAAGAACCTAGGAAATTCTATGACTTAGGTAAAGTTCAATTCAAACCTTAATGGCGGCTCGGAAGTTAGCCACTCGCTGCGCAGTACCCCCCACCCCCGCTGACACATGAAATTGTTACTGCGCAGCGACTCGCCTCCCGAGCCGCGAATCGAACTGTAACGAAACTACTTACTTATTTTCTATTTCTATGACGCACACGCTCAACATTTCGCCCCATATGTTTCCAACAAGGAAATTCTCCGGTTGAATGCCGTGTACGCAATGCGCCTCACTTTGTGGTTGGAAATGTGAAGACAGCTGAATATAAACGTTATAATTTGCTCGACTGAGCCTTTGTGGTCTATACTTAAGCTTAATCTCTCTCAAAATCTTGTAATTTCCGGTGGCAGATGAAATGGGATTACTTTTGAATCGTTACTCACATAGCTACATAAGTGTAGCCCATCTCGTAAATGCTTTATCATTTTTTGACAACGATTTGCAACTATGACTAAATTGAACAACTTCATTAAAGTTGAAACTATTATGTGGGTAAGTGTCACATAGACCTTGTCGTTAAAAGACGTGCAAGTATGGGCATTCGTCCGGATTTGCCCGGCTTTTTGGCCCCCCGTCCGGACATTGTCATTTGTGGGGACTTTTCGCACGAACAGATATTTTTTAATATAAAATGTACCTAAAAACTTTTATTGGTACAGATAACCTTTGTTACAAAAGTACCTACTTCTATGAAATATTGGCTGAGTTTATTAGTTGTAAGTTCTATAGTATAGTATAGCTTGGTAACACCACAGTGGAGAATCCACTGGATGTGGGAGGTGGAAGATCGGTCGCAAGGTCTATTTCCAGCAGTGGACTTCTTATGATGTTTGTGAGTAGATGTTTGTGATTTAGGGGGTTGAGGAACAGGGTGGAAAGTTCACAAAACACAAAACATTCGCTAATTAGTCGAAAGTCGCCAAATATCAGTATTTGGCGAACTGCGGAGACAGTATAAGTCGATTCCCAATTATGATTAAGTATAAAATTAACTAATTAAAATTCATTTCTTTCTGAAGCATTTTCGATGAGTTTCGACCTAAAACAGCTGGAGCAGCTTAGATGACCTCAACGCTCAGTCAAGTCGCGTTTCGAACTCCGTTCGAAGTCAAAAACAGTCGGGCAATCACTAGTTTCAGTTCAGAATAGGTCCCTATAATACTTAAATACATCTTGATAACGCAATTCCGTCCAATATCAGCTCTCAGTCGTTTCTAAATCCAATAATCTCGGAGATTTGGGGACTCAATTACTTACTGTCCTTATCGTTAATGTTAGGTAGGTATCTATCTGAAATTTTCTAAGATTAGGTACCTACGACTAAATTCAGTCAGTAATTCGTGTCATCTCAGACCAAATAAAAAACCAAGATAAAGCGCTGCGAACAATAAAGTGAAGCATGCCAAAACTATACCTCCGCTCTGGTCATAATTACGCTCATATTTACAATCAAACTACACCACACTAAGTGCACACATGTTTACGAAACCGGCCTCACGTCACTGTTGACAGCGCTCTGCTTTTTTATTTGATCTGAGCGTGTAAACTTGTAAAAGTTCCGGCAAAAACTTGAAAGTTGCACCATTTCTCTCCACTACCTCAACAATTGCACGTAGAACGCGGCGACAGATGAATTCTCCATAAAAACGTAATACTAAAATCATTTGCAATTTGAGCATATTTCCACCATAATGTGTTGTTATTCGGATTGAGACAGTATTTATCTAGGTTCCTACATCTTTTGTTTTTCCAAAAAACTTAACAAAAATTAAGTTGTAGCGCACATTTTTACAACGTAAATGACATGTTTTCATATTGTTTTTTCTGTATTATAAACAACAATACTTGTAATATTGTTTCAGCAGAAACAGCCTATATATTAAGAAATTATAAAAAATAAGTTTTCATTCATCATTTTTGGTATTACGGAACACATCCAAAATTATCATAAATTTTCAGTAGCTAGTAGTGCTATCGCGGGACGCAAATGTCATGTTAATGCCAATGTGTGCCTGGTCGTAAATTTCACGGTAGCTGTGTGTATCGCTCCGACAGGCACACCAGCGCAACATTTGTAGCACTCGATTCGTAGTTGCAACCGACGTTCCGCCGGCCCCTTAAGATCCTAGAACCACATAACTACAGCACTAATTATATTCCGATGTCACCGTCAGCATCCGGTTAGACTGGAAGCCGACCCGAACATTTATTTATTTCCAACTTAGATCTATCATTAGGTAACCTATTGCGATAGTTTAGCTAGGCAGATTGATATTGTCATCGAGCAGGGGAGTGACCACTTTATATCCTGGTTTAATTAATTAGCATTTGGGGTATATGATAGTCAATAAAACAATGAAATTACGTCCTTATCATTTTATTCTCACAAGAAAAAACGTTAACGGATCTCTTAAAATTACAATAACGAAAGAATTATCCACAGCTAACAAACGCATAGCTGCATAATACGATATATTTACAATTAAGCTCTTTGGCTTCTAAAAAGAATTTACAAAAAAAAAACTTTAAAAAATCTTAATAATCGTGCGAATCAAGTAACGCAACATAACATAATTTAAAATTATTAATAAAATTTCAACAGAGGACTTAAATAAAATAATGTTAAAATACACTATACAAAGTGCCCAGAAATTTTTATGTGATTTTTATACAAATGTGTCGAATACTGCGTCGGTAAACGATTTTAATTACTAAATGTACAAACAGAACTTATTTTTTTAGGTTCCATAAAATTAAAATGAATTAATTTTCTAATATAAGTAACATTTACAAGACATGTAACGCTTTAAAACGAATAGTTAAGTAATATTAAATTTTAGATTTAATTGTACAAAGCCCTCTTAGAGATAGCCAAGAATGTTCTCACTGTAACGTTCAAAATGTACAATCCAGTCTGTGGCCTGAGCGGACGAAATTGGCCTGAACAACGAAATATTTGAACATGTATGATTTTGACATCTTAACACCCAGTGGCGAGATAGTCGGCTACATGCGCATTCACAGCCGATTAATATAAATAAAATAATAATGAGAGAGAAATGGCCATAATATCTAAAATCCCTTGAATTCGTTTCGCACACTTCAGGCCAAAGATATCTTCGTGCCACAGGCTTGAACAGGCTGTACCAAAATTTGCAAACAAAGTATTTTCATTAATAAACTCTCCTAAAAACTTGGTGAGGCAGACTGACATTCGGATTGCATTAATACAGAACGTATTGCGCTTATTTGTTTTAAGCAAACAATCATTTATGGGTCAGACAGCAACACAAAGGATAGTTAGTTGCTAACACCTGGACTGCAGTAATTGTATGTAATTTTTATAAGAGTACCTTTACCATATTTACGTAAGTAGTATAATATTAAACAGTTATAATGAATTGTGATTTCAAAATTGAGTACAATGAGATACTAAAATACGAATCCGTCCAGTCCAAGTATTAGAATAATTCGCAGTCCAAACTCAGGCCAATAAATTCTTAACTTCAATTACAACTTTTATCAAAATAAACAGAAAGCGCAAACATCTAAAAGATTAATTCTAAAAACGCGATAATATTACAATGAAGTACTTTACAAATTGGAAATATTGACAATAGTCCAGGAGCTTGTGATGCATGATTTTTTTTTTGTGTACTCTAGCTCCTGGCCTATAGTCGTGAAGCGTACTACCTAAGAGTAGGCACAGAAGGATCAGTACATTTTGGTTTAGGGAGACCTTAAGTATATCACATCGACTATTTAGCCCTTGGGGTGCTGAATAATTTACAAATTGGAATGTTAATAAATTGTCCGTGATTCGTTAACTTTGATTTGAATTTTTATTTAATAGTGGCGTTCAAATATTTTTGCTCGGTTCCTATAAACAAAAACGAATCGTTTTGGTAACCAATGGTAAGCATTTATAGCCAAACTGAGCATGATAGGTAAATTCGTAAGCAAATTTTACCTGTGATAGCTACTTCCACGAGGAGCTCGTGGCTAAGTAATAACAGCCGCACGGGTCGATCCGTCAGGTTAAGCTACGCTTGCCGGGGTTGGTCCGTGGATGGGTGACCAGCCTTACATATCGAGACTCCTCCGTGCTTCGGAAAGCACGTTAAGCCGCTGTCATTTGTGGATCTTTGACAGTCGTTACGGGTAGTCAGAAGCCCGAAAGTCTGACAACCAGCCTTGTCAAGGGATATCGTATTACCCAGTTAATGGGTTGTGGAGGTCAGATAGGCAGTCGCTCCATGTAAAATACTGGTATTCAGCTGCATCCGGTTAGACTGGAAGCCGACCCCAACATAGTTGGGAAAAGGCTAGGCAGATGATGAGCTACTTCTATATGGGAGGGTCTACTATGCAAAGCTATGAGGACTTTGCTTAGTTATTGGTAAAGATACAAGTCTTAAAATTTAACCAATAACGGTCCGTAAATTAATGGTATCGTCGATTTGAAACCAGGATGTTACTCAGTTCTAAATATAAATTTAAGTATTTGAATAAGACTTTTTCTAGAGCAAAATTACAAAAAATATTGAAACTCAGAATTGAAAATGTCCAGGTTAAAGACTTCATAACTATATAAAAAAATAACACTTACTAAAAATCTGTATACATTTTGTCGAAAGTTTCTGCACTAAAATTGATATAAAAGGTAATTTAAACTCATATTAAACTCCAACAGATCCGATGATACGCTCTGCCCTCTGGGGTCTCACGACAATAGATGTTTAATTGTATCTTATGAGTATGAGTCAACTAGAATGATTACCGGTATTAGTTAAAGAACCACGGACGCCACACCCAAAGGCGCTAGGGTAAAGCATTAGAAATTACCACTAAATATTATCCTATACCCTACAAATAGCATTGAGCTGAGATCTCGCTTCTAAACGATTAGTATAACATCTATGCTAAACTGTGACTTTCTGTGGGAACTTGGTTATAAGTACCGGCTTTTTAGAACACTGAGGAGGTTGATATAGTTTTTGTAGGCTGTAAGAGAACTGGCACAATGTTGCCATATTCAAATAAGGTTAATTAGGTGCTTGTATTACCAGATGTATGAATCTATGAACGTAAGACAGGGAAAATGAGTATGTAAGGATCGTAGCAGGTGGCATTCTGTAGTTTCTGCCTGCCCCCATGGGAAGAAGGAGACCATATGATCTTCTCATCATGTGAAACGCAGACTTCAAAATACATCCTGGTGAAGATTACAAATATTATGTGAAAGTTTGGGTGGATGGATGGATGTTTATTTGTTACACATTCACGCAAAAACTACTGAACGGACTTGGATGAAATTTGGAACACAGATAGTTTATAACCTCGATTGACACATAGAATACTTTTCATCCCGATATTCCCACGGGATCGAGACTTATGCGGGTGAAACCGCGGGGCGCTGGTATTCATTAATACTTACATTATTGATAGAAATATCACAACAAGAAATTACCTAGTCAAACTCCATTTCCACTAGCTACAATAACCATATCAACGTTTCCTTTGGGTTATCTTTCACAGATATTTGCTTGTTATCATCCTATATTAAAACTTGGGCTACCTATACGAATTTTGCTGACATCCCATTACCTCCATCATCACTCAATCCCAGAAAAAACCTCTAACGGTTAAAGGTTTTTTACTAACTAATACAAGTTAATCAACACTTGTTATATTAAAATCCGTTTTCACAAAATCCGTATATCCGAGTTTAGCGAAATCCGTAAATTCGGTGTTAGCAAAATCCATACAGTCAGCCTAGATCGGTACTTATTTGGTACTTACTCCGCAACGCCACGTAGACTAGTTGATCTAGATATAATTACCGTATGCCTGTTAGCATATTGGCTATTATTACTTCGGTAGCACACTATAACTGTAACACTATTGTAACTATAGACATTTAGTTCGTATTGTTAAGAAAATAAAGTGTACAGAATATTATATTTTACTATAGACAGCTTTGCAGTACAGTTGAAATGAATGCTATGTGAAAAATATGGGGAAATTCAAAATATATTGTCGTAAGATACATTGCATGGATTTTTTTTTTTTTTTAATTTAAAATGTCGTGTTCCTAAAATGCAATTGGTACCTACACTACGCAACTAGAAAAAAATTGTATTAAAAATTTGAACTATTAACACCGGATATGTAAAACTGTAATACGTAATGAAATAAATTACAGATTGGCTGAAAACACTTATTAGCATTTCGATACGACACTTAGGATCAACTCTCAAAATTACGTGCGCATAAGGAAATGAGTTTTCACAGAATTTAATAAAGTGCATTTTAGAATGTCGTGCCATCGTTAGTTCCGCTATCCACGAATAGGAGCGCTAGTGAGCTGCCATTTTGTTCTACAAGCTAATAACTGTTTTGAGCCAAAAGTATCTTTGCCTAGTGAACTAAGCCTGAAGACACTAGAAAACGTACATAATTTCAATTACACTAACAATTTGTCTAATTTAATTAACTTTTTTAAATTGACAGACACGGAATTTTTAACTAATTTCGCGAAGTTTTTTTTTTTCTTTGTAAGAATCAGAGGTTACGTCAAATAATGTACCGTCAGTCGTGTGTAATATGTATACGTTTTACATATTAATACACTACATGTATTATACAAATAATGTGTGAACCGCAGCTTTGTAAGTACACCGTACAAATAAATACATTACGTAATAACTTTTAATTAAATATACGAACTATTTGTCGTATCAAATTAAATGCCTTCTTTATGGCAATTAAAATAGTAATATTTTAATAAATAATCTCTCATATTAATCAATTTTGCTATAAAAACAAATTTGGAAATAACAAGATAGTAAAAGAAACTTCTGCTTTAGTAAGCGATCTTCAAAATAACTGGGCAATCACAAAAAATATAAATATAATAATACTAAATTATGTCAATAAATAATCAACAATTTTAAATAACTTACAAAACTGCAGCACTCACGCGAATCAAGTATATTAATATACCATAACGGTAACAACGTTCAGTCACAATATCAACATTTATTCAAAACCGACAATTAGATTTAGAAAAAACCGTATTACACTACGCTGCCGCACTTTCCATTCGTTAGCGATAGATTTGGGCCCAAAGATGGCCGCCCTAGAGTGTTGTGTGCGAAACTGGCAACACTGACATTGTGATCATACCCGTTCATGTATTGGTTGTTCTGTAAGCCAATCAGGAGTTCGACAAGGGCTTTGCTCGCGCTTTGAGCGTTCAGTAACTCGAAGACGATGCAATTGCATTCTGGTTCTGGGTTCTTGAGTGAGCTTTTAGTGCTCGAATTGGAGCTCGTCGAGTTGGTCGCCGAGCTGGGCGTGGAGCTGTGCGGCGGGTGGGCGTGCAGCGGGCAGCTCAGCTGCAGGCTCGCGGGGAACTGCGTGGGGATGCCCGACAGGTGGTTGGCGGCCGCGCGCGCGTAGAACACGCACGTGTGGCCGTCCGCGTCCGGGTAGTTCGGGTTGCCGTTGTGCTGTGGACAGAGTTTTTGTAAATTAGCTGTTGCTGGAAACTTGCAATTCTCCAGAAAGAGGACAATGATGCCCAGCATCATGGATGCATATAACTCGAGCCTTTTTGCGTCGACCTAGGTCTTTTTTTTTAATATTTTATCGATACGCTTAGATTGAAGCCTTTCGGCACTACACACCCATATGAGCAGCTGCGCGGCCGCCAGATGTCCGGCCGCAGCCGCCGCCCGGAGCGCGAGCGCGCGGTCGTGCGGCGCGGGCGCGCGCGGGGCGGTACGGACAGCAATACGTACCCATATGAGCAGCTGCGC
This sequence comes from Lithophane semibrunnea, assembly GCA_947363905.1. Lineage (NCBI taxonomy): Eukaryota > Metazoa > Arthropoda > Insecta > Lepidoptera > Noctuidae > Lithophane > Lithophane semibrunnea. The sequence continues at coordinate 16,718,144 of OX376194.1, forward strand.
GGCCGCCAGATGTCCGGCCGCAGCCGCCGCCCGGAGCGCGAGCGCGCGGTCGTGCGGCGCGGGCGCGCGCGGGGCGGTACGGACAGCAATACGTACCCATATGAGCAGCTGCGCGGCCGCCAGATGTCCGGCCGCAGCCGCCGCCCGGAGCGCGAGCGCGCGGTCGTGCGGCGCGGGCGCGCGCGGGGCGGTACGGACAGCAATACGTACCCATATGAGCAGCTGCGCGGCCGCCAGATGTCCGGCCGCAGCCGCCGCCCGGAGCGCGAGCGCGCGGTCGTGCGGCGCGGGCGCGCGCGGGGCGGTACGGACAGCAATACGTACCCATATGAGCAGCTGCGCGGCCGCCAGATGTCCGGCCGCAGCCGCCGCCCGGAGCGCGAGCGCGCGGTCGTGCGGCGCGGGCGCGCGCGGGGCGGTACGGACAGCAATACGTACCCATATGAGCAGCTGCGCGGCCGCCAGATGTCCGGCCGCAGCCGCCGCCCGGAGCGCGAGCGCGCGGTCGTGCGGCGCGGGCGCGCGCGGGGCGGTACGGACAGCAATACGTACCCATATGAGCAGCTGCGCGGCCGCCAGATGTCCGGCCGCAGCCGCCGCCCGGAGCGCGAGCGCGCGGTCGTGCGGCGCGGGCGCGCGCGGGGCGGTACGGACAGCAATACGTACCCATATGAGCAGCTGCGCGGCCGCCAGATGTCCGGCCGCAGCCGCCGCCCGGAGCGCGAGCGCGCGGTCGTGCGGCGCGGGCGCGCGCGGCGGCGGCACGCTGAGCGCTCTCGCCAGCGCCGCCACGCCGCCGCGCGCGCCGGCCGTGCGCAGCGCCTCGATGCCGGTGGCGACGACTTCGCTGCTTAGGAAGGCGCGACGTTCGTATTTTAGGCGGATCCATCTGAAGAAAAGAAAATCAACCATACATGTAAGACGTAGTAATTATTCCATGTGACTGTGGGCAACCTCCAAACAGATAGCCACTAACAAATGCTATTGTCATTTTATAGGATGGCAAACTAGCATGCGTTCCACCTGACAGTAGATGACCACTGCCACCAATATCGGGAATACCAAAAGCATCGATAGTACTTTGTCATCCACAGGAAAATCCCTTACCTCTCTTTCTCCTCTCGACTAGATGTGGCCATGGGTTTCACGTGACCTCTGAAGTCGGCCTCCCATATTGAATTCGCGAGATCATTGCCCAGTGATACCATTACACTCACGTGGCTCAACCTGAAATATCAAAATAAACATAAAATTAATTAAATTGCAAAACCAAGTCCCTTGAACATGTGAAAAACGCAGTCAAAGGACAGCCCAACTGTCGAAAACGAAGACTAGATAAGTAAACTTTCAATTCATTTCATTCAATCTTTCTTTATGTTCTAAACAATATAACATTACGTGCTGTGATATTTTTTTTTTTAGAAAGGTACTCCCATGAACATTCGACCTCATACCAGCATAATGAAGAAAGAAAAACGTCGAAGATGAACAGTGAGTAGAATTGTTTACATATGGTGATGCAAAGAGAGCTTGCATACAAACACAGCATTATCAAAGGTCTATCAGGATGACCAACCAGCACTGGGCCTGTGTGGTGGATTACAGACCACTCCCCCTTATAGAGAGGAGGCCTGAGTCCTAGCAGTGGGAACATTAGCGGTTAATTATACTTATAGAAACAATTCAAAAAGTATAAAACTCACGGCCACTCATCGAGATCCAGCGAGCGCACTCGCGATATGTGCGAGCCGAGGTTCCTGTGTATGCCCGAGCACTCGATGCAGATCAAAACGCCCAGGTTTAAACTCGCCCAGTCTGGATCTGTAATAGTTAATACATGTGAGTTAATGACGGGCAACTATGTTTACCAAAGAAAGCAATTTTATTAAAAAAATAATAAATGTTTTTGTTTGTCTCCTAATAATATTGGGAAAAAGTTGAATAACCTCATTAGCGTAATGGCTAATGCGTCGCGAGTTCGACGCTCGCATGAAATATATTTTTTTACAAATATAATAATTTGCATATTAATATTTTTGGTCTTTCTAGATGTTCGAGTATCTAAAATAGTTGTCAACTTTATACCCATGCCACTATAAATCCTAGTGCTTTCACACGTGGATCTTTGAGGTAACGGTAAGCATAACATACCTGCAGCACCACAGTCGCAGCATTTATCATTGCCGTTTACCCTACGTATGTAGTAGGTGGCTCGCACGTCGCCCGTCGAGTTAGCACCCGTCGGCATTGGCTGTCGGGACGTCTGTAAATACAACATACAATAAAATTATGTTTTCATGATGTGAGCCTGTAGTTTCGAGGAGATAATAAGATATGTCGACCGTGTTTTCACTATCTGACGACATCATAGGTTTACCCCTCAGACAACCCATGAAAAAAGAGGCTGATTGAAACTGTATCGAGTATTATTTATTTTATTTTTATTTTATTGTAACAGGAAAACAAACAGTATTAACAACTAACAAAAACATCAAATTAACCAACTAGTAACCAATTACATGTTTTCGCATTTAAATTTACTATGAAGAGCAAGCCTGTTAGAGAAAAAAAAAAATAATAAAATAAACTTATTGATACATTTATATTCATTTTATTTCAGGAATTATTGCTGACCAACAAAGTTAACCTTGTGAGACGGATCTGCTTTTTTTTGTGTAATAGGTCCCGTGTGGTCTGACCCATTTCTATCTTTAGTGTTTTAAGCTGGCTTGTCACCAGATCTGAACGAGGACGTGGAGCAGTGAGCCAGGAAAAAATCAACACTAAAACTATTTCACACTCAAAATTAAGCTATTCTATTGGTCTTTTCTTAGGCAGGTTTCTAATTTGGTCAGTCTACTGATGTTTGAGGTGAGGAAGAAGATCAGACGTCTCACCCGGCCCTGCAGCGACGCCAGTATCTGCGCCTCCACGGCGGCGACCCAGGCGTCGCGCTCGGCGCCGGCCGCGCCCACGGCCGCGCTGCCGCTGCCCGTCCCGCACACCTCCCAGCGCCATCGCTTGCCGTCCAGGCTCACTATTGTGAACTCGCAGGATGTTGCGTATTCGCCTTCTAAAATTGGAGATGAATATTAATATAAGATGTGAAGTGACACATGATAACAGGCAAACAGCACACCTGAGTTGCTATTCTGTAACCATCTCGCCGTGAAAACTTAGGTAAGTGAGCTATCATTGTCATCGATACCTTCTGATGATAAGGCAGTGACAGTTCACTCCAAACTCACTTCACCTAAGTTTTCAAAGTGAGATTTTTACAGAATAGCACAACTGTATTCCCTGAAAGGTTCCGCAGAGGTCTTAAAAACTACTTTTATAGTCACACAGAGTTATGTCCCAATTATTTCAAGCTTTCTCACAATCTATACATATAATAAATCTGTAGACGAGGCGTTTCTGTACAATGAAAAAAAAAAAAAAAAAAATTGGTTGGTTGTCCAAGAATAACCAACAGATTCCATTTCTACCATTTTTGGAATTTTTGTCTGTTTGTCTGTTTGTATGTTGTGTTGTTTGATTGTTCCACTATCACGTAAAAAGTACGAAATCAATATGGTTAACTTTTATACTCAAATATTGTGTGTAACTCGATGTTTCAATTAGTTTTTGTTTCATCGCAATCGCTTCAAAATATCAAAAGATATATGAATTTAAAGTGTTCAAGAAGGAATTTTCATTACGTAATGTACATCCACGTAACGACATCTATTGACGCGAAATGATACTTACTTCTTAATTACTAGGTTTGTGAGATCGTGTGTTGTTATATGACCGTCATTTTCTTTGCGCGGAAACTTAACGCGATACATTGTGTATTTGTGTATAGAATATAACTCTAAAGTTAGATTAATTAAAATTTTCCAGATGCGTTGTTTATTTATTAGTTTAGTATTAGTGCGATAGGTGGCGCTACCTATCTTTCAAATCTTGATAATCATGAAAGAATAGTGACAAATGTTAATTTCTTAAAAAATATAGGTATTTATTCTTTAATTTTTCACTTTTCTACATAGTTTATTTAGCTTACAGAGTGTTCGAACGTTTTCCCATATATTTTGACAGTATCATTTCGTGCTCGATAGATGGCGTTGTTCGTTTAATGTCATTTTCTGAATCGCGGTGTTAAGACTCTCCGTCTTAGAATGACTTTCGCCCAGATATTCCAAATAATTTTTAGTATAGGTATCTTTGTTTTTGACTTCGTTAGTTAGTGTTGATAATATAATAATATAATATAATATAATAAATAAATAAATAATAAATTGTTGGTTGGGTTGGGTTGTCATTCGTTGAAAGTATTGATCTTAGAGATGGGTTGTAACAGGTGAAACACGATATCTGTGATCACTGTGACTGTGACAAAAAATAACAGATCCAAATATCTGTTATTAAATCACAGCCTGTGATTTTTGATAAATACGTATCTCAATCGAATATCATCTTTATTTCTTTTGATTTAAAGTCGAAAATCGTATCTATCTGTTATAAAATCACAGCCTGTGATTTTTGTACAGACGATAAATACGTATTGACTCAATTGAATATCTTCTTTATTTCTTTTCGTTAAAGTCGAAAATCGTATCCGAAGTTTTAACAGTAACAGTCTTGAGGATCTGTGATTTTAAGTAACAGATATTTTTTATCGTTAGGAGCAATTGCTATCTGCTATTTTATAATATCTGTGATTTCTATCTGTGATGATAAATACGCCTCACTCCTAATTGATCTGATTGGTTTTGATTTGGTATTTTGGTTGGTTTCGTTCATTCAAATTAAGAAGTCAAGAAACGAGTCGTTACAGATCGATTCAAACTTAATGGCGGCTCGGAAGTTAGTTTTTAGCTGCGCAGTACCCCACCCCTCACCCCCGCTGTCACATGAAATTGTTACTGCGCAGCGACTCGCCTCATGTTCCGAGCCGCCATTAAGTTTGAATCGAACTGTACTATACTTCGTAATTTGTTCGTATGATTCGTGACCGCCGCTCATTCGATTCGATCGTTGTTGGCGTGTGTAAGGCCTCGGCCTTGAATCTTGCGGGCAGCGGGGCGGATGGCGGCTCGGAAGTTAACTTTTAGCTGCGCAGTACCCCACCCCTCACCCCCGCTGTCACATGAAATTGTTACTGCGCAGCGACTCGCCTCATGTTCCGAGCCGCCATTAAGTTTGAATCGAACTGTATTATACTTCGTAATTTGTTCGTATGATTCGTGACCATCGCTCATTCGATTCGATCGTTGTTGGCATGTGTAAGGCCTCGGCCTCGAATCTTGGGGGCAGCGGGGCGGCGGCGGCGGCGGCGCGGGAGCGGGGCGGGCATCAAAGACCCGTTCTCGAAACTAGCGGGCAGATCGCGCGTCACTATAGCCGCGTAGTGTTGTGTTCACGATTTTGTCGTCGAGATATTTGTTTTTATTCGCGAAAGAAATGGCTGAACAATGGCGGCAACATCTTTTTGATTCAAATTTATTCCTAACGCTCAATTTATTGTGGGCAACAACACTGCAATGCAGACGCGCGGGCGGTCACCGCTTGAATGGAGTGCACCGCTCGCTGCCCGCCGCCTCGCCGCTGCCGCGCCGCTGTTTTCGAGAACCGGTCCATTTGATTTTACGCATAAGATCCTGTTGCGCCCGCGCCGCCGCCGCCGCCGCCGCCGCCCCGCTGCCCGCAAGGTTCGAGGCAGAGGCCTTATGGTTGATTCGATTTGTTCGACTATCGGACAGCAATAAATACACAAATATTGGCACATGTTTCTGGGGAAAGTCAACAATATACATCGATAAATACGGTTCCCGAAGAAGAAGATGCCACACACTATCCAGTAGAGTTCTTAGAATCCCTTAACACACCCGGTCTTTCAGCACACAAAATTTGTTTAAAAGTCGGAGTGCCAATAATTCTTCTCAGAAATTTAAGTCCTCCCAAACTTTGCAACGGCACTCGGCTCATAGTCACCAATCACCAACAAAACGTCATCGAAGCCGAAATCTTAACAGGTTGCGGCGCCGGTGATGTTGTTTTTATTCCAAGAATTCCTCTCATTCCCAATAATTTCCCGTTTAGTTTTAAGCGTGTGCAATTCCCCGTCAGCCTGTGTTACGCCATGACCATTAACAAAGCTCAGGGCCAGACATTATCCGTTGCGGGGGTGGATCTTAGTATTGGTTGCTTTTCCCACGGCCAACTTTATGTAGCTCTTTCGCGTGTGAGCAACCCTAGCAACTTTTTTGTGTACGCTCCAGGTGGTTCCACCGCTAATATTTTATAAAGAGAAGCATTTTCTTAAATAAAAACACAAGTTTTTTGGCAGTTTCTTACTAGGAAAAATCACCAGCCCTGGTCGAAAGATTCCCCCTTTTTAAATGAAGGTACAACTTTTCTAAGCGACATATTATTGTTTTCCGACATCCATGCGAACGAAGTCGCGGGCACAGCTAGTTAGATAATAAATTATGACAAAAGAGGGTTTTTTTCATTCCTTAAGAAGAAAACTCAGAAGTACATACCTTCATCCCCATCCTTCTTTACCCCGCTGCTCTTCATCCGCCGATGCCTCTTCTTGACATGCGGCGTGTCCTTGTCCTGTCCGTTGGTAGAGCCGACCTCCGCCTCAGAGGCGAGCGACTGCCGGCTGGTCGCAGGCTCCTTCATCGTGTCAAATGCTGACATAAGGGCTTTGTCTGTCGCGCGGGTTGGTTTGTCTTTGTACCCTGAAAAGAGAGGGTTTGAAGTTAGTGGTTTGTTTTTTAAAGGTAGGTAAGAGTTGTTTATTTTATTTTTTAACAGAATCCTAATTCTCAACAACTTAAATCATGGCTTATGTAAATTTTGAGTAGGTATATGACCCACTCAAAAGATCAAGGGGCTGACTATGAAGTATTAATGCCATCATTATTCCACTGCGAAAAAAGGATGGTGCTAGCGGCCTTGTAGTTCCGTCTCTCACTAACACTGGAAAAATGGTGGCATTAATATTTCGTGGTATAGGTGCAGGTCAAGGATTCTATTTGGACGTAAATAAAATTCTCTTGTGGCATCTAACCACAGGCACATATTCGTAGATTGTAAATGGCAACACCGTTGTGGGATGTGACGTTGATTCCCTCGTTTGACCACCGCTCACCGCAGACACATTGGTTTAAGACAATAGTTGCTTGAAACAAGGTTTTGTCCGCAATCCATCTACTTAACGAATGTCATCTTGGAATATTACTGTCACACATCTAAAGCATAAGATGCTAATTACTCACCGAGAGACAGTCCTCCAATACTGTCATGTATATCCAAACTGCTGTACCCGTTGTACCCCGGCACAGTCGTGATGATGGACTTAGAGCCGCGCGGCTTCTGTCCCGGGACTTTGACCGTCACGTACTGAAGAGATATCTCTTTGCCGTTCACGTCTTCCATATAGTCCTGGAAATTGTTAAAAAATACTTTTAGGCTGCCATCAGTCAGACTGACTTTCAAGTGCATTTCAACTACGAATTTGCAGTTAACAGCACATTACGAGTATTGCAGTCATACTAAACTGCAAGAATGCAGTCCATCTGATGGCAGCCTCAGAAGGGGAGATTGGTCTTCTGTATTTTAATGGTTGTAGGAATTTATTAGAAGTGAATAGAAATTGATGTAATAATAAAATTATTTTTTCTTAAACAGCTATTTGAATGCAGGTCTAAATCAAGTTTTTAATAATGCAGAAATGATTACGAAATGGGACTGGTTTTAAAATAAGTTTGTTTCTTTCCACTATAAATAACTGTTGACACCATTGAACTGCAGCACACTTCAGGTAAATAACCTATCACAGCTTGTGTTCTAGAAAGATGGTTGAGAAAGTATATAAGACAAGAGAATTTAAACTTACATGTAAGCTTGGATGGTACGTCAGCCTCCCATCATCGCACAACGTCACATATTTCTTCTTCCACTCCTTATTCAGAGCCTTACTGCTCTTCTTGTACAAATACCCCTGCTTCAAAGGAATCGCTCTGCCAGACCCAAGCTCCCCATTCTTCAGTCTATCATCCCCCTTTTTGGAAGGGGTGAAGAGATTCGATCTCCTTCGAGACTTTCTCGACGTCGTCGGCGTTGATGACGGCGTTGGCAAGTCCTTAGAATCTTTCGGTGGCTGTAAGTTATCAAGACAATGTGGGGCGGTGAATTTCACGTTGTTATTCTCCGTTGCTATGGAAACGAGACCTGATGAGGAGCCGTGACTGCCGAGCGAGTTGCCCCATCGTGATGACGTGTCGGAACCATTCGTGCTGTGTATTTCTACGACGTGGGTTGACGAGATTCCGCTGCTGTTTGAGGACGCGTCGAAGGATTGCGCGCCTCTGTGTAAGTGGTGGGATGAGGCTGAGAGAGTGTGGTGACCTCGTGGTAGGGAGTCCTGGAACAAATAGGAGTGAAGCTAAAATAAGACTTTGTATAGCCTCCTCTAGCGGTAATTCTTGAACGCACGTCTGGCATACACTGGACTGTCAGCACCGCAGCTACTACATAGCTGAATGGCTAATATTTGAACCCGTGAAGAGTTTCTGTCATAAATCATTTGTGCCGATACAAGAAAGGTGAAAATCAGTGGAAGTACGATGATTAAGTATATTGTTCAACTTGAAGATAATATGAAATGTATGTCAAGTCAAACTTCTCAATAAGTGTTCTGTACATGTTGCTGTGTAGGTAGGTTGATGGCTCCAATTTCTTATAAGGGCAAAATAATAGCTTCCTACGGATATTTATATGGAAATTAGAAACTGATAGTGAGTCAGACATTTCCATATAAAAAGAAGTTATAAAACGTCGATAAGAACCAATTAAGGTGTTTTACAGTTCAAATGACCTTGCCCTATTCAATGCATTCGAATCGAATAAATTAACTAAATGCGCAGTTCGGTAAAAAAGAGTTAGGAATTCAGGTAAACCAGGCGGAAAGAGATGGAGCTATACGTCCTGTAGAGCTTCATCTCTTTCCTAAACTGAAGTACAGTGCTGTAAGCGGTGGTGGTAGGCCCCCAGCAAGCTAATTGATCGATCAATAATAATCTGAATCAATTTGAAGGATACTTATTCCTAATCCATTGCTTCACTATGTTCGAACCGTAGATAACGCAATGAATGTTGTTGAACTGTCAAAATACTTATTCCTAATCCATTGCTTCACTATGTTCGAACCGTAGATAACGCAATGAATGTTGTTGAACTGTCAAAATGAATGTAAACGAAGCAAAAGGAGTATGTAAGGGTCGTAACAGGTGGCATCCTGTAGTTTCTACCTACCCCCATGGGAAGAAGGCGTGATTTTATGTATTTACGTATGTAAACACGAAAACTACTCGCACTATGCATTCAACCGTCGAGCATAATACCTTTCAGTGCACTATACTCCAAACTCTAAGGCATATTAAGATGACCTAATCTATTCAGCCGTTACGGGGCACTATTAATTGACAAACATACAGTCTTTGAAGTAAAGATGAGATGAGAAAATATAACATAACATCAGGCCTGAGTACTCCCCGAAGGTTTGGATAGATGTGTATCTTTAGTACACCCACATAGGCACAAACCCAGACTCCGGGGTGCCACTGAGTCAGTCCAGATGGAAAACCCCAATAAACTTTGCCTGACCCGGGAATATAACCCAGAACCTCATACTTACTGAAGCTTACGATCACTAGACCAACGAGGCAGAGCTAATAATATATTTTCATTATTTTCCAATTTCTTAGATTTATAAATTCTGTGATTCATCAAAGAACATCGCAAAACGGCAGCCATGTTGTTATTTGACGTCACAAGACAATACAAATATAGGACAATAGGTTATTGTTAGCCTATTTTAGGAAATGGGCGTCATTCAGAGATGTTAAAACGAGATATTTAAGTATATCGGATCGATTGAATTGTGTTCGATTGAATGACTGAATTTAATTTGAATGGCTGTCTGCAACTTTGTATGAATCAATCGTTTTGTATGATGCACCGCGAATTGAGATGCAGTTGTGCGTAATTAGACATTTATTAAGAGTAGTCAAGCAAGTTTGTGCTACTGTGCTTTGTGTACTTATAGAGCTTGGTCTTAATAAGTTTTTGATTAAGTTTTAATTAATTAAATAAGTATACTTATATTTAATCCATACTAATATTATAAATTCGAAAGTAACTCTGTCTGTCTGTATGTTACCTTTTCACGCCTAAACCACTGACCGGATTTCAATAAAATTTGGCAAGGGGATAGATGGCATCCCGGGGAAGGACATAGGCTACTTTTTATCGACATACCACGCGGGCGAAGCCGCGGGCAGAAGCTAGTAAAAAATAATGACTTAATTAATTAAATATATTAATTAAGAAGTTTAAGTTTAGAAGAATTCGGCTACGAAGGTTTCTTCAAGAACTGCTTTTGGGTACTAGTAGCCTTTGCGTTTTTTTTTTTTTCAGGAAAAAAAATATCCGCACAACAAATCTGCTAAAGGTTTACAATCGATTGCAAGACGAAAAAAAAAAAAAATGTATCTACAATTCTACACCGTGTATTCCTCGAATTTTAATGTAAAGCCCGTCCATCTATTAAAATACTATGATTGTAATTATCTTTGTTTTATTTAATACCTTTGGCCATCAGTCGTGTTCGTGAAGGGCAGCCAATAACCAGGAAATCAATTGATAACAATTAAAGGGTACCTACCTATGTGTGCAGAGAATAATTATTTTAAAGTACTCAAATACTATAAGTAGCCTTGTGAGGTGAGCAGAAGACAAAAAGAAGTTGGTTTTCAGGGTCTGTTGTAATTGAAACAGGTTTTGGTTTTTCGTATTTTTTTTTTAATATTTCTTTTTTTTACATTACTTTTTTCTTTATTGCTGTATGGTTCATATACCGAGCAATCGAAGTCTATAATTCTGTTCTGTCTAATTGTGTGTTTTAATTTCTTATATTTTTAAATTTGTCATCTCTGTGTCTAATTTGTCATCTCTGTGTCTTGTTGGTCGAAATAAACGATTTTTCTTGATTACAGAATATTTACCTACTCAAAAACTCACGTCAATCGCGTTATATAAATAGGAAGGATTCAAAGTAAATATAATAAATCAAACAGCACATCAACTATGAATCTACATAAAAACGGTAAACATTTAACTCGGACCATGTTTACGCAATGCGCGGAATTATAAAACTGACTGTTTGTTGATCCAGACTCCGGGCTGCTACTGAAAAAATATTACCTAATATCGAATATCAAATTCGATATTAGGTACTATGTTTTTCGATCAGTGTAAAACTTAAGTAATTGCATTAATTGGTATGATGGAAAAGGACCAAATATCGTTCTTATGCAACGAAAATTGTTAGTCCTTTGTCCTAGGGAGGACTGGGTCAATGGCTCATGGGCTTATCTATGAACTCAGCATCAGGCATTACCACTCAGTTACCAACCTGAAGTTGAATGTCACTTGACTACAAGGTTTATTTGTCTATGTGAAAATTAGATATTTTCAACCTTAGTGTAGTGTCACTCAAGTTGGAATTTTTGACAAAAGTGGTAGGTAATGTCATTGACATTGCCATTACGATTAGACTTAGGTCTAATTAAGGTTCGCCCGTAATTCTTTTTCATAAATAATGTACTAGCCTAAGTGAGCCTCCTATAACAGTTACTCCTATTATCAGCTATCTGCCGGTGAAAGTCCTATCAGAATCGGTCCAGCCGTTTCGGAGATAAGCCGGAACAGACAGACAGAAAACAAACTTTTAATTATTATTTTTTTACCTACTTTCATATTATGCATTTAGTAAAATTTTGACAATGCAAAAAAAACACTTCAATTTTATTTATTTGTATGTAAGTAGGTAAGTAAAGATAACAGATTCAGCAAAGAACAATAAAATATCATTATTATATAAAACTCAGATTTCTATAATCAAAACAAGATTGTTATACGATTATCTTTCTACCTACACGCCTTTATTAACCTTGAAATGCCTAGGAACTAGTTTGAATAAGATATGATCAGCAATATTTGAGTTATGTCCACATAAATACCACATGTTATGGACACACCTTAGATGGTGCTAAAATAATATTAAATAATTGTCAATAAAGAACCTCTTCACCACCCTTGGTTGACTGGTAGAGAATGCCTAAGGCGTTTAAGTCCGCCTTTGTACCTCTTTTTTGAGTGCGAAAAGTTTAAATAAATAACACATAACATATTAACACGCCTGTAATCCCTGAAGGATTAATTAGGCAGAGATATACATGTAGTACACCCACATTTCGCCAGTTATGTTTAAGTCCCATGTAATATGGGGCGAGTCTACTGCCATCACAACCGGACACAAACCCAGACTTCGGACTGCTACTGAAAAATTCGTGATGGGATAACCCAATAACATTTTGAAAACGGTCATATTAGCAATTCCTCTAAAAGCATTTAATTTCCTGAATTTCCAGCTGTTATTAGCAATTCCTCTAATTTGACACAAAAGCAATTCATATTATGTGGACCATTTTACGAATCTCCATAGGAAACTGTCAAACAGATGAATTGTTTCGTAACATGAATCGCACGCAGAACATATTTTGAATTGTCAGGTTGTGACATTTTACGATGATTCATAACATTTTCCTATTATGATTTTGCCAAAGTGACTGTGTTAAACCCCCTGGTAATCGAACCTTCATGGCCAACAGTAGCGCTTTCGCTTAATAAACGTATTTTCTTTCTTTCTTTCGGTTGCAATCATGCTACGGCTACACTTCGCGTTATCGCGAACTTTTCTTCGTGCGCTCTCTCTCGCACACCCCTTGATTACTCGCTGAGCAACAGAGAGCGCACGAAAGAAAAGTTCGCGATAACGCGAACTGTAGCCGTAGCTTCACTAGACCAACGAAGGACTAAATAATACATGAAGGTATAAGTATATCGCATCAAATTAATCAATCAATATCAATATCAATAAATATGGTATCAATTTTCGCTATTGCACCTACCACTGTTTGTCTCTGCATCACCCAAAGGTTGACTGGTAGAAAATGCCTATGGCATTAAGTCCGCCTCTGTACATTTGTGTGCTTAAAGTATTAAATAAATAAATATTGCGTTAGTTGGGGCAGAAAGACTTGGTCCTCGGGGTCGCGAGTTCATACCGTGCTTTGAGACGCTATGCTATGGGTGACAGATGTTACCTTTGAGTCGGGATGTTTATGCATGGAGTTTAACATGTGCATACTGATCTGCATGTAATTAGCATATAAATAATCATACCATCCTTAGCAGATCTGTCTCTACTACTAGGTACTGTGCTGTGCCCGATAGGGTTCTCTTCTATTTTAAATGACCAAGTACACATTTTTTAATACAAGAAATAATTGAGCAGCTAATACTGAATTAAAACAATACACTGACATTATTTGACTATACAGACAGATTTAGGCGAAGTGGGACTGACGGGAGCCGAGGGGGGTGGTATGTCCCCGCCCGCGCGCAACTAAGTTTACAAATATTTAATTTTAAAATTTTATTTGTGTTTGTATAGAAAAATAAGGCCATAATCCCTTAAAGTATTTGATAGTGAACACGTAGACAAAATTTTATTACCATTGCTTTGATAACAATCGAATGGAATTGGTTTTTCTCTTTAAAAAGCAGATTTTAAGGAGACTTTGAGGTTTTTTTGTATCGAGGAAAGTTTTGTCAATCGTGTTTCGGGCCTCATACTTCACTAAAGAAACTCTTCAATTTTCGTAATTATAAATAAAAAATCATAAAAAATACTTACGCAAATACGTTGTTTTTGTGAGAGAAAAATTGATTTTGGGTGAAGTCGAAACGCATCAAAACATCTGCTTTGGAACCACTTCACCTTAATCTTTTATCGCAAAAATGATACGAAAATGGAATAGTTTATAAGATTACGTGAGAGACAAAATTGGAAGCTTTCACTCTTACTTGGAAGTAGTACAGTCACCTACTTTAATATTACGCAATAAGCTTAAACACTGATACAGTAATATGATTAGATTTATCATCATGTTTATTAGACCATCGCCTCCGAGTGACCGAATCAATACGTCATACGGACCTACCTACTATTTCTTGTTATGAGGGTAGGCGTAAATATAAAAGGATAAACCTATTATTATTTGGAGAATAAAGAAAAACGGTCTAGTGCGAGTTGGACTAGCATACGAAGGGTTCCGTATCGCCGTACAATATTTAACACTACATATTTTTTAAACACGTTTCTTGACCCCATTGCTTGACCCCTTTAATTTTTAAGGTTTATTATTTTTTTATTATTTGTTAAAAGCGGCGATAGTAGTAAAATTTCAACCGCCTTACTAATAAACGTTGTATAGTTACACAACGCTTTGTCTTCTTCTTTCAAAAGTCAAATTACTTTACACAACGCTTTGTCTTCTTCTTTCAAAAGTCAAATTACTTTTGAAAGAAGAAGACAAAGCGTTGTGTAACTATACAGGCGCTATACAACGTTTATTAGTAAGGCGGCAAGTGTCTAGGTACAAGATACAGTCCTATGACAGACGGACGGACAGTGGAGCCGTAATACGGTCCCGTTTAGGTACGGAACCCTAAAAAAGCGATAAGTATTCTATTCTACTGATCACTTTTATTATCATACTAGATAGGTAAGTATGTATCATGAGAACATCATCAAGAGAGTGATTATGGATTTATTATGGCAATTTCCCCTATGGTCGTTCATTATAGTGATCATGGGATTTCCATGTTCAGCAGTAACGTTAATATTGAGCCTATGAAGCGTCGACGGCTTTGAAGGCTGACGACGGGTTATACGTGGAAGACAACACAGACGCTGGCAGAGAGTTCCACACTTTGGCCGTGGGCATAATAAATGTGGAGGAGAAGCGCTGAGTACGACTAGAGATATTGGTAAAGAGTTCTTATCTCTGAGCCTGCCACAACGGATGATCCTTTCGCTTTAAGCACACAACATACTACAGTTGTGATTGTACGTCTGCTTACCCCTTTTATAGATCTATGATTCTACCAACATCGAATGCGTAGCACACCCCTCAATGTATATGCGTAGCACACTCCTAAGTGCTGGATTAAGATAACGTGTTAGTTTAGTTATACATGAACGCATTCACCACCATTATATTTAGTTGTCATACAGATTATTTAGTGATAGCAGTAATGATAAGCGGCGGCACTTGCTTTCTTTTTTGGAAATGGGCGTCCCAAACCTATTTTTTTTCTGGTCTAATCTTTACGGCTGAACGGATTTGGATGAAATTTGGCACATGTGTAGACCATGCATGATCTGGGTTAGGACATAAGATACTTTTTATCATTTCAACATTTTTATTTCAAGCACTTCTGGTTATATAACAAGACAAACTAAATATAATAATAAACGAAATGACTAAATAGGTGTTGAATGAAGACATAAATCTAATTTTAAAATTACTAGGTGATTGCTTCACAAAAATCCGGCACTTGACCTATCAGTAGAGCATATAATTAAACTATTAAATGGAACTAATGAGGCGCGAACATAATTGTCTAGGTAAGTACCTACCAAATATTGTAAAACATTTTTTTTTTTTTAAAGAGTAACGGTGGAGTTTCTTGCCCATTCTTCTCCATACGAAAACTACCTTTTGGAAGGGGCAACTAGAATCAGTTCTATTTCTATGTATTTGACGTTCAAAAGTGCCTTTAATGTGCCTACTTGAAATAAATTATTTGACTTTGACTTTGAAGTATTCAGATACTTACTTACAATAAATTGTAATTAGAAAAAAAGTTTCCTTCAAATAATTCATGAAAGTTAATTTCAGACAAGTGCCTAAAATTAGCAGTAATTAGTAGAACTCTGAACTGTGTTACATTTGTAAAATGACACAAAAGAAGTCTTCAGAACAAAATTGTTCTGAAGACTTCTTTTGTTATTTTACTGTTATTTTACTGAAGGTAGGCAACACAGATGTTTTGCCTACCTTCAGTAAAATAACAGTTTGGATATGTCAACATGACATAAACCTTCTAAGATGAAAACAACATCCTGTTTGTCACTACGAAAAATACAGAATTTGATCAATAAAATTATTGATTGAGAGAATAGTATTATGCATACAATTAAAATAAAGAAATAATAACCCTATGAATCTAAATATACTGCCCATGACCAACAAATGAATGATGAAATGTCTTGACACAATGATGTGGTTGATTAATCAAATCATCACTTTAAAAAATCTTGTGCAACGGAGGAAAAAATAAATTTATGGGACTTGAAGCCGACCCCAACATAGTTGGAAAAGATGATGATGCTATGCAGATAATAATAGGAGAAATATATCAATTTCAAATGTTATCAATTTGTTGCTTTATTGACAACATTTTTTTATTTAAACTTTTTTTCATTCTCTGAATAAAAAATATGACAACATTTTGAGAGCCCGGAAGCAGAGTTATCAATCTTATTGATTATCAAATCTTTACAGTATGTATCACATACCTACTACAGAAATAAGAATTTATGGTATTTAGGTGACAAAAATTCTATATGAATTCTGTAATTTATCACAGTATAGCCTTGTTTACTTTTCCTTCAGCTATACCTCTTTGTACAGTCGAACAAGCTATTTGGTATATAGGCAAAATATTATGTTCATTTTCTGCTACACAGTCAAAATTCATTTTGATTGTGTATAATTTAACTTCTTGAGCTTATGGTTAGAGAGAGGATTTTTGACTACAGAAAACACTCACAAAATTGTTTAAAGTAGTTGCAAGTCACCTGCCTGTATATCAAATAGCTTGTTCAACTGTACATGAATACCTTATAATTTAAATTGCTGATGGCTTCCTCGTTTATAATGTTATATTCTTTGGAAAGTCAGGTAAGTATCTATGTTATTTAATACTGCTTGTTTGCTTACATTATCATGCCTCTAAGTCTTATTTTTTCCCTGTTTAAAAGTTTAAGTAAAGCTAAAACCAATGGATGTAAACACCAATGGATAAATACAATCTAGAGTGCTTTTATATTTGAAAAGGGTAGTACAAAATTAAATATATTATGTCATACTTATTTGTGGTAAAAACACTACACATTATTAACTGTTTCAAGGTGTCATGCATGTCACATTATCATCAACACTATTTTGCTTTTGAATTTCTACTTTAAACCCTAATTAAATAATACTTTTAGCACACAAATGTACTGAGTCGGCCTTACTGGCATTACCTAGCAGTCAACCTTTGGTTTATACAGAGACAAACCGTTTATTTGTCCTAATCAAAGATTAATTGTAGCAATTAAAAAAAAAAACTGAAATAAATTTCAGAGAATTTAACTTTTGTCTTTACCTTCCTATCCCATAATGTGTGAATCGGAGGTAAGTAATGGCTGGATAAGTAAATAAATACTGTGAACTACAGCCATATGTTTGGAACAGAAAAAAAATGCACACATGGTATTTTTTTTTTTAATTTTATCATTGTGACTAAGGCATGTGTATAAATTGTCACACATTGTATGGTTCATGACCTCTGTAAGTACTGAATGCTGCCTTTTTGCTCTGTAATTCAATTTAATGATGATTTATGCTTATTTGCTCAAATGATAGTAACATCCTATTGTGTAATATTCAAGATGGGAAGGATTATGTGAAGTAGGTAACATGTGGTATTTAAATCCTAGCTAAAAATAGTTGGCACATTTCTTTCTATGAGTTCTTGCATTATTTTTGTTTGAAACTTTTTATGCAGTATTTGAATAATTAGGATGATAAAATGCAAACTGTTTCATTAAGTACTTAGGTACTTTTGAGATCGTGAAACTGCTAATGGCATCGTGATCAAAACAAAGTTGTTTTACCGAACCAGGGCTTGAAAACGATACCAATTCACATTAAAAGTAACGTTAAGTAACGGTATTTCCGTAGAGATACTTCGATATCGGTACAATTTGGTAGCGTTACTTAGTAGCATAACATAATAATAACGTTAACATTTTTGGTAAAAATTACCGGTATTTTTAACGTTATTGTAAAAATAGCGGTAAAAAATTATCGGTATTATTTTGTTATTTTAAGCGACGTTGCCAGCCCGCCTCAAAGGCGGCCGCGGCCGGCGTGCGCGCGCGCCCCTCTCACTCTCACACCCTGTCGGTGCTGTTGCCATTTCGTTTGTCGTCTTCATATCTCTCACCGCTCACGGCAGTCGTACGCGCTTACAGAACACGGTGGACCAACCAACCAAGTATATTCTCAAGTACAAGCACAACACAGAATAGCAATGATAAGATAATATCTATTAAACGCGCAAATAGTTGTACGGCAGTCTTAGCGTCGATGCAATCTGACATTCTTTTGCAATTGGACGAGAGCGACGGTAACAAAACTAATTATAACGATAAAATTATCGTTACCTTAGATTTTAACGTTACGTATGTTTAACGGTAAAATGTGCCAGATATAACGGTAAATAATATAACGTTATTTATTAGTTAACGATACCCGCATCAGAAGGCTGTAACGATACCATATTTTTAACGGTATTTCAAGCCCTGTACCGAACATAGTCGAACGCTAGGAAGTAATAGTTCAATAATTACCTTGTAAAGGAATGTTGAGTGGTTGTGGCTTGGCGAATTCACTAACGGCTGTGGAGTGACAGGCCTGGAACCTCCAGACAAGCATTGGGACGAAGCCGACAATCTAGTCCCCACAATCTTCTGACACGCTGTAAAACAAAACAATCACCATAATATAATCACCACCACACTTAAAACTTTCACAAATTCGATATCCAAAAAGCACGACAACTAGATCCAAACGGTTAATCGAACAATAACATTTTCACGCACATTCAAATTTAGACGATTTCCTACGATCGCGTTCCTCTGCTCTTTGTATATTGTAGCATGAACTGCGACGCCTCAAACTCGATATAGGCGACATGTTAGACTTGAAAATAAGTGTTCTCTCCATCCTTCCATTCAGGATAAGATTGAAAATAATCGTAATAATCACACAAACGACGCTATAAGAACGTCAAAAAAATGTAAACAATGCGATGTCGCGACGAACGAACGAGAACGAACTAAACGACCGCGCGGCTGGGGGCCGGTGTTGCCACTGCGTGCGCTATAACACCCCGCAAGCGAAACGAGATCCACAGACTAGCTAATAAGTACGCTTGTAGTCTCATCACATCGTAGCATCACGCGAGACGATGTGATCGTAAAAAATCTCTATTATGTAATTTTATAACTCTCTATCGATCTCGATCAGTAGAATAATCGATACGTCTAATATCATTAGTGGATAGATATGCTTTGAAATCGACAGAATACTTATTCGTATGTAGCAAATTGATATCTACGTGCATCAGATAAGTAGATTATTCTCAAAATGATAACATTTTCACGAGTATTATATCGGTCGAGCGTTTTGACATATTTCCGATTGATAAAAACTGAAAAGACAGCAAAACATCAAGTGCAATCAAGTAGTTTCGAAAAAAAAATCTTAGACCTATCCATATCACTGTTTTGTTAAGTATATTCTTCAACAAACTCAATATTTTATTTTAAAACAGTAATTTAATTTTGACAAAATAATCCTAAAGACCTGTCTCCATTCTCGTAAAAGCAAATTTTATCAAGTAAATAACAATTTTATTTATTTAAATTAGCAACGGTAGAAACATTCCAAAAACAGTGTTGTTGAAAAAACCGCGTGAGCTGACATCATCCGACATAAATATTCGATGTTCGTTTAAAATCGTTACACTTACCGTCTTGGAAGACTCGTTCCACGTTCAGACCGTACGTAGCGCAAGTCTCATAGTAAGAACATCTTCGCAGCTCATTCGACAGCTTGCGAGCGCGGTTGTCGTCTACCACGCGTGGACTACTTTCACTTATGGCATCTGGAGGAGCAACCAATCATTTAATAGGAAATACGTCTATCGGACGCGTGTACCTGCGTAATTATGTAAATTGAATGTGTAACATATTTCTTCGATAGGAAAACTGTTTTGTTTGGAAAACATAAAGTATCATCACATCACTCCTTGTTTCTCCGAAGGGTTAGGCAGAGGTGTAGGTACTATAGCAAACCCACATTTCGCCAGTTATGTTTTAATTATTTAACTATCATCATCATTTTAAACTTTAACTAAGGAATATAATACATAACATTACTATGATTACGATTTCCGCCTCTGCTTAACCCTTCTGGGAATACAGGCCCGGTCTTTAAACAATTTACTGTAATACATACATTAACCGTTTTAAAAATGCTTGACTTAGTCATAATAACAAATATGTTTCTAGTAGGTCAGGATATCTACTAGTTATAGTTTAAAATGTTCCAACACGATACACCATTTTACACCACATTTGTTAATACTAATAAATCATCAAGTGATTTTCATAAATCATCTTACGTCATATCGGATAAAAAAGAATCGAATGAGGTAAAAAAATAAGGAAAGTTGATAATTATCCCGTAAACAAAGTAAAGAAGGTAATCTAATCAAAAACAATCATTTACTTATCATTACACTTATTAGTGTTCCTAAAACCACGGATAAGTTAATAGAAAACTAAGATAAGATAATGAAATAGAGAAATATCGGGAGCAATGTGAAAACCTCAATAAACCCACCTTGGGTTCCGACCAATATGATCGGAATCTCTGCGGAATTCCTATAATGGGACATTTTATTGAAGTAGTTCGACACCGTATTATAGCTGATCTCGTTGTCCAAGCTGAACACGAAGATTACGGCGTCCACCCAAGCCGTAAACTGTAACAAGAGATAAAAGTGTTATAAAAATATTGCTCAACAAATCTGACACAGCACAGGAGATACCTATTCGATTTTAGAATCTATTTCCTCCGACATTGTATCAGATTTAATTTGATAAGCGGAAACGTACCTGTCTAAAATGACGTTCCTCTTTTCCAAGAAAATTAATTACAATAAATTGTTCAAAGGTATATTGGGTATTTTATAGACTGAGTGACTCGATTATGGATTTATGAATATAAATACCGTAGCCTCGAGTCTCCCACGAGACCTTGGTTTGGTCGTGAAAATCAATAATATTATAATTATTAGACGTATGAGTGAGTAGACTGATTTCTTCGTCGTTTAGAAATAATAGTTTAAATAAACGTCGATATTTTAGCTCACAGTCCATCTTGTTTTGTAGTTTTTAAGTCTCGCCAAAATCGTAGCACAACAACATACGACTAACACAACAAACTGCATTAAGTAATCCAATATTCTTACGTCAAGAAAGACCCTAACATACTGTAACCCCATTGCGAAATATGTTGTAAAGAAAAAACCGCGCCCTACACGGAGACCCATAATAATTACGTGGGGTAATTTCGTGCAGTCGTAGGGGTTTAAAACGGAAGGGTTATGTGATACTTGCGTATGCAAACATAATGCATGTGGTATGGACAAGGTAATTGTATAATGTTACACCGTATAGCATTCGTAATGATGAAAGGAGCTTATTGAATGATAATTATACTTAATTGAAAACGTGTGTAGTAAAGGTGTCCCAAATTTGTTCACAGCTCACAATGATTTAATTAGCACAGATTGTTGATGAAATATACATAGGATAGTTAATAAAATGTATGGGACATTAAGCTGTTTGTTGCATTTTTGTGGATTAGTATTAAGGTGCGTAAGATTAAGAATATTGCAAGATGGTAGGCAATTACAAACGTAACTTAACAACGCCACTTTCTTTAAACACCATCGCTATGTATGACTTAACTCATTAGTATGTAACCGTGACAATAGTGTTTATCTACATAATTTTCGCAAACCATTGAAACGTAAAAGATGTCTCTATTATAATGAACAGTAGACACTACAAAATATATGACTAACTCAGCTTCCACTTGAATGAAGATGCGTGGGTGGGAGGGTGTCACCCCTTTCCTCTGAACAACAATCGACGGCTGAGGAGCGTCATCCGGCGGCAGAGTGCGTGACGATGACATGAGAGGAAAAACCTTGGAAAAACTACTCCACCCTCTCCAGAACAAATTCCTTTGTCTTAACGGAAACCCATTTTGTATAGTTTTAAATTACAGCAGTAAGCACTTTACAAGATCCATTGTTATATCAGGACAAGACAAAAATAGTAAGTACTTAATTTCCTCGCCTCAACGCCTAGAAAGGGGAAAAGAAATGCATTGACATTTCATTTAATCGTTGTATTATCCCGGCATTAATTATAATGCTGTATAAAATACAAATCAATTGCTGAATAAGCAAGAAAGTTACGGATAATTCAGTACAGACGTCCGCATTTATTAATAAACAAAATAACTTTTATCATTGTATCGGCCTATCTTATCATCACAATATCAGGAACAGATAGCTGAATCGGAATAACAAATGCGCACGCTAATCGAGGCCATAAGGAATGAGATGTTTATTTCTATAAACGTCAAACGAATAAAGGATTATGAGTAGATTGCATGTCATAATGAAATCATAGCCGTGAAATTTGGAAGCGAAGGTTGTTACGACCCGCAAAATATTTGTACTATAAACGACGCGTGAAAGTATATTGCTGATGACATAAATTTAACACACATAAAACCTGATGTCACAATATTTTGTATGAAAGCGTCTTATACATACGCATAAAAATATACATACTGATTCACGTATAACGTTGAATTGATATTTAAGTGTCAAGTTACATACAACTTTAACACAGGTTAAATCCATGTATTTTAAACATAATATTCCAGTCGATTCAGGCAAAGATTATTAAAAACAAACTTTGTTCTATAATAAAACTCTTACCTATTCATGAATATGTCACTGGCTTATTTGAGCGTATCACATGTTATATTTCACCGTTTTAAACTTTGTCAGTAATTTTAAAACTATAATAGTGTAATGACATTCAAAAAAGTTGGTCGATTAAAGCGTCGCGGTGTATCCAGGGCGGCGCGCTAGTGGCGACTGGGCGGGCGGGCGGCTCCTAGCTTGGGCGGCGAAGCCTTCGTTTATTTCCATTTCCCTCCCTCACCCTGTCCGCTTGTTACAAAAAGAGACAGAAACATTGAGTGCAACTTCAATGCAACCACTGCAAGCCTTTATTCCTGGCGTCTCATGTCAGGATTAGCATTACTCAGATCATTAAAAAAAAGAACGAAGAAGAACAATACTAATAACTTCAGTTATTAAATACTATTCTGAATGATGATTCTCGTTTTTGTTTTTAGGTACGGCTGCTGCAGACTATTCTAATCGAGAATTATTATTGTATGACAACTATGACATAATGTGGTACCTATTGTAAATGAAGCCAGAAACGTTAGCAATAGCATCAATGAATTTGACACGTCATGGATTATAATTATCAATATGAGATATTATGGCCGAAGTAACCACTTGGTAGGTAGGTACTACTATTTACGTTTGAAATCCGTTCATTATACATGTGAGAACAAATGAATTAACAGCTAATGATATTACTACATACCTAGAATACCTACATACATACATTCAGAACAAGCAGACCTTGTAATGACAAAAATAATCTGAAAAGCTACATTATCCAATTATGAATTGCAAAATGAATTACAGAAGACTAATAGGAGATTGACCGCACTATAATACTCGTCATTAAATAATCCTTTATAATAGAAATTTTCTTGGCAAAGGACTCCGGGGCTATGGGTGAATGGACTGTGAGGGCCAACTTTCTAGACCTTGAGCCTCAGACGGCCTAAGGACAAGCCCTGTCGGTTGAATACCCCTGTTACAAGGTCAGCCAGTGACAAAAAAATGATATTTTTTGGGATTATTGTTTGAAAATCGTAATAAAATTAATGGAACTTGATGAAAAGGTATGGATTTAGCTTCGTTTTTTTATTTTAAAAACGCTGGACTACTTTATAAACGCATACAAATATGTATTTTGTACGTATACTTTATATAAGAACTACACTCATTATCTAGAATGCACTTTCATCTTCAATCACCGCTGCCACCGCCGCCGTGGGCACAGGGAAGCGAAACTACAAGGAAGTAATCGAACGCAACTCGATTCGAGTAGAACTTGTGCGTGCAGTGACCGTGCGTCGTCGCCCACTGCGCCAGAAAATTACCCCGGAATGTGGGTAAAAACTTGTCGTCATATTTTCTGTCAAAAATAATAACTAGGCAAAGAAAAAAGTCATGCAGCCAACAATTAATTAGGCCATGATTTCTTATTTTTATAATTTCCATTAGATACTTCATCGATTGAACGTAAAATGATGTTTTAAAGACATAAACGCGTCTAAGTTACCTAAGTCCATTAGACACCACTTTTTCTACTAAAGAAATTTCAAACAACAAAAACACATTAGAAGCGACGACAGGAAGTAGCTAGTGCTGGGTACGACATTATAGTTAATACACCATTTTCGCTATGGTTCCGCTCATATCTCGCATTATCTTTTGAGGCCAATGTACCAGAAAAAGCATTTTGTACGTCCGCAAATCATTATGATAACATATCCGGTTTAAAAAAAGATATGCATTGTGATGCAAATTCTACTAAGTAAGCGGTACGCAAAGTATGCAGTATATGGTAATTAAAGGTTATGCTACGTTTTGTGCCTTTTAGGTATATTAAGTTCAATAGTGTGAATATCAATAGCTTGTATTGTTTAGCTTTTCCACATTCTAAGCCCTCGCACGACAGCTCTTATACTACAACAATGTACTACAACGACGTACAATTCGAACGATACCGAGTACCTTCCAAACAGGTTTACGTGTCCCCTCAAAGCCGAAGAAGACGAACAATAGGCTCTATCAATGTAGGGCTGGCGAACGTGCTATTTGCCCAAATTCAGTCTCAAAAGGGCCCGTCTGTCCCTATATACCTAAAGGGATATAGGATGTAAGGAATGTGTTAATTTTCAAGATGAAAGTACAGAAATGATTAAACGAGTTAAAAAGGTTTATATTTACAACGAACACGCCGACTATCAGATTAATATTATACAACGTAAAAAAAAAAGGTTAGAACACGCATTCTCCGTTGAAATCACGGGCTACTTCCGTCAGCCCTACAAAAACACCGAGTTAGTTACACTTTAGTTTTTTTTTCGAAGCATGAATAGGAGAGTGAATAGCGCCGGCCAGGTAACCCGATCTAGAGACGTGACCCGCTCTCGCCTACATTGTTCGTGCCATACGATACTTTTGCTGGACCGCGCATAAATCACTAAACTTCGAGTCATGTTTGGTGAAATGTATCTTGCCTCACAATTTTCATTTACCCAAGGGGCCCACAGCCAGACATTGCAGTACCTAGTCAAGTTTTTCATGAGCAAAAGATGGTTACCTTATAATAAATTATTATAGCCACTATAATAGGATTGCATTAAAAATTCCAGTCAGTACATCCAATTTTTCAGCCCTCAGGTCCTTCCACCCGTAGTCCCGAGCTTCAAAAGAGTAATTACCTCTGCTAGTACAAAGTTAGATGAACGTTGAACGCCCTTTAAAGAGGTTACCGACAACTAAACTTGAGACACATTCAATAGAATAAATTTGTATTACGCACGAGATAAGGGTCAAAACATTGTGAAACCTTTCGTCCAATGCATATTTATCTTCATTTGGTTTAGGGTTGTTGAACTACAGCTGCATACTATCATTGGGTCAGATAATGACAATAATATTACGATCTTTGATACTGCAGACAAATGCGAATAGATAGTAATACAGAGTTTCTATGCAGCAGTAAAAGTAAAAATGACACGCGATGTTTTGGAAGACAAAACTTAAATGGGTTATTGTCACGATTACGGGCAATGGGCCAGCTTTAAAAACTTTTGCGATAAACTGGCGTGGCTTCTGGATGTGGTTTTTAGCAGAGAAATTTACCGTGCCAGTAGATAATATGCTTTGGTAGTAAAGTGCCATCGTTAACAAAATTAAATGCTAGTTCTTCTTTATGCAACGCTCCAGACATTGTATTTCATTAATTATGTTAAGATCAATGATGCTGACCAACTTTCCTATTCAAATGTCTTGTAGAATGGACGTTACGTCCATTTATTTTTTACAACTGTCAACCCTACTAGGATTGTATAGCAACACCGCGACGAATGAGCCAATAATGGCTTTGATCCTATTCAGAGAGCAAAGGAAACGTGACTGAGAGATTTACGTGTAACTCTACAGTAATGAGCAACAAGCTCATTACTGTAGATATCATAGGAAACAGGAAAAATAAAGGTAAATAAATAAAAACAGTATAAAATTTCATTGCAATAGTATTAAACATAAATACATAATGAATTGAAAAATATGCGTAAAATGGAACATTTTGTAGTCCAATTTAGTTTTCTTGTAGTATTAGCGTAATTATTTTTCAAACACCGTCCTAATTATGCAACGAATAGTAAAATTGACCGTTTATGGTGAACTTTTTCATTACCCTAACATAATGTGAACAGAACCATAAAAATAAAAGGTATCAAGAACAAATTGATGATCTACATTTAAAATAACATTATTCTCCCCTTTTTATCGTATCCAGGATCACTACGAAAACACGTGTAGAAACTTAAACTAACGTTTCGTTTAAAATGTTAGGGTAATTAATGTAAATAGAGTTTATTTTCTGGTCAAAAACTAACAAACACCACAGGGGTCGTAGCCAATGAAACAAGAAAATTACGACCTAATTAAAGAACACCATACTAATTAAATTGTCAAAGACGACTTACATTGTAGTTCACGAAAGCATTTGCGGTCAAGTAACTAGTTATACGCCATTTTCAACCTTACATTTATTGCAATAAAACTGGGGGTGTTTAAATATTAAGGGAATGGATTGCGGATTATGTATATTCGACTAGTTTCAAAGCACCAGCACAGGCGCCATATCGTATCAGCAGGCGTAGCATGAGCACCGTTTTGTCGACGGAAGAGTAGACAAAAATGACGTTTCCTGTAGACAGTACGAGACGGCAGCAAAATAGAAAGAGTCAACTGCACTTTTTACGAAATTCACTCTTTTACATAATTTGACTCAGAATTCTTGGTTTTATCATAGGATTTATCGGTTGTCAGTATGATTTTGACAGTGAGGATAGAAAACTTTCTTCCAAAATAGTCTACATCTCTAAAGACGTAGACAAAGATCGTTAGAAATGAAAGACAAAATGACAGATTGTAGAAAGATTTCTACGGTGGATGTCAAAAGTGAAGAAACGAACTGTCACTTTGTATAGAAAAAGCTATGTCTATTCTTCGTAGAGATAGAAAGCGCCATGCTACGCCTGCAGAAGAATTAGAACTAACTGCTGAACCTGAAATGCTGACCTGTAAATTAATTTTGAATGTCAAAATAGTGTAAGAACATTTAGTAATCTCCCCTAAATTGGGGTAATTTTCAAAACTTGACAACTTTTTGATTATCCGGGAAATTGAATGAATGAGCGATTTCTTTGTTTATTGTAGGGTAAAGGTTCCACTTTTCAGAACTTAATTTAATGAAAATATAATAAAATACGTATTATTCGTATTACATTCAAATAAATTCGAGGGTACTAAAATCTCAATTCTTCATTTTAATATCCTTGAACTACAGCATTAAATGTGCAACACTAAAAACACGAATTATGCAGTTTTATCGAGCATTTCAAATAACGTGCCGACAAAAACCATTGAATTCGTTGTCGGTTTTATTCAAAGGTAGCGTATTAAGCGTATACCTTCCATAATGGTCTGAACGACCTTGACAGTGTCTACGCTTCAACGTTTCCGTGCTAAAATATTCGTTTTAAAATGAGAGTGAGATGAGAGCTTGGATTATGTACGTTTTTGTTAGCTTTTAAACGGACTCTTTTGATATACGAGCGGAACATTTTGTGGTCTTCTCGTGGCTTTACTTTATTTTGATTTTTGAATAAGGAAACGACATCATTCCTTCGATTGAAGGCCCTTAGATAATAATTCATGTTTAAAAAAATATTAATATTTGTTTTCAGGACCATGTTCTTTATTTTTGCCTTGTTATCAATGAATTTTTGAATAAGCAAGAGAAGCTAGATACATATTATGGATTACGTATTACAGTGAAAGCACCTTAAAAGGGTGCCTGTGGATGAGTCAAACGAAAGAGCAGGAAGCAGGCATCAGCATCCTCCTGTTTACCAATAGCAAACGGCGATCGAATCACTAATCCCCCTGTCTTGTGCTGATGAAGTGACGAAAGGTTTGTCTGTTCTAACAAAGTCAGAAAACGGCTAACGAAGGTTTGAATCATGACGTAATTCCTAAAAGAAGTAAATAAATAGTTCCACGACTATCACACCTATGTCTTCTATACAGCAGTAAGTACTACATAGATGCAAATTCTAGCTCTCTTCATGGTCCTATTTACGTAAGCATCACGTAAAAGCCAACTGCACGTGACAAATAACACCTCATTTATAAAACATTATGCTTATCTACATTGGGTAGTACTAACACATTATTATGTCTATTTATGTACTTGGAATACCTTAGCTTCGCTCGCTACTTGACTATTGACATTAGAACAGGTTAAACACAAAGAAATAAGTAGGTATAAGTTGACTTAACACTTTTCAACGACAAATGTAACATTGGTGCCGATTCTCTTGTACACCGAACTAAACTAACTAAACTATCACTAAAATTCCTTACTTTTTACTATGAGAATCTTAGAGCTATTCTACTCTAAATTTAAACATTATTTTGACACAACTAAAATCGAATTTGACAATCGCGACTCCACTTGGTACCTACTTGTTTGCCTACCACGTGATTTTTTTTGTGCCGGAGAGGCGCGCAATGTGGCCGTCTCGACGTATTTTTATATGGAATTTTTCACTTTTAGGAAGAAAACAAAAAATAAATTACCAACATGTTGAGTATTACGAGTTTGCGGATTTCAGGGGGGTCAAAATTTTCATTATTTTTGCGATAGGACACACCATTTTCGAGATATAAGCAAAAGAAAATAAAAAAAGATACAGTACCGTTTTGCAACTGAATTCGAGGTGTTTGAATTTTAGTTCATGACATCTAATTTTATTCCACACATTTTTAATCGTGATTAAAAATAGTCAGAGTTAGTCAGAGGATTTTAGATATAGAACAAAAATGTTGGTTAAAACGTCAAATTCAAAATAGCATTTTCACTTTCTTAGTGCTGTCAAACTAAATTAATAGTTAAGTTGTGTCACTTTAGTCTATTTTCAGAATGGGAAATCGTCATTTGACAGGAATAAACTAAATTTTAGTGATTTTTAGTTTAGTTTAGAGAATTTTTGACAAGAGAATCGGCACCATTGTATGTTTTTAATTTTAAATCGTCTATGTTTTTAGTTGGTTGTTTGCTAGAATTTCTTCTGGAGATTATCTCACTGCCTGTAGCTGTACTTAGTTACTTACTAAGTTATTCAAGAAGCAGAAAATCACAACATCAAAACTTTTGAGGTCCTAGTTGTTTTACTCGAAGTTTCCAATTAATGGCAAACCAATTTAAAGTCGACAGAAACGCTACACTTCACTTATAGAAAATACAGAGAAAACTTCATGCACAATATTATTACGACTGCATCAAAGTTTCAGCGAACGAGGAGTCTCATCGTGTTACCTTCATGAAAGTTCCGCCAGGAAATATATATCGGTTGATATCAAAAGAGGGTGATATGAATAAATTAGATAACATTAAATGTATTGCCGCCGTTTTCTTATGGAAGAATCTCGCTGATCAATTTCGGGAGAACCTTCCGGCTATTAGAAACAGAAGTGGGGATTGGGCAGCTGGTATTCAATATAATTTGTGTAAAACATAGTACTTCTCGGGTCATATTTGGTGATACTGATAAATTAAAGTACGGAAGAAACGACTTAAAATAATTAACTAATTACCTGTCCCGGTAATTAACACAGCTGCAATCAACAAACTTGCACAATTGGTTTTACGTCAATACGTTAATTATGCAAAGAAATAATGAAAATACTCTTTACAATGAAAGGTTTTTGCTATTTTCATGTAGGTAATATTCATTTATCC
Source organism: Lithophane semibrunnea (assembly GCA_947363905.1). Lineage (NCBI taxonomy): Eukaryota > Metazoa > Arthropoda > Insecta > Lepidoptera > Noctuidae > Lithophane > Lithophane semibrunnea. The sequence goes on from OX376194.1 coordinate 16,748,292, forward strand.
AATGAAAAGTGTCCTGTACACTTGTTTATCCAATTCTTACATAGCATCCAAAGAATATATTATTATTTAAATAACACCAAGCACGTCTGCTATCAACAACTCTGCTTCGCACCTTAAAAAACAGTTCTTTGAACTTTCTTCATTGAGATGCAGAACACGGTGTCTAGCCTCGAAATCTGGTGTAGCTGATCTCCAAATATTTGACCTTCAGTCCATACAAGTGTGCAAGTCGATCGCTGTGCGTGACCTATGAGATCAACGCACTTTCAATGTGAAGTAACGGTGTCTCTTGAGTCTAAACTAAAGGCAATTTCAAATCTATTGACATTCAACAACTCATTGATGGCTTCGTGGCTTTTCTTTCTATAATAAACAATTTCCTATACTTTCATGGTGCGAGTTCATTACTTGTAATTTGTGGTTGCAGTGATTTTAATAATAATAATTATGATTGTTTTAAATTGATTGCTTAGTAAGAAAGTAAAATTTTAGTGATATTTTCTTAACATTTTGCGTTAAATCTTATGGTACAGCTACTACAGGTACCAAATATTGAACAGACATGCGGTTACGTGTACCTCCACGTCTTAATTAAACCACAAGACGTTGGGATAATACTGGTAGATTGAATAATTCACACAAATTAGCATATTCCTAGAAAATTATTTCTAACATTACACTGAAGCAGAAGTTCCCTACTTATAACTCTCCTTCACATTGAGGTAAGCCACTTCACGTGAGCAACACGCACAATTTTGTAATTTGTACACAGTGTGCTTCCAAGTATTTCCATTTTTGCACAGGCGAAGTCCCTGTGGAGTGTATTTGTATGTAAATAATAAATACATAAAACTTATTTACGATTCGCACAGGTGCAGGTAACACGCGCTGCTGGGTCCGAATTTATGAATACATTCCGTGTCGATAGGGCTTTTCTTCATAATTGAAGAACATTGTAGGCGTACATAGGTTTTTACGAATATCTCACAAGGTCAAGGTGTGCTTTAATAAATACAAATAAACATAAACGTTCATCTGCTTGAAACCGACTTCAGTCAAGTAATGACGGAATATTATTAAATACGGTTTGCAAAACATACTTCATAATAGAAAACTGGCAAACGATGTTTATAAGGAAATTAAAGAGGAAAATAAAAGGAAACATTTTTGGAAACTCGGGCGCTGCGCGACGGTGAAGGCAGAGACTTTAATAAAGTTAAAAAGTTCAAAGTGTCGGCGGAATAGCGCGCGGTTCTACTTATTTACACGTTTCAGTTCCAGGTTTCTTCAGGTTTTTAAAAACTTCTAGTAATCATTGTTAATTCTCGTGGTGACCTTGTGATTCATTCTCCTACTACCGTCCAATAACTTATTTCTTACGTAATCAAAGGTTCTATGAAAGAACCTAAAATTCGGGTTTTAAAATAGGTAGAGGTCACCCTAATTGAGTTTTGGTTTATATATATTAGCCAAAGGAGATTTTTTGACGTTTATTTAAAATATCATTTCAAAATAATCTGCCACTATCAATATGCATGTCCCTAATTCATAAAAGGTTTGTATTATAAGTTACAGCATGATTTAACTAACAAGCTTTGAAAGCCTCGATAAAGGTGTTAAAAGCTTTTATGTAGTAAAAGGGTAAAAGGTACCAGTAGCTATATTTATTTTATGGTCACAACTGGTTGCACTACAGTGAAAATATCATGCCTTCTTCCTACACAAATCTAGCATGGAACGTATGAACTTAACGCTAGACTACCAAACATTTTACATAATCATGCTGTTATAACGTGTTTATTATGTATAAGCAAATAAAGAACTAGACGACGAATTTATTATTCAAGTTCTTTTTATATTTGTTTTACGAAACGACAGACTAAGTATTATTTATTTTAACTTTCGCGCAACCATTACCTATGCAGTAACTACATAATTCTTTGCTATTAACAAGGAGCAATTTTATATACCTACTTAGACGATCACTTTTTTAATGACTTAATTAGTAAACGTTAAGTTGTGTTTTATTAAGCTTAATTTCATGCACCTAATGCCCTAATTCAATTAGGAACTTTTACAGCTAATCTACACCAGAAAAAGTTTCGGCAGTTACACCTGTTTAATATATCTAACAAACGTATTGTCCGCATGACGATTGACAGGTTTATAATTAGAGCTACCAAACCCCGCTTTACCGCTTTGTATACAAAAGTGGCGACGCCATGGCGCCACACGCGATCCCACCCTTCCAAGTTCCAACTACAAGTACTTTCACCCTACGTAATTCAACCCTATGGACAAATGTCAGTTGATGACAGATAATATAGGACTCGAATCATTCGGTCTTTCATTCAGTTCCAATTACAGGTTATTTTCCGTTATTTTATTCAGGCTGGCTCAGCGTGCATCATTTGTGATGTTTGTATCCTTTGCAAACTAGTCTCCCTTTCTTTGATGTGGCTTCTGTACCTACATTATACTGCCGCAATTTTTAGTTTATTCATTCATGTACTTATTGAAGTTTTTTTATAGACGCAAGGTATCAAGGCAGTGCATTTCTTGCTAAGTATTATAATATTTTAGGAGAATTTTGATGAAGGTAGGGAGGTATCCTGAATCCTGAATATACAAACTGCTACCTATGTTCTGGTATACATAGGTGTACCTCAAGCTAAACAACATCATAGCTCGCCCCCTTGCAAGTGCAGACAAAAAGTCCTAAAAGAATTTAGCTACCACGACAAAACGACCAACACACTTTCTGTTTGATTTTGTTTTGTGGCGTTGGCCATATTGTTCCCTCGCATTCGCACGAGACTCGTCTAAAAAGGGAACACAATACCCCTATTCTTTGTTTGGTCCCCCTACGTCCCTTTGACCTCATATGCAGCAACTTTCGCTATCTCATTGCATACTTTATCCGCTTCATGTTCATTCAATGAGGTCTGTGGACGTCACGTCATTTATCATTCAGCCATGGGACGGGAAGTGTTGTCATAAGCAGAATTTGTGATTCAGAATTTTGAATCATTAGACTTATTATACTATTATGTCTAATAAGCTTATTTATAATAATATAACCTCATTGCCCATTAAATTATACTAAAACATAGTGCCGATCTATAACAAAGTGTGGGAATGAAAATTCATGAGAACCTCTAACGTACCTTTAAGTACTACGAACTACCTGTAAGTACCAAGTTAGTTTTATATTTCCTTCAGCACAAATCAGGTAAAAAATACACAAGTAAAATGAAAGGGCATGAATTCGATTTCTACAAAATGGAACATACATCTGACAGCCCCTAATCGATTAACTTGCAAACTCGATATCTCGAAGTTTTTCTTAAATGGCAACAATTTGTCGACGAGGCGCCAAACTGTCGTGCGTCGCCGTCGGCCATCTTGATCTAATAATGTTGTAAAACCATTAACATTTCGGGACCTTTAAAATTATAGCGCTAAGGTTTATTATCGTACGGTGTTATCGGTGTAGTTTATTGACATGGTTTTAGTTTCAAAATGGAGGTGGTACCTACTTATTTTCTGCTCTAGAGAAGATTAGAGGGATACCTACATGTTTAATCATAATTATGATTCCGAACAATGCTGCACTCACGTTACTACTGGTCCCCATACATTTTCTATAGGTTTGTATGAGATTACATTCCTAGAAAAAACCTATAGAAAATATATGCTATTGGGCACCCACCAGTACTGACGCGTCACACAGTAGCACCCCCGTGTGTTGTTAGGCTTAAAGCTTAGACCTGATCTTTTAACCGAGGAATAAAATTGACGTCTGATAGTTTTTGTATGGAAAAACTATTGATTTTTTTTTTTTTTCACATGATTGACAGGTAGTTAAAGGCAAGCACACAATTTTGGTCGAATTCACCCTTAGTAGTAATGATCTTTTTCTCATAAAGACAGTTTGTTTCGCTATACTCGACAGAAAAATTAAATTATTATTCGAGCTATTCAAGAAAACTATCGCAAATGCCGCATCCAGCGCTTCCAAGCGCTTTTCAATCCTCGTACAAAATCCAGAGGGCTAAACTTTTTCCATCGTACTTTCCGTCAATTAGCGAGGGGAATAATTTGATCGAGAATTTCCTGTCTACTGTTTTGTCATGGAACGTGCACTAAACGAGCCAGGTAAAGTGCTTGTTTTTAGATGGTTATAAAATTAAAATTTATGATTTTATAGTGGCTCGTCGTCGAGATCGTTTATCGTCAAGATTTTCTAGTTTTAATTGGAAAATAATAAAATCTTATGCCAGCACGTTCTTTTCATTAACACATTTTTAATCTCTTCTGTAAATAACGCAATTAATGTTGTTGAACTGTCAAAATGAAAGCCATTGCAACTGTAACTGTGTTACTCCGCAGGTATAGTATAGTATAATTACCTACCTAATTCGTTCATTATAATATTAGGTAAGTAAGTATTATTTTATCCGAAAACTTTCTCAAATTAGTTTCAGGGCTTACCAAGTTTATGCAAGCTCATACCTAATTAATTTGTTCTTTGAAAACATTCGTTTGAGGTTCTCCCTTGCCTCGGGCGACGAAACCTACGTCAGACAAAACATCCCTCGACTCATGTTAGTCCAAGGTAAATATTGCCGAGACATCTGATACCTTCCTACCATGTTTTTCTTTTTACCGAATAAACATTGATGTGATTAGGATGAAAATATATTCAATTTTCTTTAGCCATCTTATTTGTACCTATCTACTACTGTAATAATGTTGACAAAGGTTGAATATCGTGTCTGTAAACCTCGTTAGAGGTACAATAAGTAGGTAAGTAAATGATTATTGAAAATATCCAAGGGAAAAGAACAAATAAGTAGCGAATTAGGAATAGGTAAGTCCTAAGTAACAGGGGAGCTAACGAACTACCTGATTGAATATTTAATAGAAACATTTCGACGTTCCTTTGTTTCCATGGTAGGTACCCAGTCTTTATGTAGGGTGTAGGATGAAGCCAAGTTTTATGAAAACTCCATGGACTACCAGAGTTGCGTGTCGCACCGCCGCGTCGCGCCCGTCTGCGGGTGCCTTTATTCCTGCACTGAAAAACGCCATTTAATATCTACTTAATATCTACATCAGAAGAAAAAAATATTTTGCTTATCCTGTGATGGTTGCCTCAACTTATAAAAGAATAGAGAATGCCGGAGGAGGAAGTTAAGTGCCGCCCATGACCAGGTTGAAAGCTGGAATGTACAAGGTGTGTTGGGCGTAGAATCATTTGTGGAGACTCTCCATAGGTACATTCGCTCGTGGAGGCTGGAAAAGCACCCATAAAATTCTCCCAATTCCTCGTAACAAGTTTATCGGCCCTTCCTACATTAAGAACCAAGGATTTACTAAAGCTAACGCAATCCTAACTTCAATACAACCACCACTCCTAGTAATAAGTTATTCATCAAGCTCACTCTTGCGAAGTTTTCTAACCTTTATGAATTAATCAAGAAGCTAATCTATGTTTCATAGACCCTGGTTTATAACGGTAAAGGATACAGTAATGAATTGAGATTAGTGTCATGTGCTGAACGGTTGCAGTTATGTATTCTATTAGGTATAGGAGTAGGTTGATGATTGATTTATTTTACACTAGCTGCGCCCCGCGGTTTACCTACAAAAGTGTCGATCTTGCCGGAATATCGAGAAAAAAAAGTGTCCTATGTCCGAACCCAGATCGGTCTACTCATAATTGTGCCAAATTTCATCCAAATCCGTTCAGCCGTTTTAACGTGAAAGCGTAACAAACAAACATACAAAAAATCAAGTCTTATCAATATTAGTTAGATGAAGAAGAAGATTAGATTTAGATAAGTAAGGCAGGTAGGCACACACGAAGTTGGACTTTTGGAAGAAGAAAATAAAGATGTTTTTGTCTTTAAAATATGGGTAATTACTTCTTTCTTCGTCGTTCTATCATAAGGCGGGTTTTCCTGTTCCCATAGGCAGTCAGATTGGTAAACATTTATACAAAAGCATGAAATAGATTCTTGAACTTTTGCCTAGGAGAAGCAACAATTCTATTAAAACGTTCCAAGGAGAAAACTTTAACACCTTCACGTACGTCAAGATCAATATGATTTTGGAATCAAATAAATATTTAGTGCAGCCATACAAAACGCACCAAACACACCACCAACGCATTTACCTATCTACAACAGATTTATGATATTCGAAGAACCTACATAGAAGGTAAACCACATTTCCCAGTTTTCCTTCTAAAAGCCTGCGATCCAATTTTCTAGGACGACGGTCCTTTATGCTCAAGCTGATGCAATGAGAGTGCAAGTAGGACGAGCCCGCTAGAACTAGCATGACGTGCATTGTGTGACGGTGACGACATATGAGAGGAACTTATGTAAGGACTCCTTACGTCCCGCGTCAGCCTTACGTGGTGGCTTCATACAGGTGTTATTATAATACAGCACCTTGGCTTACACATAAGTTGTTAGAAAAGTTTCTAGAATGAATTTGGATGGCTACAGGATTTCTTTACGAAAGACCACAGCAAATGGATGGTTTAAATATTAGTGGAAGACGAGAAGAAAGAAAAGATGGATTGTTTGTTTGGAAGATTTTATGGCTAGAAAATGGGTGAATACTGGCATGACCACTGGAACAGATGAAGATATATTGGATGAAGGCAAAAAAAATAAAAGAAAAATGAAAAATTAATGATGATGGGTTTGTGAAATGTCACCAAGGTTTAAGTGTTTATCCCGGGTAGATAAAAAACAATTTTAAGACTTATCTACGACTATTCAAACTTTGTACAAGCAGGATAAAAAAAAAAATTGAAAGCAGAGTTTGAACTTGGAAAATATTATGATGAAAATGGCACTGGCCATAATATTTTGGAACTTTTAAATGTGTAGGGACTCCACGATTTAAAATTAGAACAATAATTGCTGGAAGTGCTGGAACACGCGTGACCTTTCGCCTTTTGCCATTTAAGTTCTTAGTACTAGACTACTAAAGTGCTACTTAGCTTGAATGAGTGGTGAAAACTATATTACTCTTTCTATTTTCAGCTGCCATTTTCCGACCCACACTTTGTATAAGGGTATCTGATGCAACGGCACTCAATGCAACTAGGTCACAGCAATTACTCGAAGGACAATAGCGGACAGGATACGCTTGACGACACAATCTGCGTTTCTCAGGATACGTGACGTCATAGTACGGTGCAAACAAAGCCTTTTGATTTCAAGTGCTTGGGTGGTTTTATCTGTTGGAAGCTGGTACAGATGTAAAAGGTTACCAACTTAATTTGGTACTTCAGGGTGGCGCTGCTAACAAAGGAAAATACCAAGGATACGTCAAATCCAGTAGGTACATTTGAATTTAGTTCTCTCTTTTGCCGTCTACCAAGTTAAACTGGTTATAATGGTCGCAGCCCGCAGCTACTGCTGAGCTTTGTTAAGACACAAAGTAAATACGAATTTGATAACTTTGTTAGTATTGGTTACGGACTTGTAAGTTGTAGATTCTGGGAAACAGGGCTTATTGATCTCCTATAAACATGAGTTACGTATTACTTGTGAAATTGCCCTTTTGCTATCAGCTGTTATCCATATCGATAGCCATGACACTTTTTGTGATACGAATTCGAAAGGACATGCAACATGCTAATGGACTTAATGGATTATCGATCAGTTTGTTATAAGCTTTGGTAACAGATTTGGTACAGGGGGCCTAACACCACCGCTTACAGCAGTATTATTTTAATCTTACTCAGTGCGGGAAAGAGATGGAGCTATAAGTCCTATAGAGCTTCATCTCTTTTCTACACTGAAGTAATATTAAAATAATACAGCTGCTGTAAGAGCTGGTGGTAGGGCCCTGCTCGTCAATAAATAACTTTATGGAAATTCTATATTCTAATCGGTTTGTTTTTCTTAGTCTTCAGAATAGTTTAAAAGTGCCAATGTTTTAATTGTGTAATCAATGTAGACCACAAAGGCTGATTTTCATTTGTTTACTTCATGTACGTAATCAAATATCAAGTCAAAATCAAAAGACACAACACAACACAGAGACAAAAGTGTTAGCTTTACATTGTGATATGAAGAGACACATATAATATAGACGTCAATTTTCTGTCAAACAATGGAACTAAGAACTTAGCTGATCATCATCATCATCAAGAAAGACGTCCACTGATGGACATAGGCCTCCCCCAAGCACCGCCACTTCGACCAGTTCTGTGCTTCTCGCATGCAGCGGAACTTAACTAATACAAAAATGTACATCAGCCTTATGCTTCTCATACATAAAAAGTTGCAGCTTTCGAACTTAATCTTCACTTCACGTAAACACACAGATAATATCATCACAAGTAGAGCAATTAAAAACTCTTCGCGGAACTTGCCTGAGAGGTTGCTTCCGAGTTCCGAGCTGAAATGGGGCAAGCGGGCAAGCCGCACAGAACGAACAATGCGAGGCTTTTCCAATTTCAAACTATTAGAAAGACTCGGAATGGGCACGGAATCAGCTTAGTGTGGAGTGCATTATGGACTGGGCAAGGTATGCTTTTGTTGAATGAATTATAGAAACGTGGAAGCTCGTAGCATGATAACAGCTGCACGGCTCGATCGAAGGTTAAGCTACTCTTGCCGCGGTCGGTTCGTGGATGGGTGACCATCAATAACATATCGAGAGCCCTCCGTGTCTCGGAAAGCACGTCAAGCTTTTGATCCCAGTTGTCATTCGTAATCTTTGACAGTCGTTACGGGTAGTCAGAAGCCCAAAAGTCTAACAGCCGCTCTTACCAAGGGGTATTGTGTTACCCAGTATCTGATGGTTTGTGGAGGTCAGATAGGCAGTCGCTCCATGTAAAATACTGATCTGGTTAGACTGTAAGCCGACCCAAACACAATTCAGAAAAGGCTAGGCAGGTTGATTGGTATAGGAACGTGGACTCAGCGAAAATGGTTTTGTAAAAGCAATATCTAGGGCATAATAAACTAAGAGCTAGAATAACAGTCTTGTATAAGTCTTTATTGAATAACCTCCTTGTTGTTTAAGTTGACAAGGTCTCGAGAATACTTTCGGTAATCCAAACTGGCAATGTTTTGTTTGCGAGGCCTTGTTTTTATTGGCCTGCAGAGGGCTGTATGATGAAAAGTAGGTTAATAAGTACACCTTCTTATTTACTTCCTTTTCATCATAATAACCCTGAAAGGTGAAACAATTCAACATGGCCTCTAAATTCAGACAGATAAAAAACTCCAGATAGAATAAAAACAAAACCTTCAATTTACACGAGCATGTTTCAGTTTCAGTAAAACCGATCAATGATTGGATTTCGTATCCCAGGGACTTTCATCTAAAAGTTTTTATTTTTATTTTGTTCACATCCATAAACTAGACCAATTTGTATCAAATTGCTGTGGCGAGGTGACGATTTAAGGCGCGTGCGGGAGTAGGGGGGCCATGTATCAGGTCTCTGAGCATTTATTTAGGAACTAGGTGTGCCCCGCGGTTTCACCCACGTAAGTCTTAATCCCGTGGGAATATCGGGATAAAAAGTGTCCTATGTCCTATTCTAGGTCATGGTCTACCCATGTACCAAATTTTATCCAAATCTGTTCAACCATTTTAGCGTGAAAGCGTATCAAACAAACCCACTATCGCATTTTATAATATTAGTTAGGATTTCGTTTGTCTCAGTGTTTAATTGCTGAAAACGTCCTAAATATGAAGATGATCTATGGGCTACCTATAGGGCTTTCGAAAATGGGGCCTATGCGTGATTTATTAATTTAACACGATTAAGTTTGCTTTGGAAGACCTGGATGAGACTCGCACAGACCAAGGAAGCATCGCACAAAAAGGAGGAAGTCTATACATCAGCAGTGGGTGGAACAAGGCTGCCAATGACGATGATGATTTTTGCTTTTGTAAGTGCAACCACTAATCAAATACCGTTCTGTATGGTGTTCTGACAGACCACCTCTTTCTCGAAGGAAGATTTTTCGTGTCCACCCCAAATTAAAAAGGGTTACCGGTCTACCAACTGACTGACATCTTATTCTCTCCTAACATTGCTTCTTTATTTGTCAAAAATAGTTGCTCGTTCCATCATAAAATTTCTAAACCATAAAGGTTCTTTTATATCCTAAAACTATATCATAATTGGTCACAAGTCACAACACAGGGGACGCGTGCGACTATATTTAGATGACTTTATATCGGGACAGTCGGGTTGCGGGCTTGCGGGTCAATCCGACCTAATGCGATGACGTCACTGCGACGGCCGCGGAAGGGTTAGATAACGCGTCAGTGCGTGCTCGTAAATCTAAGTGATCGAGGGTCGAGTCTTAGGATTCGAAGGTCTTTAGTTGGTTTCGTTTAGATGTAGGTATTTTAAGGTTTTGACGAGGGTGTGGTACGAGGTAAGTGTAGAGGTTGAAAAGAGGTGTGCCCAGTGCTCAATGTGGTAAAAACCGAGTCGGACTCGCAGAGGAAGGGTTGAGCAGACAATTTTTTCTAACATATGAAGCAATAGATTTGTAAAATCACTTAGATTGTGATTGATGTTGTGTTACGCGATTCAGTCAGTTATCAACTACTTAACTTAACCACAAGGTACATTAACCACCCTACCGAGAAGCCTTCATGAAACAATCACAGAAACAACATAGCGAACTAATCACGAATCGATTGCGAATCGAATGAACCGTCGTCGCCACTCGACTCAATTAAAACGACAAATACAACTAGCTGCTTGAATAGATTGCCTTGTTTTGATAGCGAGACGAGTTCTGGATTTTGCTATGGCTAAATGTCTAATGAACATAAGACAGGTATTCTTGAAGATTCTGTATTTTTACAAGATTTTTTTGTATTGGTTCAAATCATGAAGTATAAGAATGTTTGGTGTGAATGGAATATTTGACGAAAGTTGTGGCCCAGTGGTAACGGCCGCGTCTTACGAGTTGTAGCTCGCAGGTTCGAACCCAGACAGACGCTTTAATTTGTGTAAATTATTTCATCACCACTGTTTTCAAAACGTTGAAGGAAACCATTGAGAGGAATCCGGCATGTCCTAGAACCAAAAATTCTAAGACATTGTGACATCTAGCAACCCACACTGGGCCTGCGTGGTGGATTACGGCCCACTCCCTCTCACGAGAAGAGGACTGTGTCGCAGCAATGGGGACATTATAGTCTAATTATATTTATGTGTATTCCTAGCCTTATGAGTAGAGAAAGGAGAAAATAAGTTTATCTACTGTAGCATCAAAACATGGCTGTAAATCTAGAATATTGCAAACTCACGCTCCAGACTCTAGATTTAGTTGCACTTTACAGTAGTTTTAGTAACTTCGTTAGGGTACCGACTGAAAATAGGATCCTAGGAGTTTTCTATTTCTGGCGTAGGTAACCCTTTTACGGTAACAACTTTAAAGGAGGTTGTTAGGGTTCGTCGGTGGGTGGAGGATGATAAACAACTTTAAATTCAAACATTTACACTTTATATAGGTATCTAAACAAGATAAGTATATAAACACTGGTGCTACAAGGATTTTTTGACGCTCGGATGGAAGTCAGGGGAGCGTTGCCTGGTGGTAAACACTTGTACAATATTTTTTTGGAAATGTCACTTGAAATGTATAATATTAACAAGATGGCTGCAAGTTCCAATTTTGAGCACGCGCCAAATTAACCTTTAGCTATAGGGACCTACAGTCCGGCCGGTGCCTCGAAAGAATGCGTTCGTTACACCCACAGTTTCACCTCCTGTCGGTGTCATATAACGAATATGGTGTTTAGAAAATTTGATCCTTACTACTACTAGAAATTGACAAACTGACAGGTGTCAGAAACGCATTCTCTTGGCGGCCGGACTGTAACTATAGGAAGGACTCCGTATGAAATTTTATAGGACATTATTCTAATTTGGAATTTTATAAGTATTTATAACCATCTCCATCATGGGTAAATCCACATCCATCCTTACGTATTTACAGTCAAAACAAGCTACTAGGCCAGCTACGCAACCCGTAGTAAAAACTCAATGTTTTCATAAATATCGTAAACCCGCTAAGCGGCTTGTAAATTCGATAGGACAGGCTCGTAAAAGCTCACGATTTTGTTGTACATAGTAAATAGGAACGTACTGTTTAGTAAATAAAATGTAACGTCTATTAAAGTACCCTCGTTTTATAGCGCAAATCGATAGGAGCATCCTGGAGGCAGAGGCGATGCGGCTACGTTGTTGCGAGCGGCACGAGAATGTGGGATGCACTTTAACATTTCAGCATTCATTCGTATGTAAATTGACTCTTTAAAAAATGAACGTTTCACATAGTATAAAGTGTGTAGGTACTGTCTATTTTCGTGGTGTGAAAATGCAACAGTGCCCTATAAAGCTTCAGCGGTAAATAGATTATTCATGTGTTGGAAATGGCTGGAAAGATTATAATGAATACTTAATTAACAAAGTAAGCTCCAACGAAAATAATGGTACAATATAATTATCTTGCTAAAACTTTACAAAATCTGGTAATTTTTAGAGCGACACCACTTATTTCTCGTCAAACTGCACAATTTTTCCCGGATATATTTCCCGTACCGCATCACATTGGAGCCACATCAACAAGTAGGTCACTATCTGTTTCGAAATACATGTTCAAAAGCTTGACTGCCGACTCCTGTACAACATGGATGAGTACCTAGATGCCACATCGTAAATCGTTCCACACACGCGAGTTCACGCGACGTCCATTGTCTTGAATATTTCATTGAAATTCTATCGATTTCTGTCGAAGTTTGTCTGAACTTCTGATTCTGAAGTCGTTGTTTTTCAGTCAAATGAAATGAACGGTACACAAAGTTGTTTACGCACTTAGATGTTTGGTTAGAGACGCAAATATTGAAATTGGATTGTTTTATCAAACGAAGGACGATGGAACGTACCTACTTATACATATAATATGCTCTATACACTCCTTGTATGTAAAGATCGTAATAACATAATACATAAGCAGTGATAGGAATAGGTAGTGCCTATTTGCCTAAACTTCGAAGAACAGAGACGAGACTTCCTCAGGACTAAATCTTTAAAAAAAATATGTTATTTGGAATAAGCAATTCGTCTATATTTACCTAAAGTTTGCGACTAGATAGATAACGAAATGCGCTGCCGTAAAAGTTGTATTGTACTTTCGGTGCAATAAAGATTAAATGATGTTTTTAAAGTTTAAGTGTGTTACTAAACAATGTGATAAGGCCATTATTTTAATATCATGCACATTTTTAAATATACTTTAGAAATAATATTTTACTAAGATAAAATACAAATACCGTTTGTTTTTGAAATGATAAATTCGTCCTACTATAGAGAATGATAAAATTATAAAAATTACCACATTTGAACTTTAGAAATCTCATTAAACGTAGCCGAGAGTGAGCTAGAAAGAAGATATTTACTTCGAAACGTGTACGGCTCCTTATACAAACATTGTGATTCATAGTATTAGGATCAACAAATAATTTACAAAATGTCCAAAAAAAAAATTCAGAAAATTTTATGGTTGTAACGACTGTGAATATTATTTATTATGTTATGTCTAGTCGCAAACTTTATTTAAATATAGACGAATTACTTATTCCAAATAACATATTTTTTTAATGTATTTAAAAGTATTGTCCCGAATTTCGGGACAGATGCCCCGGAAAAAAATTAGTCCTGAGGAAGTCTCCGTTTCTTGTCTCTGTTCTTCGAAGTTTAGGCAAATAGGCACTACCTATTCCTATCACTGTACATAAGGTGCTTACCTGTAAAAAATAATTTTGAGAATAGTGTTTACTTGTTGGTGAGCTTAAATAAATAAATAAGGTTCATGTAGTTTTCTGCCTTTTTAGGGTTCCGTACAGGTACATACACAGTTGAAATTTTCACAGTGTATTCTATTGCCGCTATAACAAAGGTTTGTCACATTTGCTAGTCAAAGAAACTTAATGATTCATTGTGACAACAACACTGACCTGCATTTCTGGCGAGCCCCCTTCATCTCGTATTAGTAGAAGGTAGCTATGGCCGTCGATTATCACTTCTTTTTTGAAGCGACCACCTGAAATACAATGAAAAACTTGTTACGTTAATTTCAAATAACCAGCTATGAAAATTTTCAACCCTTTTTGACCAAGCAATACCTATCCCAGTAGGTACCTAAATCATTATTACAATGTGATTTTTTTACTTTGAGAAAAATAAAAGCAATAAAGGAAAACTTTAGGTAAGCATTCAACTAGAGTTATTAATTACAGAGCATCTGCTAAATAAAACAGGGAACCATCCGTCAACTGTCAAGCAAAACCCACACAAAATGTTGAAAAGGATTTCGTCATAGACTCAGCATCCCACGTTTCTAATAGGACCTATTGTTCAATGTCCACCTCCAGAGAACTAATAAAGCGAAATAAGCAATATCCAGGAGACACAAGATCCAAGTAAGTAAAATTCTACCATTATCGCTGTCTCTGTGATAATGATCGAGTTTCGAGTGTGTGGGTGAAAGTAAGTAAATAGCACTTGTAGTCCTACGTCACTAATCAAACCCTCGAGGAGAGTGTAATCAGTGCAATAACGTCCTAGGTAGTTCGTTGAACTTTCCCAATGTTAATGTTCCTACTGGTGGTGCCATCTAGTGGCATAGTAAAGAAATTGTCGTGTGCCACCGGTTAGTGCTGCCATCTAGATTGAATAAAACGAACTTAACATTAAGCTTACTTCAAGCCTACGTAGTTCCGCTACTCAACGCTAGAGAGCGGTGTTAAAAGTATATGCTTTGTTTACTGAACTTTAAAACATTTTTGTAAAATTGAATGTGATTGTTACATTGTTGAATTAATAGAATAGTATTACGCACCTTCAGGACTTTCTTCTTGCATATACGCCCCAGTTAAGTATCGATGGACAAGAGCCGATTTCCCACTGTCCGGTGAACCCAAAACTCCAACCCGAAGTTCTGTTACACCTCGTGATGACGTCCATTCTTGACTATTCACGAATGAATCTGTAAAGACAGGTAACAAAAGTTAAATAAAATGCTTTATGATTTTAATTAAAATAAATGAAACTGTCTGGCGTTGCCACGGGGCGTTGCTATGCGATCTAGAGGCACTCAAGCGAAAGAAGTTTTCGCAAAAAGATGATAGATGGCATTGATCAATAACTCACTGTTTGCTAAAAAACGTTTTCCTAATATAATTGTATTTTATGAAAAAGGAAATAAAATTCATGATTCTATATTTATTGCGCATTATAGAATTATTATGTGAATTAAATTAGCATCAATACTCGACACAAAATTGGTCACTGAGGAGGTAGGATGCAACCTATCAAAGCCAAACGTTATTCTAACAAAATAAATGTATTTAAATTATATTCATGTAACGAAGCAACTTTCACTGTATCCCATTACTTCCTGGATACGGTCAGAATGTTAGATAAACCTAGGAATGGAACCAGTTCTGTCATTGTACCAATCAACCGTGAACGAACGTAACTTCGGACCTGTTTGTATAATTATTTACACTAATAAATTTATTGTAATTAATGCACTGTTATCTCATAGTCGCTAATCCGTTGGCTGATTAACCTAAATTAATATGGCAATTTGATAACATAGTGAAAAATTATTTAAGTATCTATTTACTTGGTTTTAAACGTGGACAGTAGAAGCGTTAGAGGTTTTTTTTTTAATTATCAATAGAGTTATAAGAGTCTTCATACCTGGCATTAGGATTAGTATGCTGTATATAAGACACTACCTACAATGATAAGGGGATATCTACAGAGTTATTGTCAGTCATTGTAAAGAAAGGCAAATGATAAGAGTGTCAAAGCCTGTCATTCTCATCGACGAACTGAAATAATGTATCTGTCTGCTGTTTATGCGGTGTCTTTCAGCTTTCGTTAATCCCATTTTCAGTAGAGGGTATGCAATAGCTTAAAGATAATCTGATGAATTTCTTAATAGAGTCAGAATCAGCATAGCTTTAAACGTAATATCCTCAATACTATCGCCGAATTGTTTTGAAAACGAATGTAGCATTACAACAACGATGGATGTTATGGTTTCAATGTAAAACAATTTAGTAAGTACCAACTAGCGCTAGCGTTGGTACCAACCTATTTATTTTCGCACTATTTGTTTCATTACGAAAGATGGGCACCTACATTTTTAATTGAGGACAAAGTGATGTCTCGGTATTTTTCTGATAATAATTTACTAACGATGAACACAGAGATAAATATCACTCCATCTTCTAATACACCGTATTTGTTCACTTATCTCAGTGCTAAATTGCGAAAAACGGCGACAGTAATGTTATGCAAACTTGAGCTGAAAGTATTAAGTTACGTAACTTAACAGCGTGTTCTATTGAAAGGATATATTAGCATAAGGACATTAACATATTCATTCATGACTGTTGCTGAAAACGTGACCAGTAGGTAGGTAGTTATGGTTATTTTTGCAAAATCCAAAATTACCAAGATGCTAATCTTCGCTACCTCGTAGGAACATTTATGAACCTGTGACTATGATATAATAGTCTCTTGAAAGGATTCATTGGGTATCCAGTGCCTCCCCGTGTATGACGAAAATATTGTAATTAGGTACTCAATATTTATTTGCATTCCACAATTTGAACTTATGTGGTATAAGGTTTCACAAAGATGATGAACATTGTAGACCCTGGTGGACCAGCAAAGTAGGAGAGAGGAAGAGAGCTTTAATCTGTATTAACTTAAATAACCAATCTTAATATAAGTAGGTCGATAATGAAGTTCCAACTACCTGTGAATGTGTGGAACGATAAAATCAGCTACTCAAGAGACATTAAATCATATCGATCATAAATTGTAATGACCGCCACGCCTTCCCAAGAAAAAGCCATAAAAGATAGAAGGTACAATAAAACTCCAATAAAATGGAATTTTCTATAAGTTTCTACCATAAAACGTTTTGCGCGTGCCTGAAGCTCTATGGATGTCCGATAACATTTGTCACAGTGTTGGCCGTGAAATGGTTCAATACATAAGCGGTAGAGAGACAATTATTCTTTCTTCACAGGATCTATTTTAGATAGTTCCTATGAAGAAAGATTAGACAGAATAAAATTAAGAATGAGATCAATAAGACTATGTTTAAAAATAATTCAATTTAATTCAAACATTATCTTCTTTTTGTTAATCGATTGAGTCGGAAATTCTGAATTTTACCTACATAATAGGTACCTATCTAATACCTTCAGAAAGGATCTTCAAAATAGTTGAGGCAACTTTTCCCAATTGATAGAAATTGTTCTATTTTTTGGTAGGCTCTACCTACCATCGCTTTTCCTGGCTGATCCTATCCAAATCGCTAAAGCTTCCATAATGCGCCTTCTCCCGCGTCGAATCCACAAAGGAACTTGATGTGAATATCTTGGACCATAACATTGCAACATTCTTCTACAATGTCCAGTATGTCCACGTGCAATCATTGGTTTGAATTGAGGATTGTCATGATGACTTGGCAAAGGCAATCGTCTGCTTGAGTCAAGGGCAAGTATTATTAGAAAAATATATAAATAATAAATATGCAGACTGTGACTTTAATGTGGTGTCACGTTGAGTAAAATCACAAAAAAAAACAAACGCAGATTATTGATGTATTTGACAAGTGTAGGTAGTCATTATAACAATATCCCCAGTGCATTTGTACATTTTACCTTATTTAATAATTACAACTCAATAGAATTAAAGCTACAATAGGTATAGTAGCAAGTATAGTAGTACCGCAAGTATAAAGGCTCTTACATACTGACGCGATTCGCCGCGCGACGCGACGCCGCACGGTGGATCGAAAATCGGCTGTAGAAGACATAGGATCTCGATTTCTTAAATGTTATTATTTTTGCTGGAAATGACTTCTGCTGATCATTACTGTTCTATAAAATGTCATATGAAGTAAATGTGTGCACAAATGGAAGAGTTATAATTTTTATAAGAAAAAAATGTATGGAGCTAGTATGAAAAATCGAATTATCTCCTAAACGGCATGTTTAACCGTAATATCCTTGGAGGTGGTCATAGTGCTAATTATTTATAATTTTTTGGTTGCGGATTTGACGAAAAATTTCATGCCGTTTTTTTTTAAAAATCGTCAAAATATTTTTATTTGTTTTTTCATATGAAACGATTCCTTTTAGTGTTTATGTTGAAGAACACGGACTTTTAACTACACGTAACATAAAATAGCATCACTCCTATATTTCCGAAGGAGTTGGCAGAGGTTTATAGTACACCCACACGTAGACAACTATGTTTGAGCTAGATATTTATCAACACATCATGAGTTTTAAAACTTTTCATACAACCAAATTACCAATTGTTTACTCTTCTAATGAGTCCGAAAAGAAGTGATTAAGTAACTACACTGATTAGGTCTTCTAATGAGTCTTTATAGGTGATTTAATGATTTTCAATATCTCACGACAATGCCAACTATGGATTACATTCAACTTTTCCTGATAAGTAAGCTAATTTGTTAATTAGCAGTGCTATGAGTTCTAAGAATAGTTAGTGACAATTATAAATTTTCATTAGCTAATGAGAAGATAACTAATGAGGGTAGTTACCTAATTATTGGCGTTTTGCAATAAAAGGGCTAAAGTTTTGTTTTATAATTTAGTTTGTTCACAACTGTGTAACTGCTAACACTAAATCTGCGACTATAAAATCTTAGAATGGAAAGTTTAATCACGAATTTAGACTTGTTTGTTCTTCTACGAAGTGAGAGTACTTCATTTGATCATGAAGTATTGTTCAGTGCAGTTGTATCCCGCATAGGCGATTGCCTGTCTGACGAAGATCGTGTTGTTCTCAAAGAATTTTGTCGGAGATTTACGCGAGCCGCTATACAAAGGTGGCAGAAATCCAACCGATTCCTTGATAATTTCAGGAGAAAGTACGAGAATTGGTTGGGAGCAAATATTGATTGGCCGAGTTTTGTGCAAACTTTAGTTAATCAAGAACCAAGTGTTAATGAGATACCAAGAGCGCCCTCAGTCTCTCCAGAACCGTTGACATCAACGTCCATTGGAACAATGACGAAAAGATCCCGTAAACCATTCGAAGATCTGGGAAGTAAACAAAAAAAGAGAAGATCTGATGAACACACAGGCGAAGATTCCAGTGAATTGGCATATGCAGCTGCAGCACGTTTAAAAGAAGAAGGGCATGGAGATATCGCCTCTGTCATCGAATACATGATGAAAAATCCTGAAGCAGCCGCTAAATTAAATAAAACGCTTAAGAAACCAGCGAAAACAATCATATTTACGTCAGAAAAGGCGCTTGGATTGCTTCTTTCGCTAAAACTCTCGAAATGGCAATATATTACGTTGCGAGAGGCTGCCATTCGAGAAGGTGCTAAGGATATTTATCCATCTTACTATAAAGTGCAACAAACTAAGCTTGATTGCTACCCTCCGAAGCAATCAGTGACAGTTACTGATTCATCGGCTAGGATTACACTTCAAGCTTTACTTGATATCACAGTTACAAGAATCCTTCAAAGCCTTTCTAAGGAAGAGCATAACAAGCAGTTGAAGCTGATATCCAAGTGGGGATTTGATGGTGCTTCTAACCAAAGCCGATACAAGCAGAAAATGGAGGGTGAAGAAGATGACTCGAGCATTTTCATGACCTCCTTGGTGCCACTTAAACTGACAGATGGAGACAACATCTTATGGACGAACCCAAAACCATGCTCAGTTTTGTATTGTCGTCCAGTTCAGTTTACTTTTGTAAAAGAGAGTGAAGCAGTTGTCCTTGAGCTGAAAAAACAAATGGATGAAGAAATTGAGGCCCTTATCCCAACAGAGTGCAATAATAATAATAGGGTGACTCATGAACTAATGATGACGATGATCGACGCTAAAGTTTGCACTTACCTTTCTGAAGCTAGATCAAATGCATCGTGCTACCTGTGCTTAGCAAAGCCTACAGAAATGAACCGCTTAGATGCTGTAACATCAAAAATTGTGTGTTCTGACCTGTATGAATTTGGCTTGTCATCCCTACACGCCCGTATAAATTGTATGGAATGTCTGTTACACATTGCATACAGGCTCGACTTCAAACGGTGGGCAGGGAGAAGTGATGAGCACAAAGAAATGCTACAGACAAGGAAGAAAATAATTCAAAATAAATTCAAAGATGAGCTCAATCTGTTGATTGATATAGTAAAACAAGGCTCGGGAACCACCAATGACGGGAATACTGCAAGAAAATTCTTTGAGTTTCCTAATAAAACCGCAGCTATAACCGGTTTGGATGAAGACCTCATCAAAAGATTTGCTGTAATTTTACAAGCAATTACATCTGGAGAGCAGGTCGATATAATAAAATTTAGAGATTATGCCCGCAAAATAGCAGAAAAGTACGTACGACTGGTACTACATGTCGTCAACCGTTCATAAATTATTAATCCATGGGGCTGACATAATCGAGAAAAATAATATTGTGCCGATTGGAACTCTCTCGGAAGAAGCCTCAGAGTCTCGAAACAAAGATTTTAGGAGGTTTCGAGAACATCATTCGCGGAAAAGAAGCAGGCAGGATTCCAATCAAGACATTTTAAATATGCTTGTTGTTTCTTCGGATCCTTTGCTAAGTGCACAAAGGCCTAAGTTAGATGCCAAGAAAAAGCAGAGCTTTTTTGCTGAAACTCTCGACTTAATTCAATTTCAGGAAACTGAGTTCGAGTTTTGGGATATATCCAATCTGGATGCTGACTCAGAATTGGAGTCTGACAACGAGAGTGATAAGGAAAATTTGTAAAAAAATTATATATGTACTTATTTATAAATTTGTATTTGAGTCTGTTTGGGTTTTTTTTTTGTAATATTTAATGATATATTTTTTTTGTTTTTATTTTTTTTACTTTATTTTACAAATGCTTAGTATTAATTCCTTAAATTAAATTATTTTGTATATAATATAACTTTATATGTTACTTAAATAAGAGTTTGATAATCTTTTTTAATTTAAATTAGTAAAAATGTGTCAAAAAACAGCAATTTTTTTATTTATTTTTTCTTGTTTTGTGTGTTCTTAGTATTTGGGTTAATAACATATCGAAATTTTTAACTTGGACACTAAAAGGGATCGTTTTACATGTAAAAATAAATAAAAATATTTTGACGATTTTTTTAAAAAAAACGGCATTAAATTTTTCGTCAAATCGGCAACCAAAAAATCATAAATAATTAGCACTATGACCACCTTCAAGGATATTACGGTTAAACATGCCGTTTAGGAGATAGTTCGATTTTTCATACTAGCTCCATACAAATTTTTCGTAAAAAAATTATATTTCCTTCGTTTTTGGGCAGAATTAACTCGGGTGTCATTTTTGTACATAGTAATGATCAGCAGAAGTCATTTCCAGCAAAAAAAATAACATTTAAGAAATCGAGATCCTATGTCTTCTACAGCCGATTTTCGATCCACCGTGCGCCGCCGCATTGTTCGCCGTGAAGTTTTCTCAGAAATTGTTTTGTTAAAATTCGCGTCGCGGGGCGAATCGCGCCAGTATGTAAGTGCCTTAATAGTAGCAAGTCTAGTGGTAACAATATAGTGCATTTAATGCAATTCTCAATTCGTTAACCAGCTTTTTATACCATCCTGATGTATGAGACAAGACATAAACAGCTCAAAACGAACGACTCACGTAAAACCTTTGATTTACAATTCGCAAAAGAAACAGGGCAGTTAAAAACTAGTTAGTATTCACACAAACCTCACAATAGTCTATAAACGAAAATCAAACAAAATAAAAGTCCTCAAAAGACTTTTTACGACATGTTTACAAGCAAACGTATCACCCTCATTAACGCATGGTTCCGTACTATATAAATTACCTTTACTGCGACCCAGACAACGATAAATCAGTTTTGGGTATAGGGTCCCTTAGCCCACGAATGAAGGGTTAAATTAACATTCATGGGACGACCCATGGGGTTTTACGGCGTCGTCAATGTGTGAAACGAGAGCCTAATCGTGTTTTTTGGCACTTGAAATTATGGGGCTAATCTTGTACCTTGTCAAAATTTATGGGGCTTCTTTGAAGGGCTTGAAAAAGTGCGACATGACTTTTAGTACGTAGTGTTAAAACAGTTTTTGTTCATGCAACAAGATTTACACAATCATGATTAAATTATATTGTGAGGATCTATCTGTTATTAACTGTTTTATAAGTTAATTTACCAAGTGGGATGTTATCAAAACGTTGAGTATATTTTGAAAATATTCCACAAAGAGATGGGATCCTGAAATATTTAAAATATTACGAACACATACAGAGCCACAGGGCTCGCTCGAGCAAACACCCGTAATAAAACTTGTATAATAAGTTATTGTTTCCATTTTTATTAATTTTCAAATTATGCTTTCCTACTTTCCACTCACAAAGCCTCGCAACGCAAAGGCATTTTCTCTCAAGGTTCTTTATAAAGGTTCTATTTTAATCTCGTTTAGTTTTATTAAAAAAACTGAATGGCAACGTCTGTTTAGCTCGGCCGTACTTATAAAAGCAATTTAAATAAAGAATAGAACAGGGTTCTGTTCTGAAAAGATAGTGATGGCGATGGCGTAGCGAAAACAAATCATAGTAACTGCTTTCGATGAAGATGTTCTCTATTACATAGTATACGGCTGTCATTCGTTGATCTTTCAGTTATTACGGGTATTAGAAGCCCGAAAGTCTGAAAACCAATCTTACCAATGGATATTGTGTTTGCCAGTAACTGGGTTGTGGAGGTCAGATAAGTAGTCTCTCCATGTAAAGTACTGGTGTTCAGCTGGACACTAGCGACCTTTGCTTCTCTTGCGGGTGCAATGGTGAACTATTAAAACATCGATTATTCTGTATTCTATCTAAATCTTAACATGTTAATAATGCTTTGGTGAAATTCGTATCTTTGTGTAGTTTAAAAGATCGAAGCAGTCACAGGCAGACAGAAAAGTTAAATATATATTTTATAGTAGATAGATAGAAAAAGTACCTTCTCTAAACAAATTAACATATTTAGTGTAAGGAAAAACCAACTCACAGACAGTCAATTCTTATTCTTATAAAAGAATTATAGCTAATCCAGTGAAACCAAATAAAGCGGAGATTCCTAGTTAATCTGATACAAACTCTTGCTGAAGTAATCAAGGATTCCTAGAATGTAATGTTGGAAGGCTGACCTCAGAGGGTAAACTTGGATTAACAAGAATATGCCCTAGGTTACTTGCAAGGATTTTTTTCTCAATGAATGCAATTTCACCTTCGATGGCTACCTACTCTATCACCTTTAATAGATAATCTTTAACTTCAAGGAGAGTGTTGTCATTTGCTGTACTAAATTCATTTTTATTTTTATTGTTATTTGCAATCTCTGGGTTTTTAACTACACAATGATTTTGTTATTTAAAGAGAGCTTCATTAGGTAGGCATTGCTAATTCTAATGGCTTCTATGAAGGGTTCGTTTATAATCGGAGTAGGTACTATAGAGAACTTAGTTTTACCCATTTCGTGTCCTAAAATGCTGGTCAAATATTTGATCAGCGAACCAGTTGTCAAAGCTGATGTAATTGATAATTGTTTGAGAAGCACAGACCCGGTCGAAGTGGCGATGCTTGGGGGAGGCATATATCCAGCAGAGGACGTCTTTCAACTGATGATCAATATGACATGTTAAAAAACCTGGGTTTAGGTTTTTATCATAGATTCATAGCTAGCTATGTTTTACGTAGTCTTTAATAATAGTGTAGGGTTCCTAGTGCCAGACATTTTTATATTAGCTAATTGACCTTACCCAAGTCTGTTGTTAATTGGAGCTACACACGAAAAGCGTTATGATTGGTTTATGACCTTGACCCCGCCTACAGTGACGTGACGACACGCCTACGTAACGAATTAACAGTAACTCAAATTACACGTAGCTTTTGATAACGATGTAGATGGCTTTAAAATAATGAAGACGTTGGTGATAAAATTAACGCTAAACGAGACATATAATGTTAGCTCATAAGTATAATAATCTGTGCAATAGCGGACCATCCTAATTGATTAGGAAGCAGAAAGGAAATAAATCAATAGGATCGAACAACGACGACGCTGATACGAAGACAGAGGTGCGAAGCTATGCCCAATCTGTTACACATAAGTGATCATGGCAATAATGTCCTTTCGAAACAGTTTCGAATTATGATAAGCAGTGATTTTCAAGAATGGATAAGAAAAACTTCAAAGTCTTGCTAAATCTTTTCACACTTTTTATCTTTTTAGTTCGTTCAACTGATCTACGTCTTTGTCGTATCTTACATTTGCCTCTTTTTCCTTCTTGTCTTCAACACCAGAAGAAATTTAAAATCAAACGAAATCTTTTTATCCTGTTTACCCCTTTAGTTCGTTCACTGTCACTGTTACTCCTCTGCATGGTGGGGGAAGGGGGAACGCGTTGTACCGAGCGATGGGAAGCGTCGGAGCATCCGTGTGGCTTCCTTCCGTCGCCAAATGACTGCCTGTTAGTTGTCACTGGCGGGAATATGGCTTTTAATTTCACCTTTTCGAATGGAATATTGCTCGTTTTGTTTGTGACGTCACTGGGTGGTTGATGTTGGTTGTGATGCTTTTAGGAGTAGTAGTTTTATGCGATGGCCAGTCACAAGCTATTTATTCACTTGTAGGGTAATTGTTACTTTACAGATGGTTGTTGATTGCTTATAAAACTAAACTTTTTAAGGCTAAAGATCGAAGAGGACAGTAGAGTAGAGAAAAATGGCAAGTTTATCTAGGTTATCTTCAGGCCAGAAATATTCTCTCCTGACCACAGACGGAACAATAATAATTACTAGAATCTAGAAGCCTCATAAATAATCACAACTTACAATTTTGCGAATCATAGAGTAATCAACAAAGCCCACTCGCACGACAACAATTAACAGAATATCAGAATAGAAAATCTCAAATCCAAGAATCCATACAATATACCTATAATCGACAGCAACAAACAACATCACACATTATATTAGCAAACATAGCCCATAAAATCTCTGATCAAGTAACTCTATACTGTATGTATAGCCTCCGATATATTCGCAGTGTTGTGTTTCTCTACACTCTTTAGAGCATACAAAATGCTAAGAGCTTTCAGTGGGAGGATTAGATTACTCAACACAACTTAGATGGGATCTGATGCACGGTTGCCACGGCAACGGCATGTGCGAATTGGATCAGGCGATAGTGTTTGATGGGATCAGAAATGGGAAAGGTTTACACACGTTCTTGGAATATGTATGTAAAGGTAGATTAAATTGTGTGAAGATGGACGTAATAAAGGACATAATAATTAGAAATACTGATAATTGAGGACTTGATTGTTGTGAACGAATTAATAATCATCATTGCCACGTTCCGTGTTTTTTCTGTTATAATTAAAAACTACAATGGGAGTCTAGCAGCTGTAACCTTATTTTTCTTGAATTCTCCTAACTATAGGCCCAATTTAAAATTATTTCCAGCTTGAAGTGAAAAGAGACGTTCCGCCGTGTCAAATATATCAGACCCATTTCCGACGGATTTACATAAAAAAATTGTTGAGATGTCCGAAAACTGTTTCTTGACAAATTTATTGACACCATTCCTAAAAAAACTTTATCATCTTTAACTTCCTCCAATTAAGATCCAAAATCGAATGGACCAAACGATTTTCAAATGCAAAATGTAATTTGTATAGTCCATTCATCTATTGTGTTCACAGATATAAATCCCGCGTTGCCCTGTATTTGCTGGAACAGCGACATGAATGGAGAGGACATCTGCCTATTCAAGTAGAATTTACTACTAATTTCTTGTGTTATTTTTTCTTTGAGTGGACACACGCTGTGCTCATTATTCGAGCATTCTTTGGAGCATGCTCTGGGCCGCCTACGGAATTAAAATGAAGAGTAGGTAAGTATTAGAAGTAATTCAATGGTGATATGAGTCTGGAGAGTTCGCTATATGCAATGTTGATGATATCCTTTGATGCAGTAAGCATGCTATCATCAACTATTTTTCAAATGCAAGCCTTCTGTACTATATCTGCATATATGTATGAAATATGGCAGAGATTCAAGAGATTAAGATTCTTTGTTGTAAGAGCTTCTGGCGAAGTAAAATCTGGAGAGGAAAACTGAAATCGTCAAACACTGGGCTAATCAAGGCTCTCTCTGATAATATTATTAATTGTATTCATAATATTAATGGCATAAGGTTAAGCATCATCAGGTTAAGCTACGCTTGCCGGGGTTGGTCCGTGGATGGGTGACCATCTTTACATATCGAGACTCCTCCGTGCCTCGGAAAGCACGTTAAGCCGTTGGTCCCGGCTGTCATTTGTGGATCTTTGACAGTCGTTACGGGTCGTCAGAAGCCCGAAAGTCTGACAACCAGTTTTACCAAGGGGTATCGTATTACCCAGTTACTGGGTTGTGGAGGTCAGATAGGCTCCATGGATAGTCGCTCCATGTAAAATACTGGTATTCAGCTGCATCCGATTAGACTAGGAGCCTACCCCAATATGGTTGGGAAAAGGTAGGATATATTATTAATGGCATAAAAGCATGAAAGTCAACAATCGAAAAACGAATTAACTTTTCTAGTAACCTTTACCTAAAATTTTAATGGTAGCCGACAATTCTATCTCAAAAGAGTTCTTCCAGAACATTAAAATAAATAATTCTAAGCTTATTAAAGAACAAAGGTCCATGTCCACCCACCTGGCAGACGCTGGCCATGAAGCCAAAGGTCAGAACAGAAGTCAAGTGGAAACAATGAACTCAGACACACAAGGGTATAAAACGGTGGGTAGGTACGGTACAAACAGGATTAAAATGTAAGTGGTCAATGTAGATTTGAAAGGGTAGAATTTGTATGGTGTAAAGTTTCATGAGTTACGTATAAATAAGTTGAAAAAATGATATCAAGTTAACCTTACATGGAAACTATATCCTAGATACAGCCTCCCACTTACATTACTAGATACAGCTATCTCTACGAAGAATAGACATAGCTTTTTCTATACAATGTGACAGTTCGTTTTTTTCGCACCGTAGAAATCCTTCCACAATCTGTCATTTTGTCTTTCATTTCTAACGATCTTTGTCTAGGTCTTTTTGTAGGTAGACTATTTCGGAAGAAAGTTTTCTATCCTTACTGTCAAAATCACACTGACAACCTATAAATCCTATGACAAAACAAAGAATTTTGAGTCGAAATATGTAAAAGAGAGAATTTCGTAAAAAGTGCAGTTGACTCTTTCTACTTTGCTGCCGTCGTACTGTCTACAGGAAACGGCATTTTTGTCTACTCTTCCGTCGACAAAACGGTGCTCATGCTACGCCTGCTAGTGCGGGGTCTAGTCACTATAGTGTTACTGCATTATCTACCCAGAAGTTGTAATTCTTCTTTTCGAGTAGTTAGTGACTAACCTGGTGTCAGTTTTAAAGCCGCCGGGCATGGGCCTCTGACTTGGCTTCACATGCCGTCGAGAAATATCTCTCAGGCATGTCGGTTTCCTCACGATGTTTTCCTTCACCGTTATTGAAGTAACTGATAATATACAATACGCACATGAATACGAAAAGTCAGAGGTGCGTGCCTTCGGTTCGAACTCGAGACCTATGACTTGGCAGTCTGACGGTCACACCACTAGGTTATCACTGCTTAGAGTGTAAGTTATGTAATGTAAACCTGTAAATCTACTTGATTTATAATATATAATTGCATAAATAGTATCTATTATGCCTGATATTATTATCACATCTTTTAAAATAAGAATGAATGCAAGAAGATTAGAAAAATGCTCGCGTTAGAGAGAAATTAAAGCATTGAATGAGTATTTATAGGTAAATACCTTACCTTATGGTATAATACCTTAGAAAAAACGAGAAACAGAATAGGCTCATATTGGAAAGAGGTAGAATCTAGGAATATCATCGTCACTGCGAGTTACATAATTAATATTTTTTTGCTATAAATTCTAATATGAATATAAAACATATGGCGCTTACCGTACAAAAGGTATCTAAACAGTTTGTGCGTGGGAGTTTATAACAAAGATCAAAGAGATCCTTCGGGTAGGAATGTTCAATGATAATATTATTTTATCATTCCAAGTGTTTGTAATTCCTAAAGAGCGGAGATGTGTGTTTTGTGTTCGTGGCATTCATTAGCTGTTAAGAACATAGAAGATGTTTCCATGTTTATTTATAAATCATAGTTTGGGAAACTGGGAAATGATGAAACTGTTTGCTATTATGGAGAATGAAATTTTGTAAAAATTTTTGAGAAAAAATCGAATATTTCCATTTTGCTTGATGGCAAACCTGACATAAGGCGGATATAGAGTAAAAAAAAAAATTGCGGTATATTTCCTAGTTACAAAACATAACTGGCGAAATGTGGTACACCCGGACACATCTGTCTAACCCTTCGGGGATTACACGCGTGAGATTATGTTATTCTTTTTGTATCTGGAAATTACAACACTCAGCAGCACCAAGGTCTGCAATCACAATCACATATTTAATACAAAATGCAACGAAGCGATCCAACCATTGCATTTCCGGACATTCGACCATTAAAAACTGTCATGGCCGCCAGAACCATTGACATTTTCTTCTTTTCCAACTTAACCTTAATCTCTCAAAGTACATACAAATACATAAAAAACCTATTATTTTCCAACCTTTACAGCACAATGGTGCGTGACCGTACCGGCCTTGTTTCCACTAGAACATTTATGTTTCAATGACACAAGAGTAGATAAATGATAATTATATCGGCAGTATGTCATTCAATTGTGTTAAGAATTCAGTTGATTGCGTTGTCATTGGACACTGATTCGAATATGATGTGGTTTGTGTCAATATTGTGTCGGGTTGTTAATTTATCTTAATTGATATCGTAATAACTGTTAGTGTCGATTGTTGAACTTGGGTACATTATTTGCATCGGTAGGTATCGGCTGTGGTAGAATGTTTAGCATCTCTTACAGATTCATGCATGAGCATCAACATTTTCCACAGTATGGTGACAAAGAGTACCTCATGAGAAGAATTACAATAGAACAATACTCCTTGATGTGATTCTTCCTTTATGCCGTACTCTATATATCTTTCAACTATAGAAACATTGATCTTTTATGAGCAATGTTTCGTTTAGAAATGACGTGTATGCCAATAAAGCTTCACTTCTGAACTAATTATATTATTATGTGTTCTATATGAATAGGTGATAATCACGCAATCGCTCATAATAGTCTAGATTGTTATCTTCATGATAATGAAGATAACAATCTAGACTAAAGTAAGTGTGATAACACTTACTATTAAATGCGTATTACCTAATCCATTTCTTAGTCTAATTATTTAAACCAGGGCTATAACAGCTATCTACTTCATTTAATCTGACTTCTCTACTTCATTTAATCTGCATTCTGCAAACATCACTTACGCCTCTGCTCATTCGTAATTACAGTGACGTCACGTGTCGGGTGAGCAGGCGCAGGCGCCGCGCGGTTGCTTCTTAAATTAAGTTGCTTTAATAACATTAGTGTTGACTAACATGTGATGGTATGGTTGGCAACTTCAGGATTTCATTGAATTAAAAAGCTTTTTAAAAAGCGAACCGTGAAAAGTAAATAATTATAGACTTACTGGAAGCTTTTTTGTACCCTCATTAACAAACTCAAAGCTTTAATTTCAATGATACTAATTACAGGAACTTTTGAATTGTCAAGGGGTCGCCCGGTCCGTCACTCAAAGATGAAGCTAGTTGCCCATTCCAAAGCATAGTAGGTGGAGTACCTATGGAGAAGAACGGGCGGGAAACTCCAGATTACTAGCTTCGAGAGAGAGAACATACCCCAGATGACTAGAAAAGAGGAAACCCAGTACAATCATCACCCAATGAAAGTTGCAATGCCCGAAGTCTTTTACACCAAAATCTTTGCCTGTCTGAAAAAGTACTTCACATGACAACCGAGACTAAAGATTTAATGACCGATTCTGAGGTCTAGGTTGACATAGTGTTAGGGTTAACAATTCAAAATTTGTAAAGCCCTGACAAAAAGCCATCTGCAAAAAAATCTGGATAATTTTCTTGTAAATTTTTCTTTTTCCATTTAACTTTTCTTAAAGAAATCCTCGTAAGTAAAAAGCCGGGACTAATGCAAGCCTCGATAAAGTCCGGACAGGGGCCAAAAAGCCGGACATGTCCGGATTAATCCGGACGGATGGTAACACTTCATAGAGTGACATGTTCAAGGCACGAACGACGAACGTGTATAGGATAGGCACTTCTATATTGAAGACCAAGCCTAGCTTAGAAAATGTTAGTAGCGCCTACAAGCTGTTATGACTACATTTTACAGAAATATTTCAATAGCCATTGTTAGCGATTTTGTTATAGAATGGAGCTAGCGACTGTTGACAGCTTGGATCACGTATAATATGTATTATAGCGTTGCTTTGAAGTCTCGTTAGTGAAAGAGAAAATTGTTGCTGGGGAATTTGTTGCGCCACTTCTTCCCAGCTAAAGCACTAGGAAGTGGTGAAGGGCAGGCGTTTTTGGGGACTGTCTTATGTAAATTTTACGTTCAAAAGTACTGATTGACAACCTAATTCGAATTTGATGCAGTGATTTTTGAGTTTTGGCAGGAAATACAGACAGAAACAAAAATGCAGTAAAATTCCATCATACGATCGATAGCAAAGTTTGTGAATAGCATAAAAAGAGCTTTGTAGTACCTATTTTCAGTTTTCATATTGAGTAACGACAAATGAAGTCATAATTTTTCACAAGTTTTAGGAATTTATTTTATAAAACCATAATTATATTGACGCCAATCACGCAAGGCTACTACGAAGTAGAATAATTATGTAATATTAATAATAAACAGTTTTCCACAAAAGCCACTATACTTGAAACAATGTTTTTGATGCCTTGTTAAAATACATTTCGAGTTTGTTACCAGTTATCCTTGACACGACATGTTCCGTCTCGTTTTCATGCTAATTTCTATTTTCTTGTTAAAAATAAAAGTAGATGAGCATGAAATAATATGTCGCTTTTAAATATTACAAGGTAAGGGGTATTGACTTAAAAATTATCCCTCTGATTTACAAACGTTGCTTTAAGTTAAATAAACTCCAAGGAATGTTTATAAATAAGAGGGATAATGTTTAGCAGAACATAGCAATATAAAACATGTTTTTCGCCAAAGATAATAAATAAAAAAACTAAATCTAAATTATAAATTAATTTAAATAAATCAACTTAGCAACAACACCGGCAACCCTATTTTACAAGTCCTTATCAAACTTACAACTACAATCAAATCACGCGAAACAAAACCTTATTTCTCACAGAACAAGAAACAACAAGCCGCAATTAACGTAATGATCAAGTTAGTTCTAAAAATAGCGAATATAAGGACTAATGAGCGCAATTTTGCGTTAAATCGCTCCGAGATGTAGCTTTAAAAGGAACTGTCACCGTTAGCGCAATGCTGTGCTAAGTTGTGTGATTATGAAATACTGTACTTCATATTTGTATAATAAGGTATATGTACCATAGATATTATGGGAACTGTGTGTGGTAAGAAATTGCACTGTAGTTAGTTGTCGTAGAGGCCGCAGAATCAAAAGTTCTACGAATTCATAGCTACGTCGTAGCAAATGCGTATTTCTGAGATTTGATAGGTTCTAATTTTTTTGATGTAGGTACCGACTTAAGTAAGTTTTTTATAGTTTTCCTATGAAGTTGTAAGCTGCTAAATATTAGTAGCACGAATCAACGACTGCAACCAAAATCATTTGGTTCTATTATTTATTCAATTCACTTGCAAATAGTGTGATGTGAAGTTGGAACAAAATATACCACTGTATGTGAAGAAGACCCCTTTGATTATAGGAACCAAAAGTTTTTTACTTGAACCAATCGCAACCCCTGAATCATCAGGCGCCACATGTCGCCTGAACGCTGATTAATTGACGCAAGCGCATCCGATAGTGTTGCAAGTGCATCTCTTGCGCTAAGTCAAATGTTAGCTTACAAATTAATAATGGTTGGGACATGTGGATATGTGAACTTACAATCTTGCAACTTGAAAGAAAGAATGACCACATCTAAGTTGGGTCTATAAAATTTAGTTTTTAATGTGTAAAAGGCATTATTAAAAGAGATGTAGCGACAGGAAATAGCACTATCGATACTATTAAGATATCGATACTTTTAATAAAGTATTGTTCTGATTCCAAAAAGGAGGGGCTCGTGGCTAAAGAATAACAGCCCCCCGTGTCGATCGAGATTTAAGCTACGCTTGTTGCGGTCGGTTCTTGGGTGGGTGCCGTTACATGTCGAGACCCCTCCGTGCCTCGGAAAGTACATTAAGCCTATGTTCCCGGCTGTCATTTGGAGATTTTTGACAGACGTTGCGGGTAGCCAAAAGCTCAATTGTCTAAAAAAAGTCAGATAGACAGTTGCTCCATGTAATACTGGTATTCAGCTGCATTCGGTTAGACTGGAAGCCAACCCCAACATATTTGGGAAAAGGCTAGGCAGATTAATTGTTCTAATTGCAAAAACTTTTGATTTTTAAAGTAATATATCGAGTGAGAGGATTGACCTATTATCGACATCTCTGATATATCGATATTTTACTAAGACATCATCTGCCTAGCCTTTTCCCAACTATGTTGGGGTGGGCTTCCAGTCTAACCAGATGCAGCTGAATACCAGTATTTTACATGGAGCGACTGTCTATCTGACTTCCACAACCCAGTAACTGGGTAATACGATACCCCTTGGTAAGACTGGTTGTCAGACTTTCGAGCTTCTGACGACCCGTAACGACTGTCAAAGATCCACAAATGACAGCCGGGACCAATGACTTAACGTGCTTTCCGAGGCACGGAGGAGTCTCGGTATGTAAAGATGGTCACCCATCCACGGACCAACCCCGGCAAGCGTCAGGCCAAGCGTTAGCTTAACCTGATGGATCGACCCGTGCGGCTGTTATTACTTAGTCACGAGCTCCTCGATATTTTATCGATATTTTACTAAGTAAGATCTTAATAATGTCATATCTCAAATAATAAATAACACTTAAGCAGTAAAAGCAAACAACACAAAAGTAAAATGATTTACATACTTTGAAATAAACACGTTATAATCACGCGAGCAGTTATTACGAACGATGACTAATGAGACCGCTCCTAGGCTAGATTTATTGATAGTACTACATTGTATGTAGTCAGGCTACATGGTGATGCCTGGGTCTATGTCACTGTGTGGGCTTTTCAGGCATTTTTTAAGTAGAAAAGGTATTTTATGCAAAGTAACGGTTCTCTACATGTAGTTTCTAGTGTATGTGACAGTTCTTCCAGGTGTCATAGCTTGTTGTGGGTTAGTCCGAAAGGGATACCGGGACCTTGGCAACAGGCAACTGAAGGGACACGGGTGGGTTTTATTCAGTAAAAGTCTGACACGCCCTTCCCCTCCGCCCAGCGCGGGAGAAGTCATTGGATGATTTCCCAGCCTCAAAAAAAAAAAAAAAAAAAAAGGTGTCAAAGCTTATGATATTTGCTGCAGTTAGTCGCTCCATGTTAAATAGTATTCAACTGCATCCGATGAAACTGGAAGCCGACCCCAACATAGTTGGGAAAAGGCAGGCATTGATTTGCTGCAGTTAGTCAGAAGCTCGTAAGACTGCTCAGTCGCTCTGTTTCAATAAAAAAAAATTGGAATCTCCGTAGTTAAAGTTGCTGAAGTATCCAATTATTAATTGCAAAGCAATTTGGTTTATATTCCTCTAATAACTAGCAATAGGAAACAGTGTCGAACTTTTTCTTTATCGTTCAAAAAGCAGTAACGTGGAAAGTAGTTTTTGTTTAATGTACTTCCTTTCTTAATGTCGTGGTTTATATAGGTTCGATTCATCACAAAAAGCACTTACGGTATATCGGAAAGGTACTCGTTTTGTAAAAGATGTATTCAATGACAGAAAAAAGGGGTTGAGCAAAAAGAGTATTATGTTTTGCGTAATGCTCAGCGAAGCGTGAAATAAGCTGATGTCGCGAGAAAGTCGTTGGGTAATAAGAACAATTTGATGGCAATTTTTGTAGGAAACATATTTTAGCAAGGCTTTAACGTATTCGGATCTGGCAAATCATTTCTTTCAAGGGTATACTTTTATTTGAGAAAATCATTTTAGAAACAGCCTTGATATTGAAAACAATTTGAATTTGAAGGATAATTTTCAGATGTCAAACATTTTGGCAAAAGAATATTCATCTCGATAAGATGATAGAATCTTCAGATGATTCAATCAAAGATCAGAAAGCAAATGCTCCACAACTGTATTTACGCACGAAAATCCATTTATAACGATACGTGGCTTCTAACTTCTAATAAAAATTGTCACGCTCTATTTTATCGATACCAAACCTCTGTAAAAAAGCGAACCCATCCTTAACATTAAAGGTATACTCTAAACTTTGCAACAGACGCAACGCAAGTGTGCTCAAAATAATTAAATTAAATCTTCAATGTCGTCCGTTCCTTCGTGCTTTGTTCTTTCAGCATCTGCTCCAGTTTACCTGTAGAACATCTGCCCACAAATAATGTGCCATTGAGCCCTTCGCGAATAGATTAAGGAAGCTTTGTGTAAAGGCAAACCCTAATCTTGAGTAGTGGTGGGACATGTCTGATAATAATATCGATAATTTTGGCGAAACATTTTATGATAAAAAAAATGCGAGGTAAAAAATTATTGCTAATAATGTAATACCTACTGAAACATAATTATCATTACGTTGTAAGACTCTGGTATTGATGACTAATATTTGTATGTCAACAAGTAATCAGCCGATAATATTTTATGAACTACGTGTGGATCAACTAATAAAACAATAGAACCTATTATTAGTTTCATAACAATATTATAATGTTTACGATAAGGTCGATAAGATAGGGAATTAATTTATGATTGACGACATATTCAAAGTCACTGTTGAGTTTCGCGGGGTATTGAACTAGACTATCTTTTATCGATAGATAAAATAAGGAACTGGAGTAGTGTTACAAGATAGGAAGATAAGGTTGAGTTCATTGTTTGTTTTGTATTCTCGTGGGCTACTAACATTTCTAAACAGTGTATAAAATGAGATTTTTCTTGCTATTTTGCACGAAATAAAATACACAATGGCATTACTCAAAATTATCAAAGGGTATAAGGGATTGCTTGTCAAAAAAAATCCAAAAAAATAACAGTTTCTATCGATACTTTTACATGTTCCTATGTTGAATTCCATCCCTAAAACCACTCCTTACTCTTCCAAACATTTCAAAGCATAATTACATGTTTCCTGATACGTGAATTTCGCGATCATTATTAAACAATTTACGGCGGTTACCATGGTGACGCCCACTATTTCAAACAGGCCCCTTTCTGCTTACCCTGTGTTTAACAAGTGAAAGATCTGTTTGTGTTTATGATGCAAATAATTCTTTTATGACGTTAATTGATTTGGAATTATGACAGATGACACGTCGATGTGAATGCATGGGAAAGAGAGACGTGAAAGTGAATGGATTGTATTCTTTCCGCTTTCTGTGAATGCTGTGTTTATGTGTATGCTAATTTTCTGAAAAGAAAACATTAAGTTTCTTGAGAACATTTTTTCCAATCAATAGCTTGAACGATTACCTAGGCAAGTTTTGATATCGATTTTTGTGATTGAGTCGATTTACCATACCATATTAGAAGTACCCCATTCTAGTGGTCGCAAGCGCTATTCAGTCTTGTGTTTGATTCCCAGGTCGCGCAAAGTGTCATTGGGTTTTTCTATCTGGATTTTCTCAGTAGCAGCCCGAAATCTGGATTTGTGAACGGTTGATGGCTCGCCATCATGGGACTTAAAACATAACTGGCCAAAATGTAGGTGTACTATATGTACCTATAGGTGCACCTCTGCCTAACCCTACTGGGAATACAGGTGTGATGTTATTTGGTTAATTCGGTTTACCATTGTGTCTTTGAAGTGAAATGTCCATTTCATTAGTTTTGCGTACCTGATATTAAACGTTGGATAGCGGTGACGCAGGAAACTGTCTCTTTACTTGCTGTTATAACTTCCACCTGGCCGAGGGAATGAACGGGCTCACTAATTTGCATATACACTGATGTAAAGAGGGATAACTAAATTCTGAATATTGCTGAGCTATCGAACGCAGCATAAAATATTTCTAAAGATTTTTGGATTGGAAAAACTTGATAATCGATTCTACTCTAGTAGCAAAAAAAAGTACGATGAACCGTTCTATATAAAGTGCAAAATATGTTGAGGTAAAAAACTGAAAATTATTTTCAAGTCACTGAAGTATAATAATTGGGCTGTCGACCCCACAGTTCTAATATTAGTAAGTTTGTTGATACGAAATAATATAGAATATAGTTTATGGCCTAGACTTTTAAAGTACTTACTGTATTTGCGTCATTACTGATGATATCAAATTATGATTTGACGTCATGTCATTCATCTATCTGATGATGGATGTTACACCAAACTAAATGAATACGCAGAAAATCAAATAAAATCTATGACTACGGTTTGGTTTTTTTTCACAATGTTTTAGCTTGTTGCCACTTGCGTCAAAATTCGTTACTTAGTTTAGGAGAATAATGCGGTGACACAGACAGACACGAAATACACTTTAATTTTTAACACGTTTATTAGATGGACTACTACCGAGCCTTGATAATGAAATGCATGCGGTTTCTAAAACCCCATGGCAACAAACACCTAAACAAAAAAATATAAAACGCGCCACCAAAAAAAAAATTCATCAACAAAAATAGGGCTGCGCCACCGAAAATAAAATATCGATAGCGCAATCGAATCGCGATTTACGATTCAGCTCGTGCGGCGCGGCTAAACAATGGCTTCCGTTTCCTGCCCGCCACGTGCGCCCGCGCACCGAAACGACCGAAATTCGTATATGGAATTTATTTAATTGGACGAGATAAATATCGAATTATGGAAAAGTATAAAATGTGTTTAATTAATTTGATCTGTTTATCACCTTAAAATTCAAGGGGTGGTTAGTTATGTGGTAAAAGTTATTGGTTTATCAAAAAATGACTGTGTGTGACAATGTTTTTGGAGAGTTTTGTTTGCAGAACAATGTCTTTGTTTATTATCTGTCTGGCAGAAAAATGTGCAAACTATGTCAAATAAAGCAGATCGTCATGGAAAAATATTAAATACACAAGTTGCGTAATACGAATGCAAATATTAATTTTCAGAACTCGTAAATTAGGTACCGCAGTAGTTTTATTTTCAGAAGAAAAAATAATATTTAATAGTATCTTGGAAGATATTATACGTTTTGAATATCGTTTGAATTTACGACTTGCTGAGAGCTCGTGCCAAATGTGCCAATATATTTTGTTTATAAATAAAATAAAAATCCGTATTTCTATTTTAGATTTAATGGCATCAAATAAACGCTGATATTAGAATGTTGAAATAAATATCGGTGTGGGGCGTGCACAGAAATAGCCTTGTTTTTTTGCATGTTTTTTAATAACCTAATAATTACATCCCCTAAGAAGTTATTTTTAAATATAGAAGCTACAAGTACTGCTTACTCCATTAAGAAAGAGTGTGAACCATAGGTAGTACGCGGATCTAGAGAACATTGTCGATTGAATAGATTTCCATTCATCTTTTTCCATTTCAACAGACAATGTATGAGAATCGAACTGATTTGTATTGTTTTACTGCTTGTTATGCACTCGTTACCTCTGTTATTCGTTTTTTACCATTGTTGAACTTATTTCTAAGTAATCTAGTACTCTTAGTTACATGTATGACATGTGCGTTTTTCCATTAGATTTTCAGATATCAAATAAGAAAAAAAAATAACATTTGTATTGGTAAAATAATGCGTAGCCTAATCAACCTATAATATTTCCACTGCAGGGACACAAGTGTGCGACCCGCAGGCCGTAATCTACCACGCGGGCCCAGTGCGGGTTGGTAGATGTCCCATGTCTTCGAATTTTTGGTTTTTCGGTTGACATTCCTTTCGGTTTCCTCACGTTTAGAGAGCAGTGATAATGCGTAATCGTCTTAAAATAAGTTAGAACAAGATTTTCAGGAAAACTATTAAAAAAACAATTAGAAATACTGATTGACAACACAAAAAAACTGCTATTATAATAAAAAATTCCAAAATAACTATCGATAGTTCTAGTAACATCGACAAATCTATGTGAACAGCATGATACATCTCTATTTACGTATCAGTGAAATCGCACCTGACTCTATTACACACGGCAATACGTATCAAACGTACATACATATTATTATGTATAACTCCATATTCAAAGGGACAGTACATGGGGACTGTAATCTGTATCTATAGGTACCCATCTATATGTTAATACCGCTCGATATCCCGCTTCATTTGTCGGTTGCATCTGAGTTAGGGTTGGCACGCAATCTTTTTATATTAAGAAGCCAAAGCCGGGATTAATAACAGCAGGGAAGTTAATAAGATTTTATTAAAAAATGTGAAGAAGAACATGGTTAATATGGTTATGCATTTTGTTTTGGGGAATGGGTGCTGTTTGATGATTGAAACTTTTTGTTGAAGGCATCCCGTATTCCGCTTAGCGTTATGTGACTATATCGCAGGAGCGCTTATTCGCTTGTTTCAAAATAATGTTAGTACAGAGGATGTAAGTCACATTATAGAACCCGCCGAACAACTTACGTTGGCTTTCATTCGGATCACAATTTTTTTTCCCAAAAAGGCAAGAACGTACTTTTGATAACCAAACAATTAATCAAGAGGTCCTGCCATTTCCGAATCTATTGCGATGCTTATAAACAAATTGCAAGCCCTAAGATCACGACGACAAAACTGATTTATATTTCCTCTTTTCTTTTCCTATCTGTTATCTAAAGTAGATTGATTGCATCCTGACACTTATGCCATGTACAGTCACG
Source organism: Lithophane semibrunnea (assembly GCA_947363905.1). Taxonomy (NCBI): domain Eukaryota; kingdom Metazoa; phylum Arthropoda; class Insecta; order Lepidoptera; family Noctuidae; genus Lithophane; species Lithophane semibrunnea. The sequence goes on from OX376194.1 coordinate 16,787,444, forward strand.
GACTTTAATTGATGAGCCACCTTCAAAATTTTAAATTTTGCAGATTCATACATTCACGAGATTACACGATTAAACACGAACTCAAATCGCACGCTCGCAAACAAGATGACAAAAAATTACTTTTAATCGGAAATAGTTGTATCCAAAAAGGTAGACTAATAAGTTCTAAATGACAAAAAATTAAAAATAAATACAATGTTGCATTAAGTTTATCAAATCTATTTGATACCGACCTCCTTTGAATCATAGCTCATTAACTCGATAATTCTGAAAACTAATCTGAAGTCAGTGACAGTTGAAATATCGATGTCAGAGACATTACTATCGCAACAGTAACCTAGCAACGATTGTTTATCGTTGCTAGGTTACTGTTGCTAGACTTGTAGTTCTGGCTCTCAGGATAGCCAACCGGTAAAGATATGAAATATAATTTTCTTCTTGTAATACGAAGAAATAGGACTTTGCGTGTCGGGAACCGAATAAACCCGATTTGCATTACACGGCTAAAATACGAACAGTGCCAGATGGCTCATCAATTAAAGTCCATGACTGTACGATAAACTAAACGCATTGGCTAGTACTTATCATCTACAAATGTGAAAATATTCTAGAACTTACCGTAGCTGTCACCCCTGATTTCCTGTACTTTCAGTATCCGCCGTGCGTTTATTTGTTTTCATATCGACGGGACGGCTTGCGTAACGTCAACGCACTAAAATGCGTCAATTTGCAATGCTGTTGCAGTTCTGTTAGTGTAATAATGTGCGGTGATGGGGCACGGTCCCAGTTGTATCGAGATGAAGTTCTATTTTCAAATTACATTGCCGAAAGGGCACGTTTGAAGCACGTTCTTCCTTGAACTCTGTTTATTGATTAAATTCTTCGCTAGGTACTATTTTGTGACGGCGTTCAAGAGCTGTCAGTGTTGGTATTCTACAACAATAATAACACTGACAGCTCTCGAACGCGAGATGTGCTAATCGCGTTCAATTTAATTAAGCTAATTGAAGAACTAACATTTACATTCTATGTCATTCATCTAATTAAAAATTTTCGTTCACATATTTATCTCCTAAAAGCCGACTAATGACGAAATTTCAATTTCCCAGCACAAAACTCTTTAACAGAACCACGAGAGTAAGATTATCTAAAGACTAAACACGTCTTGAAGACCTTACAACAGAAAGTTGTGACTTACGACCAATTTCCTTGCTTCAGAAACTTAACGAGTTTCTATTGTAGTTATAATAAAAAGGGACGGTGCAACTGGGTCGCCTGTCATGGCGACGCCGACCTCTGTGCTTCGCAAATGGCTTTTCCGATCGCACTATGCGCCGCTAGTGCTGGTAAATGTGTCGAGGATAGTATTCCCGTTACGGTTTTGTATTAAATTCTAATGTTACGGTTTATTGTTATGCTTATTGTTTTGTTGGTTCAGACGTTCTATTTTAGCAATGATTGTTAATTCTTTACCTAAGGACTATAAGGAAATAAAGGAAACTCATTTACTCAAATTGACGTGTAATACCGATTTGAAATCGTTTCCGTGAAAGTGATTAGTACGATTTTCTGTAACTACCAATCAGAATGATCAAAAGTTCACTTTTAAGGAGAAGAAGAAAAAATATATATTTTCTAAACTACACGACACATCCCTAGTAATCCCTACGTAAAGGTTTGTATACTATGTACATTTCAATCCCGATATTTCCATTATCGTTGTGCAGCACTATTTGCGACCTATTTTCTCTGTTCTTGGTTTTAAATTTTTCAAAATTGGAACGGCACTATTCCGTTAGGTCGGTTGGATGGATTGCTTCTTTTTTCAAAGTTCATGCTCGTATAGTTTTTATTTTGAAACGTTTTCATTGGTGTACCGTTAACGTTCGATTTTTAAGACGACAGTTTCTTGTCAGATTTGGCAATTTGTAACGGTTACTTCAAATGATTATTCTTTCTTTACTTCAATTCGATTTCAATTATTTTTTAATCGATATAACGCGCGTCAAATCTAAAGGTTATTATGTAACTAATTGGATAATTTGTGTACTTATTTTAAAGTCATTTCGAATGGAATCGAATGGAAGAACCATTGAAGTAATTTGATTTAATTTAACAATCAAATGCTTGATTTGTGATTGTGACAGAAACAAAATCAAAATAATGGAATGACATCATGCTGATTTCCATTTAAATTTTAAACAACCTAAGTTAACAATAAAAATACAAATATTTCGAAAAGTTCAATAAACATCACATTTATAAAACTTGGTGTTTTGTAACTCGATTTCCTACCGCGAAGTTGTTTTATAATTTTAAAATCATAAACCTATTATTTTCTTTCTTGTTTATTGCAGCCCGGAGTCTGGATTTGTGCCCGGTTGAAGGCAATAGGCTCGCCCCCTAATAAATGGGATTTAAACATAACTGGCCAAAGGAGGATGTACTAAAGGTACATCACTGCCTAACCCTTCGGGGAATGGTAGGATGTTATGTGTGTGTGTATGTTGTATATTGTATATCGATAAACAATCTTTACTGTATCGTATTGTTAACAAACAACGCACAACAGTAAACAACTACGTTTTAATACTTCAGGTCTTTGATATAGTATATCAATGCTTTAGGTACAATAGTAGTAAAGCCTCACGTTTCGAACACTGCACCTACAATGACAATGCAAGTTGAGGTCAAAATCAATGTCGCACATGAGTCACATCACTAGTTTGTACACTCGATATGACGAATATTGTTGATTTTATCGATTACATCAGTGCGGTTAAGTTGAGTCGACACCGCGACCGGTGTGTTTATATACAAGTTTATGTTTTTTTTTTGCGTAAACTGATGCAGTAGTATTTGCTACTTTATTTGCTTTATGGTAAAATAAAAATTGAAGTACACTTGAGATAAGTAAGAACTCGTTATATTTATGTTATGTAGTTTTATTGATCAACATGATTGTAATTTTAATTTACTTACTACAGGAAAAAATTTAAACATCTAACTAATGTGATTTTTATTGATAATTGCATTTTATCTTTCCCTTTTTATCTTATTAATTTTTAGGTAATTGCAGTCTTTTAAATGCTTTTGTATTAATAGGCATTATAATAAAATAAAAAAATATATTTCATCGATAAATCACCTTCCCCGCTGAACACAAACTAGAGCTGTGATGTGATTATATCGACTGTCAATATTGTCAAGTGTCCGTGACTGATAGCCAGTTGAGAGAAGCGGGCTGTTGCTTCTGGAAAGGCATAAGATTTATATTTCGCATACCTATTTTATGTTGATGAAATATATGGGTAAGATACTAAAGGTACCTTTAGAACTGTTATAATGATCAACGCTTTATACAGTGGCATCAGTCATCAGCCACTTTCGGTGACTTTAAAATTGGATTATTTCCAACTAGGTGATTAAAATATATTTTGCAAATTAGATTTTCAAAATCTGTTAGTATTTGAGATCATGACTGAGCATTATGTAAATAGAAAAAAACAGAAGAAAAAAAACAAAAGTAATTTATTCAAACTAGGCCGAGCATCAGCACTTTTTGAACGTTAAAATCACATTTTTACCTAGTGCTTGGAAGAAAAAGTGGTGCAATAGCAGCATTGTGCAGTTGTAGTAGTGTATAAATACTGTGCAGTTGTATTGAGTTACGAATTTTGGGATTACCCGACTTGTTCAGACTTCATAGAAGCATGTCTAGTTCTGCAAGTCAAGAAGATCTACAAGTGAAATATTTGCATTTTATTCAAAAATAGTGACATTAGAACTCCACATTGGAATTAAATTATTAAACATACACGTCACCACAGAAAGAAGAGTTTGCACCCTAGCCGCAAGCTTACCTGCACCCACCTCTTTACCTAAGATCCACGTACATCAGCCATATTTGATCCGGATATTGATCCCGGGAGTGTCGTGCCCATCCCGACTTCACCGCAATATGTTGCAGAACCTTTTCAATAACGTAAGCCCCTCGCGCTGACCCCAATAAATTGTTAGGCGCACTCTTCTTGGCAGGAAGCGATCAAAGCTGTGAGAGGAAGCGTTTTTTTATAAGAGTAGCTGGCTGAATATTATTCAAAAAATTTCATTCCTTATCCTGCCTCCCGTTCGTCTATGGTTTTTTAATGCATAAGGTGCAGTTCTAATAGAATCAATTAAGCCTGAATTACACGGTGCGATTTAATTGCCAGTGGCATACCATAAGTTCAAGCAGCAATAAAAGTGGCAGCGTCGAAACAGCATTTAGACGATGCAAGTCATTGTTGTTTCAATTTTATTGTATGGCGTAGTAGGTAAGAAACTTGCACCGTGTAAATGGGGCTTTAGATGCATTACTAATAGAATAAACTAAGCATGATTTACACGGTGCGAATTAATTGCCTGTGGCATATCATAAGTTCAAACAGCAATAAAAGTGGCACCGTCTACACAGTATGTAGACGATGGAATTCATTTTGTTGTTTCAAGTTTATTGCATGCCTCTACCTCTATAGTGAGGCTTTAGGTACGTGGTCAAGGTCATCGCTCGTCTGCGTGCTCTCTGGCCATACAAATGGCATCGTGTGAGATGTCAAATATTTCATTTTTATCATATATGTTTGATCTGACATTCGGACGACCTAAGTTCACGCAAAATTGCATTGGCCGGGACAATGATGGCTGAAAGTTCTCTTCTTCATCAATATTTCTTTTGTTAGTTAACGAAATGGTGATACGAATAAGTATGTTGAAGAAGCACCTTCATAGCCATTGGAAAATATAACAAATGTTTAAGATTTCAGATTAAAAATGATTTACAGGATTTACCAATTTTTTTAATCTACTTGCGTTTAGCGAACCAAAGTAAAGAGTCCTGTCACAGAATAGTACAGAAGGTGAACATCGCATTTTAGGTACGCGGCGGGCTCGTCTTGTCGGGTCAATTCAGTGAGCGTAACGTAGTCAGAAGATATAAGACAAGATAGAAAGAGAGCCAACGGTAACTGCAGGTAATTAGCGCTGTGCGACCGGACATGCACTTTATTGTGTCGTAACAAGAGTCGCTTTTTATTTAAATAATTTTGCTGATTAATAATCATAATAATCTGTGGCCCTGTTAACCTTTGAGAGATATAAAACGCGATCTCTTGTATCGTAGAACATGTAAAATTCATATCGCTATTCATTCGCCTCCTCTGCCTCTCATAACTTGTGTTGATGCAACAGTTTCCCGTGTAAGCCGACATAAATGAATTTATTATGAGCTCGGCGCGAAACTTTTGCAATTTCGATAGTGTCTGTATGCTCCCTAGTAGTCAGGTTTTTATTCTCCGACTGTTTGTCTTAGTTGGGACTAAGGAAGAATGAAGTTTGGACAGAATTAAGGTGAAAGATCAATGGTATTATTTATTACTAGCTTCTTCCCGTGACTTCACCCGCGTGGTAGTCAACCCTACTATAAATAATACATACTATAAAACCCTGTGGCACTCCGCTACATAGCCTATGTTTCGCCAGTTATGTTTGCCAACTGGGCACAAATTGATACTCCGGGCTGCTACTGAGAAAATCCAGATGAAAAAACACAATAACGCTTTACCCAAGTCGGGAATCGATTTTAGGACCTCATGGTCAGACGTAGCACAAGCGACCAGGGGGCCAAGTCTACTAATTTACAAACGTGTCAGTGGTCTCGCAATGATGAGTTTTTGACAGATTTTGTATGGCATATCTGTCAAAAACGTAAACGTGTTTGTAAATTAGTACACTTGGCCCCCAGTACACCAACGAGTCAGTTAGTGGAGTAAGGTATACATCCATACTAATATTATAAATTCGAAAGTAACTCTGTCTGTCTGTATGTTACCTTTTCACGCCTAAACCACTGAAAGGATTTCGATAAAATTAGGCAAGGAGATAGATGGCATCCCGGGGAAAGACATAGGTTACTTTTTATCGACATACCACGCGGGCGAAGCCGCGGGCGGATGCTAGTGACAAATAGCATGGCTTGGACCAATGCAGCTGGACAAGTACCACCAGAATGTTTTTTTTCTAAGATCAATTTCTTGTCATTACAGATGTAGCTGGTATTATGTTGTCTCGTAAAAAGTAGATACACAGTAAATAGCCAGTAGAGCAGATTTCAAAAGCAAACAAATCACGTATCAGCTAATTGATTTGAGCAGTTGCCAGATTCTTTGACATTTGCAAGCTGTTGTTTTGAGAGCAGTCCTAGTCCTAAATGATAGTTGGTTTTCATTGTTGACTAGGTACATGCATGTTTCATAATTTTAAAGTTAAATGTCTCACTTATAAGAATAGAAAAGAATATCGAGTCAGCTGGATAGCCCCCATCTGATGTAACAAAAGTAGCTGGATCTCTTGCACTAATTACAAGATAAGTACGCAAATACGCCTTTTATTAATTACGGTACTGCAAGTGCGTTCTCGCACTACCTAAGAACCTAATTACTTTATGGTAATGCTTCAGCAACAAACACCGCTACATTAAGCCGCCAAAAGCCTTATAATAATGACGCAGACCATTACCCCCAAGTTGAAGAGTCTCCATAACCATTCAGTGAAATTGGGAGACGACTCCTAGAGGTGGAAGAGGTCAATTTATATTCAAGGTTGGCGCTAAAGGGGTGCGCCAGTGAGCGAGGAATTGGGCTGCATCCGATGCCCTGTTCTAACACTTCTGACCCAATTCCCCCCATATTAGGTCACTGGCTCCAATGGGCAATTTGCATTTATATTGGATAGCTTTTACCTGCCATACTGTTCATGTTTATTGGTTTATGGTTTTAGTATAGAAGGAGGTACTATTAATGTTGAGGGTGGTTTTATTATTTTGTTTTGTTGTTGCCATTATAAACGTTAAAAATTACCAGTTACGTCCCGTGTTTTCACCCGCGTAACTCTCGATACCGTGGGAAGACCACACAAGACTGCGCTTTACTCAAAAAGCTTTTTAGGAATGGCACCCAAGTTATATAATAAGTTACCCAATTGTATAAAAGGTCTTGACAGCATACACCATTTCAAAAAGGCTCTTCTTAATTTATTAGACCAAAAAGCTTACTACACAGTCAATGAGTACCTAGAAGACAAATTGTAATTTAATGACATTTTATTTATTTCCATTTTATTTGTCAATTACTTAATTGTTTTATTTAATGTATTTAATTTTAATGTACTATTATCTGCTTAAATTTATTGTTATTTTAATTAATTAATTATTGTTATAGTTGAGTTCATTATTAATTTGACTGTCTTTATTATGTTTTTACCAATTATTCATTAAAAATTAAAAATTATAATTAGAAATATTTGTGCGCCGTTGACGGCAAGACATAGCGCTCATTTATTAATATTGACATCTGTATTTTTGTTTACCTATGTTCTACAAATAAAATATTTGAATTTGAATTTGGAATATCGAGATAAAAAGTATGCTATGTCCTAATACAGGTCATACATGGTTATGGTCATCTACCCAAGCGCCAAATTTCATCCAGCCGATTTAGCGTGAAAACGTAACAAACAAACAAACACTTTTACACGACAAAATAAATAATAATATTAGTACTAGATGAGTTCAGTGTTTCCTATCCGACTTCTCTGAGACGACATGACAGCCCCTTCTAAAGTACTGACATAATCTTGCTCAAATTATATGAGGACCATGTAGATGAGTGTCTTATTACTCGCTGCAATTAATAGTCTTATAAATTGCCATTTAGTAAGCTAATGTCACCACGTTTGGCAAAAAGATTGACAGACGAGACAATCAGTAATGTGTTGCCAATTGTCTGATTGATTTTAAATTACGACGTCGTTAGTTGAAGCCTGTAGGGCCATCTTGAGAAATCCCTCATTTATTATGACTATTAGTATTTGTTTCATCAAAATTTGTTTATACAATCTTACTTATCTCGTAATATGTAGGCATCTCTACCTATCAAATGCACCAATGAGAGCAAATATAGGTTTCAATCAAAGTTGCTTGTATTTGGACGGTGTCCAACAGAGATGCGGGTGTAGGCAAACACTCTAAAAACTAGACTTAGATAGGTACTGAAATTGTGCACAGGTTTAGGTAAAAAGTTTCTTCAGAAAACTGGAAAATGGTTGTCAACCCAATCTCTATGCGGTTCATCATTGAATTGACTTGCCTGTCTGGTAGTGTTGAAGGAAATACTGCTCTTATTAAACAAGAAATACCTTATCTGACTAAATCGAAAGTTTTTTTTTTTTTTTTGGATGTTCGGTAGTTATCGAATGACTTCTCCAGTGTCAGACTTTTACTGACTAAAACCCACCCGTGTTCCTTCAGTTGCCTGTTGCCAAGGTCCCGGTATCCCTTTCGGACTTTCCCGCTAATCCGACAGCTGGAGTATCATTATGATTATGACAATCCCTCATTGCTAAGGAGTAGAAACACCAACCATGTTATAAGTTTCTATTACTTTTTTTTCTATTATCATCAGCTGCTTTTCATCAGATGATACGTACGATTTCAATGACAGGCCAGAGCTACCTTGCCAGAATTGCACAGAAATAAGATTTGGCAGACTATCTTTAGCATGTCAAATTGATATGAGGTGATGGGATGATGACGTATCCTCTGAAACGCACCTTACTAATTGCGTTTGTGAGGGTATACTAGTCTTCAAAACAGTTTATCTTATTAATAAACTAAAATCAAAACGCAAGCATTACTAAAACAATGAAAAAACTACGCAATAATATTATTTACTCCCACGCATGAGACGGGCCTCAAAATAATTTGTAATTTTAAAATTAGAAAAAAGACGTTTTGGCTGGCGCGTTTCACACGAGGTCGTGGGTTTTAATTTTTTTTTTATATTTCATGACCAAGGCTGAATTTGGTAAGGTCAAATACAAGAAGTTTGCTGAAAATAGTTGAGTTAACGTGTCAAAGCAAAAAAATATGTTATCTTGTTTTCAGAAGTAGAATGTTTGTTGTACAATTTTTTAAATACAACTCTCATTGTTTTCTTGTGAAAACTATACATACTATTTTTATTAATGTATTAATCTGCAATTCTGCATCTTTAAGTTCAGAAGTCCAAACACGTGATTCACTTGGCGCATCTGCAAGTATTTATTTGTGGGAAAAGATCTCTGTACGAAAAACATGTTGCTGAATATTATAAAATGTCCATTATGTTGTTACTTATTGTCGAACGATGCCAAAATTCCACAATTCCTTCCATTAAATCTATTAATAAAATTGCATTAGTATGCAATGTAGTTAAATAATAATAATTATCAAGAATTTATTACCTACATACTTTTTGTTATTTTGACATTCCAACTATGACAATTTAAAACTGTCATGAACGGATGATAATTAATTACAAAAAAACAAAGTTGCTTTTTTTAAATGTACCTCAATCTTTATAAAATTACACATTTGCATAGAATTTGTGTTCGATAATTTTTAAGTAAACACAGGAAATTCCATTTAGAAAAAAAAGAAAAAAAACAATTAACTACAAAACCGATATAAAATAACTCATTAAGGGGTAAGTCGTTGTTTATAAAAAGGGTCAAGTTTAATTTGTTTTGTAACGTCAAGTGTGACATTTAGGTGGGCACGCGCTAGCCAGGTGTATTTTAATATAATTAGTGATGTCCGTTGGCGGGGTAAAAGTTTTAGTCGATTTTATAATTTATAGTTACTATTTTTATTCATTCGTTTATTTGAAAATGTCCGTCGATTTTATTGTTATTACGAAGATAAATACTAAAGCAATTACATTTATTTAAGGCATTTAATTTTTTAGAAGTATTTAATTCACTCAATCCATTCATTCATCATCCATTCGATCCATTTTTTTTCCACTAACGTGTGTGTATATTATAGTGTTGGTAGTACCTAACGTGTGTGTGTTTTTACCTTAAACGTAGGTAAGGATTTGAAAATTAATAATTAATTGGTTATTAATTGGTAGTGTATTTGTAGTAGTAGTAGCTGTAAATTATTTAGGTGAGTATAAATATGATTTAACCGCACAATGTAATGTTAATTAAAGAACTGTGTAAACAATGTAATCAAATCACCTCAGCGTTTATTTATGGTATGTCGATTTATTATGAATACATATTTACCTATTTATCGATAGGGATGTGGTCTGGTGACAATTAATTAAAAAAGGTTGCTTTGCTTTTAAATGAAGCTTTAATGCTATTAAACAATTCTACCACCGCTTAGCATTATCTTTATTTATCGAATACATCTTCAAACATATCAAATTAATAACAAACATGGTATTTATGTATAAAAGTAATTCAATTAACAGAATTAAACTTTTACAGCTCACACCGGCTTGCATTGGACAAGCGGTCGTTGCATGTCTGCCCTCCAATTAACTTTACATAAAAAGATTTTATCGCTGAACGCATCGATCTAAAACTTAATCAAGCTTGAACGCAACGCAACTGATAAATGTGCAACAGATTAGAAATATTTACGTTATCTGTGGACCGACCCTTGCATTCATTAGTTAGATTTAGTCGATTTTCACTAACATCGTTTCTTAATCGATTTTATTGTTTATAGCTTCTGGAAGTGCTCGATCTTCGAGCAATCAACGTCCTCCTCTTTGCGGATTTATATCTGCTTCAGTTGACTTGCAACCCTTAAAATAATGTACGCATTGTTGCTCGTATATTTAATGACCAACTTAATTATCTTATGTTTTTTATTAGTCATCCGAAGAAAAAGAGAATATCGCTGTTCATACCTGCAGGTTTAAAAATGTAACATATCCAACTTCTTTTGCAAATAAATTCAAAGTAATTCTGTAATACGATATATGATTTTTATTGAGACAAAAAGGTCGTGCATAAATACGATGCTACGATAAACATATTATGGGAATCATGTCAAGAAAATACAACATAACAGTATCGATAAACAATAAAGCTTGGGAGCACAAACAAGACCAGAGACCACATGTGACCTATAAAATACCCATAAATAATCAACATATGGTTTTTTTATAGTCGTTGAATATAAAAAATATTGTCAATTGCGCTACTAAAGATCAAAAGAACAAATGTAAACAGCAGACATTGCAAAAACCTTGAGACTGTAGTTATTTTAAAGATTGTAAAAGACTACGAAACAGTTGCAATAAGAATCTGTTGATCTGTATCAGGCAGTTCAATTAAAATGTTAAGGTGAACTCGGGTAGCTACTGAGAAAAAAAGAAACGAGAGTAGGTACCTAATTGGTATGCAGAGCAATCATCTATTTCATTGGGTTCTTTACAATGCGATTTTTTTGTAAAACAGTATCCACGAATTCGTTTGTAATGTAACGAGTGTGAAATAGGTTTATTCACTTCAAATACTTTTTGATTATGTAGACCGGATTTAAATCACCTAGATTTGATTAAACTGTTTTGGCTCCTGTCCTACAAATCACTTAATTTATATGTAGCCCAATGAAATAGCACAGGGCCAGTAACAATGGTCTCATCTACTAAAACAAGGAGGTACCTATGATCATTTTTATGGCCAGTGACCATTTAAAATATGACATAGAAGAACATGAAACAATGCTTAATGATGTCACGTATAATGACGTTGACTATGACGATAAAGTCTTGAAATGACCTACGTGTGGTCATTATATGAAAGCTCTGGAGGAAAATTAAATTGCTAATAAGAACGTAAGTCAATTTTATGTAGTTGGAATTGCATATATAACTTATTTGTCTTGGATTAAAGTGGATTTTTAATATACTTCATAACTGTTTTGTAATTGCTTTGAGTAATTTTTTTTGTTAGCTAAGCAGATAGAGGTAATACATGATATGGTTAAACATACAGCAAATATTTTCCATGTCTCAAGCTAAGCAAAATATTTTCGTCCAAACATCACGATGAACTTTTATTTTTATATATTTTTTAATAAAAAAAAATATTAAAAAAAAACTCATTGAGTTATTAGCAACAATAGCAGTAATTTAACGGAAGAATAATCTAAACAGCAAATTACGCAGTATTGCAAAATATGTTCGTGCAATGAATAATTCGAACTGAATTGGTTTCTAATCATCGGCTACTGTCTGTTCTTGGTAAAGTAAATGGATTTTCTATCTAAAATCGATCTGCAATTACTTAACCTGATATTATCGCTGAAAATCATGGATGGGTTTAAGGCCATTGTTGATGATAATTACCTAATGGTCCCTTCAGATTTTTTAATTACAAAAGGTGTCATTAGTAGAGCGAAAGAAATTCGTTTGAGTAAAATTAGAGCTTTTATTATCTTAACGAGCAGTGTACAGTAAACCGTGACGATTTTGTTACAATTTTTTGGGTAAAAACAGTAAAAATCTGTTCTCAAAATGATTTGGATAAGTTTTTATGTAAAACTTGAGCAATACTTAATTTTTATTTTTATTCAAAATATTAAACGTATCGTATGCGTCAACAAATTCAGACACAATATCTAAAACCAATAAAAGGAGTATTCAAATAAAATTAATGGCATGGTGATAAAACGTTAAGGAGAAACCATAAATCTAAGACTACACATGTTCATGTAGAACATCTGTATCAATATCAAGAAATAAAATAAAAGAAAATGGAAAAAGAATCATACGCTACCACTCACCGGATTTCCTCTTTTCGTTCACTAGTACCAACGACTTGGTCCTCTTCACCCGTAAAGAGCGCCGTCGTATGGACCTCATCAATGCCTCGGGCATCCTCGAAAACCTCGGAGAGTCCACTCTCTTTTCCGGCATGAAAAAATTCTTCACCGCCAGCATTGTAATTTTTAACAATTTCCACTTCCCGCACTTTTAGGTGAATAATTTAATCGATTAAACGAATCCCATCTCTATTTCAATTAACTCACTTATCTCGATCAATGTTGTTCGATTAATAAACACAAAAAAAACTGTGACTAATCCATTTTTCTAGTCGACTTTCAAGGTCAGCGAATTCACATCAATTAGTAAGTTATAGACGGCACTAGTTAAACGGTTCCTTTTTGGTATGAACGTCACTATTGTTTGTTCTCATCACTATTCCGAATGCGGAGTATCCTGTTTGCCTATTCGGTGGTCGTATTAATTTTAGGGGAGGTGCGGTACGTCCGTTCGTGGACAAAGCGCGCGGCGTACTGGCCTCAGAGTGGCTATGTGTCGTTGGAGGGGGTTTGCCTTGCGGCTTTGCGAATGTTATCTATCTTATCAGAATTTACCTAGTCTTCATACAATAAGGTCGTAAAATTTACCGTATGTTGATAACCGCGAACAAGGCCGTATTCTGGATGAATGAAGTCTGTAGCTGACTCAATAATTCTGATAAAATTCCCGTATTTGTGTATTATGTAAAATAGGCTCTACATACGATGCTTACGTTTCTGACTGCTGGAATTAATGAACTAACCACAATCTAACGAAATGTGTTGTATGGTGTGATGGCTTGAAATAATTATGCACATTGTCTACCTACTTAATATGCGCTCAATGGAAATAAAGAAATAGTTTCTCAAGATTTTATTTTCTCAACAAGTCGAAGAAAAGAAGAAGAAGTTATAAAACATGAACACAAGTGACACAAGTCTTTAATTTTAAAATTATATGTCGTATTATAATTAAGAATTAAGATATATCAGCAGAAGATCGTAACTTTACGTCAATCCGGAAAGTCAAATGAAAAACGGAAATCGATTTATCCTTATAAACATTCACTTCCGATCATCACTGGTAGACGGTAGTAAACAAAGCGTACCATCCATACTTTAAATATCGATATGAATCACACGCACCTGCATACATTATCCTCATTCTAGTTTCCTTTCGGGGTGGTCAGAGAGTACCGCGTCTTATCCATATACATACACTTCCTGTGTCACTTACAGTTCCATATGAAGAATGGATGGATTACTCACGATTTTATTCTTAGCTTCAGCAGAACCTTACAGAGAATGATCTACAAATCAATCAAAATCAACTATTGAATTCCTTGCTGGTTCTTCAATATAGAAATGGTACTCTGAATCCAATATTAGAGTCTAAAATATAAAGAGCACTGAAGGAATTTTAAAGTGTCTTAAAATTCAAACAAAAAATTGATATATTCCGTTAGGACATGGTATTCTCTTCACTTTTCACAATTGGACCAAAGGTATAGAGCAATATCTTGCGCTGTTTACGATTTTGAAAAATACTGCTTTCAGTATGTTTTAGTTAAAATAATGAATAGTAGGTAATTTAATTATAGTAATAGCTGTAGTCATAAAATATGAAGAGAAAAACGTAATCTTTCGGAATATAGCTTTTTTGTTGTTTGGCCGGAACTTTCACATTTAGCCCAAAAATGTATGGACGATGAATGATCTCCTTTGCAAAACATACGAGATAAAGGTAATTGACAGAATATGCGCAGTAAGAATATGTTGACTTACTGAAGTCTTTGCAGGCTTAACCATTTGTCTGCGATGCCGCAAGAAGGCTTAGTAGAGTTAATTGAATGATAAAAGTAGTTTCGGACTCCCGGCTGGAATAAACCTTAGGGAGGTGTATTTGTGGACGACAGACCGAAACTTCGTCTTTGAATTGATTTTAAGGAGGATTGGTAGCAAAATCGCATCTGTAAACTAGTGTATTTTGGTTTTTAATCTCTTCAGAGGGCCTAGACAAGTGAAAATCGTTTCATATTTCTACAACAACTTTCAGCAGGATTGACATAAAATATATGCTATTCGATCTTATGTCAGTCCTATACATTTTTGCCTTTTCCATCATCGTTATCGCTGATAGAATGTCACTTTGTCTAAGGCCTTAGGTCTTGCTGCAGAGCAAGCAGAGCTACGAGACGGCAGCAAAGTATAAAGAGTCAACTGCACTTTTTACGAAATTCACTCTTTTACATAATTCGACTCAGAATTCTTTGTTTTGCCATAGGATTTATCGGTTGTCAGTGTGGTTTTTTTCAGTAAGGGTAGAAAATTTTCTTCCGAAATAGTCTACCTGCAAAAAGACCTAGACAAAGATCGTTAGAAATGAAAGACAAAATGACAGATTGTAGAAATATTTCTACGGTGGATGTCAAAAATGAAGAAACGAACTGTCACTTTGTATAGAAAAAGCTATGTCTAATTTTCGTAGAGATAGAAAGCGCCATGCTACGCCTGCTGGAATGTTAATTACCGCAGAATTTTTAAATATTACTTACCTATTACGATTTGTGATAAGCACACTCACATTCTGCAATGAACATTGACCAACTGCTGCTTGTAATATAAGCCTTGGAATAGGAATGTGCACTCATAATTCCTCTCATTCACGCCAATTTGGCATTTTTTATACACCCACGCTAACTGCTGTAAGACCTGCCTAATTTAGCTACTGAGTATTGAGTGTACTGTTTGAGTCATACCCGAAAATATTTTGATCTGGGATAAAAAAATATTGTGATTTTTGCACCTGCTCGGATTTATATTTTAGACAATTGAAATGATAGGTTATTTCAAGGTTTTTATAGTACATTCTACTGTAAGATTACAAGTAAATCAATTATTTTTTCTTCTTTTGGGAAAATAGAAAATTACATCAGGGTTAAGACGTATTCAGCTTCTGAGATTTCATCTATTTCAATGTAGTCATTCAGTCATAACCAATTGTTGATTCCGGGTTATATGGGTCACCATTTCTAATATACCGATGGCCATAAAAAATGAAACCAGAATTTCCGTCAGTCAGCTAAATTAAAATATGCACACAAGTGGTACAAATTGGCCTACATTCATCATCATTAGGTTAAAGCGGGCATTCCGTTCATTTAACATTTGTACCGCGCCCAGATCGAACCCACTCCCTCCATTGTAGTTTTTGTGCTAATTAATTTACTAGCCTTTTGTTGTTTTAACTCCGCAGAGATTTATATTTTGTTGTTTGTTGGGAAGAGAGATTATTTCTTTATTTACTGCTAACAGACTACGATACTTCTTTATGAGCTAATGTGTAGTACGGGTCTAAGACATTAGCTCATAATTTTCATCATTCATCAGCACTTATATTTATCAGACAGTCAGCTAAAAAAAATATAAATGATTGTATGTACTAGGACAAATTATTAAGGTGGAACTCCAAAACTTGTAGCTTTATCGTTCGTCCTAAATATAGTCGAATTTCGCAAATATTCAAACAACGCTAAAGTGTCGGCTTTCAAGATTAATCCTCTAAAATTTAAATGGTAATGGTGACATTAACATCTTGCCAGCTCAGTGTTTCCAAGATATATACGGTACCCGGTTTTAACCTGAGATCATGCTTAAGATCATATTCTGTGAATTGCTCCAGTGGATGCCTTAAATTGCTTGCTGTAGCTAGAACGCTTTTGTGATGAAATTATTTACCCGGGAGACTTAATAATGGTAGCAAGATGAGAGCTGTTCGTTTTATTAAATTAAAATATTAGCCAGATAAAAATAATCAGTAATTTTTAAAGTTTCAAAAGCTTGTATTGACACAATTATAAAAACAGTAGTAGCATCTGAAAAACTAAAACTAGTTTTTTTTATAAGATAAGTATTGAATTTGTATGTATCATTTTAGGAAAATTGCTTTTGTATTCACGAATTCCTTCAGGGCATTTATTCAAACTAACGAAATGTAAACTGAAATAATTTTCTACCTTTGTAATAATACAATATTGTTCTAACTTTGTAAGGTTCAAAGCGTAAATGTTTAATTAATATCTAAAATTACATTTATGAACCGTAACGGGTTAATCAGATACAAATTAGTGCCCATTCATTGCAGAATTGGTAATGGATTCTCATAATTATTTTGTTCATGGCTATTACAATTGAATCAAAATCCTTTCCTAATGCGTTTTACCCGAAACAAATGTATTAATTCTTAGTATGAAATGTGACTATAACTTTTTATGAGGAATTTTAAGCATACAAAGTATTTGTATGCTTGAAATTCCTGTTTTTCTGTTACGAGTTTTTATTTCGCTGTCTTCATTTACGGAAATATTCAAACACATTTTCAACCGTACCTACTGGTGCAACATGATATGTAAGATAAATGTCACCTATATTATATTGCTGAAACGTGTTGCGAGGAGCAAAACATCTGCATTATTTGTACAGTATACCTACAGGCTGATAACTTTACTCGTTTTTACCAGTTTTACTCAAGATAACAATGCTCAAACTGCGAAACTTACACTGTCACATCAAACCAACGTGAAAGAATAAACAAAAGTTAAAACTAAACAAATTAACTCAAATAATCATTATTATTGTAAATTCTCTTTAAAGAAAATCAAAAAACGACTACTCGACAGACAGGCCCAGAAAGAGCTGGCAGGATGAGCTGGACTCGTTCATAAAGGATTGGCCCGCAATCACAGTAGACCGGGAAAAGTGGAAAGGGAGGCATTTGCCCTGCAGTGGACAACACAGGCTTATAATAACAATCAAATAATAATCAAGCATTTAGCATTCAAAGTATACTTAATAATAAACCTTGATAAAGCGCTGCATCGCTTTATTTACGAAATTCAACAGAGAATCGTGCAAATTCTTATCGCTGCATCGTAGTTGCACGTTGCGGTTCACGTTTTGCATCAACGACCATTACAGCCTGACCTTCCAACCTCTCTTTTGTTTTCTTAAAATGGAACCAAGTACGAAAGAACTATGTCTTTCGAGATGTCTTGCTAAATTGGACATCGTCGCGCTTCAGCTTTGTATTCTAACAGAGATTTATTTTTAGTGTGATGTTTAGAGGCAAATATACTGCGGAGATTTTGTAAGAATATATTCGTGAAACAAAAAGTATGGAACGTGTGTTTTTATTTTAAAGTATCAAAACTATCAAATAACATGAGCTTAGCGAAATAAGTATTGTGGTATTATGTACGGTGAAGTAAACAAATACAAGTAAATAAGAATAAAATTAACTGCACTATAAGTATAAAACTAGCAAAAGGTACTAAAATATAACCGGTTTGCCATCATTACAGCAAAAACTAACATCACAAGATAAGTATCATTAACCTGCTGGACTAAAATAGGAGCAATAAAATTATTTCTTTATCAACAACAGTAAGTAATTGTTGTAAGTTATGCCTTTTCTACAAGAATTTGAAAATGTCAGCTGCTTATTTCTTTGCATGCTATACATAAATTCTACTTCTTTTGTTTTCATAATAATTATAACACTAATTAGCTTTGTATTTAACGGCGTTAACTAATCAGTATTGATCTCAGTGATAGGCATGTTTATTTTTAGCAATGGCGAACCCGTCCTTTCTATAACTTGATCCAACATCCCAGCCGCTTTCTGCAATTTATGGAAGAGCTTCAATAACTTGAACGTTACATTTCAATTTTGTAATCTAAATGATTTCTCTGCTTGAGAGAGATTCTTGCTAATTGGAATATACGCAAAGAATATCATTGTTTTCTAACTATGGTCAACTATTAAAAATAATCTTATTTATGATAATATTTACGTAATATATGAGCTAACAGTTTTAAAATAATATCTTAAAGAAACAGCATTTCCATACACTGTCGGAATTCTTCTATTGATATGCTGGTTATTTCCCCTCCTTTTTTATATACTATTAACTATGTTTAACGATTGGAGAACAAGGTAAGTGTTATTTTGTGACTAGTACAAATTGTAAGTCAACTAAAGAAAATGCTTCACCGTACTGCTTAGAAGGGCAGAGATCAGTGCAAGAGATTGTTAGACTCATTGCAGCTCTGTGATCTTTAACCTATCGTCATGGCTTGAGTTGCCAACGTCATTAATACTGTTGCTTGGAACTCTGCACATTGCATTGGCACGAAAAAAATTGATTGTTTTCTAAGGTAGCTTTGTTTGAATTTGCTATTTTTAGCTTAAGCATAGCATAATCAGCCTATAATGTTCCCACTGTTGAGACACAGGTGTCCTCTCAATGAGAGGGGTTTGCCGTAATCTACCACGCGATCCCAGTGCGGGTTGGTAGATGTCACATCAGTCTCTTCGCATTTTTGGTTCTAGGACATGCCGATGTTCATGCCGTGATCCACTGCCCGTGCACTACTACCTGCTGCTATGTTTGCTACTCAAGATAGTATTTATCTCGTTCTCGATCATGCATGATATTCTCTTCAAGTGTTGCGTCAAAGCCGTTTTCCTTAAAGCTAAAAATAAAAGCTGTGTCCCCGTACCAACAGGAGCCATTGGATATACGTCAAACCTGTCTGTTTAATTGTAGGCTCAATTAATTCAGATCGTTTTGGGAATGCTGTTCTCGCCCACGACAAAGTAGGACCGGGAACAGAACCGGTTGAATCCTCCACGAGATAGGAGCTTCCTTTAATAATTTGTCTGGCTGATAAGACTTGGCAGGCGAAGGAGGAATAAAGATATGATTAAGGTTCTTGAAGATTCCTGGATTTCTTCAGTGTTGTTTTTAGAAGATTAATAATAAAGGATGTTCTAATGTTTATATAGTTATAAATGAAACAGTTACCAAGTCTTACACCCGGTTTCTGAATTGAGAATTTGAATTTGAGACCGTCCTAATCTGTACTTAAGTAGAACATTTTTTTTGTTTTCGGAATTAAGTTTTTTTAAACTTTATCAAGATTTGAGTAATATAATCATTTACTCTTTGTCAGGAAGCATGCTTCACAGCCGTCAGTTGGGTTTCTGAAATTTGATTTTAACTTGTGAAACGCTAAAAACTTAAGCACATACTATGTATTTGAGAATTGCTACTTTTCTCAAATCAGAAACCGGGTGTAAGTCATATAAAAGATAAGTAAGACAAGTTTCTACAGAACTTAACACTGATTCTAATGCTAGATCAGTTTGACCCAATTAAAACATCATTTAAATTAGTGAAAAGGAAAACCCAGCAACAGGGATATTTCAATCCAATTAACCCGAGAATAAACACAAAGCTTCGAATTGAATAACAAGAAAATAGAAAACCAAACCCAGCTCACTGCTGAAGATCTAGTTAACATTTCAAACGAAAACAACTAAATGCCAACCTTCATTAGGCGAACTGGTGAACTAAAACTGACTTCGAAATTAAAGGTAAACTGCTTTCAAAGTAAACAAAGGCTAGAAAACAATTAATTTGGTTGAAAATAGAGGTTCTATACTGTTAAAAGGGCTTATATACACGATTGACTTTCACACTATTAGTTTTCGCGTTTGAAAAGATACTGTGATCGTCATTCCGTTACGAAATTCATGTTTTATAGAATTTAATATTCATCAACAGTTTTTTTTATCTTCATGTATTGATAAAATATTACTGGTCAAAACTAAAATCCCATTTAAAAAAACTATGGTTGTCCATCGCCACAACGAAACATTAATTCGATACCAAGACATAAGAAAGCCGCATACCCACCTTGCCTATAAAATAGCTAGAGAAACTTGATAATTGATATCATGTTTTCAGATGGAAATTGCTTTAAGGATGGAAGAAAAACAAGGGGTATTATTTTATCCTTGCAGCTATTTCTGATGTTTATTTGGGGTTGCTAGAAGGTAATCAGTGTTATTTATAAGCTATATTCTAAGAATGCTATGTATAGCAAGTACGCAATGCTGTTTTCTACTTGACTACCATACCTCGCGTCCTAACCAAAAGCGATCGTCGTATGATAACGCGGTTGACGCGTCTGTATGAACTTTGACGTACAAACGTGACTTGATTGATCGCGCGACTATCAATTTTGGTTAGTTCGCGGCTTAATACTATTTTCCGTACATAATCATAACAATGTTTTTATTACCCATCACTTCTCAACGGTATTTTGTTCATTGCACAATTCTAAATTCGTAAAATAATACTCACCGGAATGACATGCATTCAAACAGCTTTTACTTTCAAACGTATCTAATCTTATCTGGCTTTTATGCAACTGTCCACTAAAATGAAATTAAGACATAAAACTTCAAAGTCATACCTGTGTGTCCACCCACAGTAATAAAACAGCCAAATTGTATTGCATTCACCACGTCTCATTCCGAGTAGGATGTTATATTAATGTCTAATTTAAACAGCGCAGGAACCAGAATGGAACCTTGTAGCATTCCGTGTAGGTAGGGCATGTACAGACACATTTAGAACTAGCACAAAGAGTGGAGGTGTATTGATATTGGCTATAGTTGCCTTAAAACATGGTATTTGTATCGCCAATATTGATAAATAGATATTAAGAGGCAATCAGTAGCAACTGCTAAGATTCTTACTAATAATAAGCCATTCTACATCTTCCTTTTGTACCGTTGCTATAAAAAATACTTCCATGGGACCATTTTTATTCGAAACAAAGATTTTGCGTTACTAAGGTCCACAGGACCACAGTGTCCACAGGTGTCCACTCATTTTAGACATTAACGGACAGGAATTATGAGGTTTGCCTCATCTTAGACACAATTATAGTCCAAAGCTTGCAATCTCAAAGCATCCTACGATGTTGGCCTAACTGACTTGCCTTGAGCTAATTTATTTGTAAATTGTTTTACCAAAGATGTCCTCCACTTGCGTGGGAGTACAAATATCATGGATTATGAAGGTAAAATATCGGGTATAAAAGGAATATCGAATGGATAAGCCTCAGGCGTTGGTAAAGATACGCCTACACACCACAATGTAAGAAGAATTTTATGTTGAATTATTTTTCTGATTTTTGTAGATAGCTTTGTTCGCTCTTTTGAAAGGTCAGGTTATCAAAAGTATGTTTATGTAGAATGTTTTAGTATTGCCCTTCTAAGGTTTTAAGAAAAAAAAAAAGTTTCTCAAGAGGCACTGCGGCATCCTGTACATTCTGCCAATCACTAAAGACTAATTGCGTGACATTGGATTTCTAGGATTTCCATTGAACCTGTGCTTTACAAACCTGTATTTTCCAATCAAACTTTCTAATCTAATGGAGGATGATCGTTTATGATGGAGTTGATGGCAAGATTTCACCAGCTCCCCATAATGACACGAAGAAAGTATTACCTGAAACAATAATAGAAAATGTTAGTACCATTTAAATCCCATTAGTACACCATCAAACCACCATACAAGGCATTACGACGTCGTAAACCGAATAATAGAAACATCTACGAATCTCAAATAGACATAAGAATTTTATAAACTTGGTCATGTATTTTTTACAAAGGATTTTACGACTGTGGCCACAGAAGGCAATGAAAGATTTTACGATGCAAAGGGACGTAGAGATAAATTTTAAAGACATAAAAAGTCCCTTTCGATAGAAATTAGGGAAACCGCTGGCGATTCTGAGTGTTATGTTGATTAATGTAAAATGCACTTTCAGGATGAAGATATAAAGTATGTTGTTGAGAAACTTATTGAATTAGCAACTTAAAATGCAATTGGTGAACTTAAAAATACAATACAGCTTGCGGTTATTCTTGTATTGAACCTGATTTTAGATAGAACTAATACCCCGATTTTATAGCTGCTTCTGAACTCAGAAGATATTTATGTTATCTGCTGAATTTTGCGTTAAACGCATTATGTTATAATGCTAATTTTAATTACATTATAAAAGATAGATAGAACCTTGATTATTTGTCAAACTCTTCTATCTGTAAGGTCAACCACGTTGGGTATTAGAAGCCTAAAAAATATTTCCTTTCAGAATACACCTGTTCTATTCGCTGCACCTTTATTCTTATTGCCTCCGCCCACGAATACTCTTGGTCATGGTCGTATCCAAAGTAGTGCAAATAGCCCTATAAACATTGGCGAACGTCGGAGACAAGTAAAACTGGTTGTTAATAGCTGAACAAATGATAGACAGAGAAGAAAATCACAGTGTAGTCGTGTAATTTATTTGTATTGCCCTGAATAAGGCTTCCTAGTTTTATAATGGAATTATAGTTTGAGGTGAAGAGCCGGACCTTGAAAGAGACTATATGGACTATGAATGCTATGAATTTCAAATTCATAATTGGGTAGTTTAGTAACATTTCTATGACGATTTTATTTGTTTCGGATCAAAGTTCCAGATAGGGTTGGCTGATTGTGTATATGAGATTTATGTTAGAAAACACACCCACGAAACAGGAGGAATTCTTAGTGCAGAACAATCTGGGATACGCTAATCGATTGTAATCGAATTTAATTCTGCAGTTTACTTCAGCTTTGCCTTCTATCGATATATCCACTTCTCTTCCTGATACAAAATGAGCACGTTTTTATCTTTCTGCCTTCACTCACTCCTACAACTACAACTACTCCTACAACTTTTCAGACCTATTGTGTGTGTAATTGCATAATTATATTAGCTTAAAACCTAAGGCCAACCTAAGGCGATAAGACCGCCCATTGTGTTACCCTATGTAAAATTTCTAATTTATGTCTGTAATTTTTATGGTGTACATAATAAAGAGTATTCTATCTATCCATCTATCTATCTATCTATCTAAGGCCCTAACATCAAACAAGAACTTGGGAGACATTAACTAGGTATTGTCAGTGAAGTTCGCCATTTGTCGTACATTCCCACGGCTCAGGGTCGAGAGATTACTATCATCATCATAATGCCAGTCATTAACCGTGCAATGTGGACATAACCAACTGCTTAAGGGAAGTGTAACGATGTGACAACATTAGACTGAAGAACGTCGTTTGGAAATAGCTGCGCTTAATTTAATGTTGTTTGCTAGTCTTTTTTGGAATTGGAGAAAACAAGTATTTGGGCAAAACCTAAATAAAAGCGTCCTGGCTTTTAAATGCCACACCTACGAGGTAAATAGGTACGGGAGAGTTGAGAAAGTATGTAAGTATTTTAAATTTTGTTTTACATTATGTTAACCAACGAAAGGTGTTTCGGTTAACCTACAATAGTATAGAGTCCATACATGCAAAAAAAAATCTTATTAAAAAATCATTAAAAATATTAAATTGATACGAAAATGGATCATTGTTTCAGAAATAGAGATATAGAGCAAAATGCATTACGCGTTGATAAACAAGCCCCATTTAAAAACCTTTTTTTTTTTTGATGGTGTGTAATCATCCAATGTTTTCTCCCGCTCTGGGCGGAGCGGAAGGGCGTGTCAGACTTTTACTGACTAAAACCCACCCGTGTTCCTTCAGTTGCTTGTTGCCAAAGTCCCGGTATCCCTTTCGGTCTAACCCGCAACCCTGGCAGGACTAACCCGCAACCCTGGCAGACCCATTCCAAACCCTGCAAACCATGAAGGTAAAACAAAATTGTACGTCGAAAATAGAGACCCGAGCCAAAACCACGTTAGCCAAATCCAGCCAACCGACCTACTTCGCAGATTTGAGAACAAAATTATTCATTTCAACGTGACGAGGGTAGTCGACGGCGACACAGGTTTTTACTCAGCCTAATGACACCTGCATTTATTATTAAACTGAGTTCAAGAAAGTTTTGTTTCTTTGACTTTGGTGATGAAGGTCGATTTAACTTGAAGGGAAATAAGGGAGCTGGAATTTTAAAATTAGCAGTGAATTGTAGAAGTTTATAAGTAATGGTGACTTGTTTGAACTGATTGACTTATATGGAAATAATAAAGAACCCATGGAACAGTTTCTTCTCCGTGTGAAAAACATTACTCTACTTTTAGGAGAAGTAGTCAAAAAAAAGGAGAGTAAAGAGAAGAGTAGAGTAAAGGAGGGACAGTCCGAAAGGGATACCGGGACCTGAAGGAACAACAGGCAATGAAGGAACACGGGTGATTTTTAGTCAGTAAAAGTCTGACAAGCCCTTCCGCTCCGCCCAGAGCGGGAGAAGTCATTGGATGATACCCCACCCCCAAAAAAAAAAGGGGAAGTAGTCGGAGAAAAATGCCTGTCTTGCTGTGGCACAAATAAAAATAATGAATTATGTACTAGATTGCACATAAGTTCTTACTAATTCTTAAAAGAAATATCTTCACGCCTGAATGGTCTTCGGTTATAAACTGGCAGTGATATCGCTAATCAATTTAGTACCGTGCCAAATTGGATGCCCATAACAATTTAATGCTTAGAACATTCGAGACGTGTTATAGAACGATTGAATGGTGATCAAGAATGCCGTGTGAAAGAATAGATCCACTGGGAACAGCAAAATAAGATCGAGCAAGTAGATGAATATTAGATTACGGAAGTAAGCCAGCCAGATAACGTTGAGCAAGTTGTTTGCGAATGTTTAGTGTTGAGTGTACAGATGATCTAGTTGGAAGACCAAAGAAACGATGGATGGACTGTGTGAAAGATGATATGGCTAGAAATGGGGTGACTATCGAGATGACGACTTATAGAGAAGTATGGAAGAAAAAGCCACGTTGCGTCGACCACAAATAAATTTGGGATATGTGTAGGTACAGTACAGACTACAGATGTTCTAGTTTCAGCCTTTTGATGTTCAAAGGTGGGAAACAAGGTGTTACCATAAAATAACAATAATTATTCAGCACTAGATTTTGTTTATGATTTAATCCATAAATGCCAATGATGTTAACACTACATATTCACGTAGTATGTATCTCTAATAGTCTCTGAGAATATGATGAAAGTAACTGTAATACCTGCAGGCGTAGCATGAGCACCGTTTTGTCGACGGAAGAGTAGACAAAAATGGTGTTTCTTGTAGACAGTACGACGGCAGCAAAGTAGAAAGAGTCAACTGCACTTTTTACGAAATTCACTCTTTTACATAATTCGACTCAGAATTCTTTGTTTTGTCATAGGATTTATCGGTTGTCAGTGTGATTTTGACAGTAAGGATAGAAAACTTTCTTCCGAAATAGTCTACCTACAAAAAGACCTAGACAAAGATCGTTAGAAATGAAAGACAAAATGGCAGATTGTAGAAGTATTTCTACGGTGCGATGTCAAAAATGAAGAAACGAACTGTCACTTTGTATAGAAAAAGCTATGTCTATTCTTCGTAGAGATAGAAAGGGCCATGCTACGCCTGCTGAGACGTATGAGTTAAACGAGAATGGTTAATGCCAAGCCGTATTGAAATGATTAGCACGCTGGGGAGGTTCACTGTCCAAGATGCATAAGATTGGAATATCATTTTTGAGGGCTGATTAAAACTAACACCAACTTTCTTCCTCTATAAAAATCAACAATAAAATAATTTCCAGGTGACTTGTAAATCGAATCGGTATCCCACATTACGCGTGAACGATAATCGCATAATAAATAATCGAA
The DNA here is from genome assembly GCA_947363905.1 of Lithophane semibrunnea. NCBI lineage: Eukaryota > Metazoa > Arthropoda > Insecta > Lepidoptera > Noctuidae > Lithophane > Lithophane semibrunnea. The sequence continues at coordinate 16,813,679 of OX376194.1, forward strand.
TAATCGATTCGATCGAAAGTCATCCACTTGTGACTAATATGGGGGATATTCGATCGTAAATTGTATCTAGTTTTGGATCGTAAAGCACTCGGGCCTCGACGATATGTGGCGTATTGATATTTATAGGAAAGGGGAACAATTTTTTTGGCCGACTTTTGGTTCAAAAGACTCAATGAATACTGTTACCGATATCAATCTTTTACGGTTAAATTGTTTTGTATTTCTTACAACACTACGACTTTCTTTTAGGTTTGTAAAGCTGGAATCAATTTTTAGTTTGGGGAATATAAGAAAACTCGCAATTTGAAATCACAAATAGTGAGCGAGCGTAAATTGAACAATGTGCGTAACTTCATCTCATGAGAAAATGCGTAGCAGTAGAAGAATTACAGGCTCCCATTACAAATTTGGAAATATGGCAAAATATTCAACAGGCTCGCAGTACCTAATTAGTACTATTCTACTATCTTTGCCAGCAGCAATAAAAATAAAGATTCTAGGCTATATCTCTCTCTATACACAAGAGTTTTATAGTTCCTGGACACATTACTCTACGTATTTCCATTGACAGCACTTGGACATCTGCCCAACCCATAAGGGTTAAAGAGCGTGAACAACAATTTTAGGAGGCCAGTGACGTAAATGCAAAAGCCAATGATCTCATAAAAAGGTGGTCAATTCAAACATTTATTCGAAAATATGTAGGCCATTTATTTGTGCAGTTTTGTAAGAGACAAATTTATAAAATGGACACCGAAATAATCTCCGATTTTGAGGAGTGGAGCTCTTACTATTTCTGTAGATACATTCAAATTGTTATCACTAAGTGGACATCAGCCAGTTCTGTTATTTATTTAAACTTAAAATATGCCTGGCCGTAGAAAGGTCTACAATATGTTTGGACATGCAAGGCAGTTGGTATATAGTTTATATAATACTAGCTGCGCCCCGTGGTTTCACCCGCGTAAGTCTCGATCCCGTGGGAATATCGGGATAAAAAGTATCCTATATTGACATATAGGATACTTTTTATCCTGATATTCCCACAGTTGGCAAACAGATAGTTTATAACCTGGATTAACATCCAGGTTATAAACTATCTGTTTGCCAAATTTCATCCAAATCCATTCTGCCGTTTTTGCGTGATTAAGTAACAAACATCCAAACACACAAACTTTCACATTTATTATATTAGTAGGATAGTAGGATACACACATGATACATTTTATAACACAGAACTCTATGATCAGATTATGAAAATCTGTGTCTGAACTAGATAAAAAATATAGTTACCAGCTATCAGGATGAAATACTCAATACTCAATATCTTTATTGCTTTACCATAGTGTGTAGAGAAGCCCTGTTATAAACAACTACCATCAGCCATCAGGTTTTCCGATCTGGGTATACATGCCACGAAGCACGATTACTTAGTGGAAACCACTTTTCCCATCTGAGTACCTACCTACCAAAGCCAAAACATCTAAAACCACAGCATAACACGAAAAGGTTGTTAACAATCTAGATAGCCTATGACGCAACCCCAGAGTGAATAACCTCATAAATAAAGCAAGGTGTACACGATTATGATCCTGATCTGAATACCAAGTAGCACGTGTTATATGAAACTGAATTACAGTAGGACACACCAGCGGATAAAGTTTCCTATTAACCTATTTAGTACAGTTTACAAAGTCCTTGTTAACTTACTAGATGATAAATGGCCTCGGGAAAGTTGTAAGGTTTTAATCAAGGGCAAAAAAATAATTGAGAGAAGTAAAGGGTTGTTTTTGGTTACCTCAAAACCCAAATGTTGATTTGGTTGAAGGCATTTTGTAGATTTTGATTCACGTTTTTATCCTCTGGCGATTGTTTCTAAAGTGGGGTTGCAAACGCTTTTAAAGGTTACATTCCGTAGCTGACCGCAGGCGACGTGTCGCCGCCGCGACACGACTGGTTTCTATAAAATACCTTCCGACACGACATGTCGCGACACGTCGCGTCGGTTTCATAGAAAATTAGAAATACATAGAAACCAGTTGTGTCGCGGCGACACTTCGCCATCTGCTGCCGCCTGCGGAATTGTATCTTAAACGTAGATAGAGAATGTTTTCTCTCTTTCGCTTTTAAACCGATAAGCATACCTTACCTTGATGTATGGGTTGCTATCCTACATGATTTTTGTTAGAATCCCGAACCTACGACTACGACATAAGGTTAGAAACAAATTGCCAGGGTTGCAGGAAAGTCCGAAAAGGATACCGGGGCCCTTGGCAACAGGCAACTGAAGGAACACGGGTGGGTTTTAGTCAGTAAAAGTCAGACACGCCCTCCTGCTCCGCTCAGAGCGGGAGAAGTCATTTGATGATTCCCAAATATCAAAAAAATGTTAGAAACAAAGAAGTTAAATATTTTAGAACTCCGTGGAAGCCACCGCTATTTTCTTGAAGATTTTTGCATTGTAAACACACCTTGAGCAAAGTAACAAGACACTGACCATCCTCTGACGTCATTGAACCCAAAAATATATTTATTATATAAATCGCGAAAACAAAAATGGGTCACCGACATCCCAAGGTGATGCATTTAGGCGGAGTAAACATTAGACCAGTGGTTCCCAACATGCGGACTGACCTCACTTTATGGCTATTCATAGAGATTTCTAACATACATATCACGCCTGTAATCTCCGAAGGGTTTGGCGGAGGTGTACCTATAATACACCACCATTTCGCCAGTTTTGTTTAAGTTCCATGTAATAGGGGGCGGAGTCTATTTAATGCCGTCAACCGGGCACAAATCCAGTCTCCAAGCTGCTACTGAGAAATTCCTGGTGGAAAAACCCAATAACACTTTGCCCGACCTTCGAATCAAATCCAGGACCTCATGCTCAGCTAAGAAATATAAAAATAAATATTGGTGAACATAAACACACGTGGAGATAAAATAAAAAATAATTATTTTATTATTTATTAAATAAAATGTTTTAAATGACATAAAAGAAAATGTTGACCACCTCTGACTTAAACCACTCAATCAATTTCATTGAAAAATATTTTGAAAGCTTCGCGAAAACATAAAAATATTTAGAATGAAACAGCATGTTTGTGCACGTTGAATGAAACAACTGTTTATCTTACATATAGTGCGAAATGATTGAGGAAAAGTTAGTGTTGAATAGCATGGCTTATTGTAGTGTTATCAAGAGTAGCCAAGTGTAATAAACAGTAGAATTTCCCAGTTTAATCCTAGATTGCCTTATACAGCTGAACAAGCTAACGATTTCCGGGGGATTACCGTGATTTTACATAAACATACAAACATTATAACGCCTTCTTCCCCTGGGGCTGAATAGATTAGGTCACCTTAGGTCCTCCAGAGACCGATGGCCACTATGGCCTACGCACAGTGGCTGGAACACTGTGCGTAGGCCATAGTGGCCATCGGTGGTGGTGCCATGGCGGCCATCGTTTATTACTCCAACGAGCCCACGTCCCATCAAGAAGTTGATTATGTCTCCTAGTCTAATATCTGTTAAAGATCTGAGTGTCCCGAGGGTTTCTGTTCAGGGGGCCTAGACAAATTGTATGGAGTTGACAGCAGCAGTCACGTGACATCTCTAAAGCTAATGTCAACTCCATACAATTTGATCTTTCCGTTGGCGTTAACGCTTACAGAAAAGGGATTTTGTCTATAGCCTCTGATGTGGGTGACGTGTACGCACCGAGATTTTAATCAATGATTAATTCCTCTTGTTGCTAAAACCAACATTCATCATCATTTCCCATGATATAGCGGGGTTCCAATAGTAATATTTAGCTGATATTTCAGACATGAAAATTGTTTAGTTGACCTTGCACTTCTAACTTTATTATCCACTAACACACTCAAATGAAACTCTCTGACAAACGACTTCCATTCTATCCTCCCCCAACTTTATTACAAAAGCAAGACTCGCTTCCCTCCATAATTTTGTTAGAAACTTTCCATGAAAATTTAGCGCTAATTTTCCCACTTATTCTCTAACTAAATATTTCAAACGTTCAAGTTTGAGAGGTGCGGTAACTCGAGCTAACTAAAGTTGCGAACTATAACGACTTCGCATGTAAGAGTACTTGGATGCTAATAACTTGGCAACTTAATTGACACTTAAACTTGTTACTTTGAGTGCGTTCTTTCGAATGGAATTGTTAAATGAATTAAAAAATTCAGTCAAGTTGGACATCTTTTCACTCGACTTTGTTTTAGTTCTTGCTTGAAGGAAAACCATACTTTGCCGGGCAAATAGTAATTTCTTGCTTGGTAATTCAACACCAAATCCAAAATGCTTATTTCCCGATTTACCCAACACAATTTCCCTGGTCATTTTTATGGTTCCGTACCCAAAGGGTAAAACGGGAATCTATTACTAAGGTTCCGCTATCTGTCTGTCTGTCCGTCTGTCACCAGGCTGTATCTCATGAACCGTGATAGTTAGACAGTTGCAATTTTTACAGATGATGTATTTCTGTTGCCGCTATAACAACAAATACTAAAAAACAGAATATTATAAATATTTAAGGGGGCTCCCATAAAACAAACGTGATTTTTTTGCTCGTTTTTGCTCTATATTGATAACGGCAACAGGTACACGGTTGAAATATTCACAGAATATTTAGTTACACATATATTCACTTTAAAAATAAATAATTATACCATACCTACAAGAGACATGATTTTTTTGCCGTTTTTATAGATACGGTACGGAAACCTTTGTGCGCGAGTCCGACTCGCACTTGGCCGGTTTTTCCTATCTCGTTTCAACGCAAACTATGCGAGAACGAAAACATTAGTCAACCAGAAAGGTCAGTATTAAGGCTAACTGCCCTAAGCGCTGGACATACTAAAGTACCGGGTAAAAATCACTGAAGGCAATACAACCACCCACGTGTTTTAAAATACCCCATAAACTATCATTACAAGAATCTATTACCGCCACAAGATACCCAATTACTTCGAACAGCATGTTATAACAGTTGAGAACAACTTATAATTTACGGGTTTCGATATAAACCCTAATCTACATGAGCCGTGCAATACCGTAGGTGGTCGGCACCCAAACTGTTCTCTCCACTTGAGCGTGACAGTTTTCTCGGTCTGATGCTCAAGGAACCAGGGTATATTACGGCTGAAGACATTTTGACGTGGCCTATGTGACAAGCGAAAGAGAATATTGAACGAGTCAACTGCGTAAGTCGATACCCCTTGGTAAGACTGGTTGTCAGACTTTCGGGCTTCTGACGACCCGTAACGACTGTCAAAGATCCAAGAATGACAGCTGGGATAAACGGCTTAACGTGTTTTTTGAGGCACTGAGGAGTCTCGGGGGTGTAAAGATGGTCACCCATCCACGGACCAATCCCGGCAAGCGTAGCTTAACCTGATGGTTCGACCCGACCTGCTGTTATTACTTAGCCACGAGCTCCTCTAACTACATACTATACGCACAATATAAATATGGAATACGGCTATATTTTCTGACAGCTTCGTTCATAACTTGGACAGTACCCAAAATAGCGCCAGATGTGACAAAACAGTTATGGGCAACACACCCTCACCCCGACCCTCAATTTGTATATAATTGATTCAAATATTATTTTAAATTGCCGACCGTGCTTGATTGATACCGGAAGAACACATCAATACGTAGGCTTTAGGAGGGCAATTTGTAACTTACCGTTTGAACCAAAAAAGATGGATGGGACGAAATTAGTCTATCATTAGACTAATAAATAATTGGTTGGATGGTACGAATTACAGGTTAGTATTGAGATATTTCCCTCATTTTATTGCTGGAGCTATGAAATTGTCATGAAATGTCTGTCGGTGCAAAGTTTAATAAAGCAGTGTGTGGAACCACCACTGGTACTATAACAAAGTTTGCGTCAACCTAGTATCCACATACTGGAACTTAGATATTAGTTTATATGAGTGAGTTGCATGGAGATGAGTTGTAGAATTCAAATGGGCTGTTCAATTGGATTTTCATAATTTTTATGGCACCTAGCTAGCTAGCTTATGAATTGTCAATGAAGCTTATTAATGAATGGAACTGTACCATGTCAGTACGGGACCTTTTTTTACAAGTTGCCTTGCTTTCATGCTCACATTCGAAGAGAAGAGAATATACGGATGTTTTGCCTTGATCGAAGATTAACCACCATGCTTGTATATCATAGGAAGTCACAAATCCATCACATACTTTTGTCCAATGGCTGACTTCGACGAACAGCTGATTGAATATGAAATTATTCTACAAGAACGTAACCTCTGATCACAGTGAAAGTCTGGAGTTCTAGACATTTTCACTTCCTCAATGATCAGTAGAAGTAATGGAAAGTTGTCTGTTTGCACAATTATACGTCGTGGAAGCGTGACATCGGATATTGCGGGAAATGACGGGGCGCGAGCCATGTATTATGTATATGTGAGGACTGTGGTTAACGTGGATTGAAATGTTGGTTAATTTCATGTTGTGCATGTCTTTTAGTCTTTTTTCCATACGGACATCCATATGTCATATATACGATAGGTCGCACGTCAATGGTAACAGAATGACAGATAAACAACCACAATCTGTAATTTTGTCTATTCTTAAATTAAAGGGGTTTTTTCGACGGAAGAATAGACAGAACGACAGATAAATAATTACAATCTGTCATTTTGTCTATTCTTAAATTAAACGGGTTTTTTCGACGGAAGAATAGACAGAACGACAGATAAATAATTACAATCTGTCATTTTGTCTATTCTTAAATTAAAGGGGTTTTTTCGACGGAAGAATAGACAGAACGACAGATAAATAATTACAATCTGTCATTTTGTCTATTCTTAAATTAAACGGGTTTTTTCGACGGAAGAATAGACAGAACGACATATAAATAATCACAATCTGTCATTTTGTCTATTCTTAAATTAAACGGGTTTTTCGACGGAAGAATAGACAGAACCACAGATAAATAATCACAATCTGTCATTTTGTCTATTCTTAAATTAAACGGGTTTTTCGACGGAAGAATAGACAGAACCACAGATAAATAATCACAATCTGTCATTTTGTCTATTCTTCCGACGACAAAATCTGTTTAATTTAAGATCAGTCAGCTGATGACGCCTACCGAGTAGATCTCGGTAGGCGTCATCAGCTGTTTAGGATTAAGTCGCAACTCACCTATTACACCACAGTCCGTGACTAGTACGCGCTCAACGTTTCATTTTTCAGCTAATAACGTTAAGGGGTGGTAGGAGTTTGATAGTCAGATAGTCAGATAGTGGAAGTCTGATGTTATCAATGTTAGTGACAACACAGTCACAGCGGCAACCATCTGAAATTTAACCCAATTACTGGGGTTCGTGTTGATTAAGTACTTAAATTAGACCGGTGTCGCGGGGGCCCGGCTTTCAGGCCTGTGACAGCGGTATGACAGCAGTTGTGACAGGCAGCTTTATACGTTCACCGGGGCCGGGAAGGGTTTAGATAATGTCTGCATTTATGTTGTCAGCATTTCAAAATCACTTCCCAGGAACATTTTCAGGCAAAGTTAACGTCTTCCAACTCAAACTTATTTGAAAAAGAAATACGTACAAAGTAATCCATCAAATCAATATCAGGATACGACAAGCTCCTCAGTGATGGAGACATTACATTGCACCCCACTGAGGGGACCCTCTTGCCCAAAAAAAACCGAGAGTGCAGTTAATGTTATAAAAATGTTGGGGACAGAATAGTGGGTGGGTAAAAAACGTAATTGAAATGGCTTTGGGTTCCGTTACTATGATATAGTTTAAAAAAAAAGAAGACTAAGGCCCGCATTACAGGACCCTAATTTTTCGACGAATAAGTTTCAACAAAGGCTTTAAATTAGTTTTAAGTAATGCTTTAGTCTTGCTTGAGTGAGGTTCTGTAATACGGACCTTAGAACTATTTAAGGTACTCCACCAGATGAGTTAGAATGTAGAAAATATTAGTTAGGCAAGTTAACCGATACTGAGTTGGTGAAATACGCCATAAAAAGGTTTATAAGCAAATAAGTTAATGTTGGTTACGTTTACATGTTTTTTGATGCTGTTGCTGTTTCTTCACTACCTATTTGGGTTTCTTCAATGCCAGCATCTACCATGCAGCATGCCAGTATTCTGATTCAGCGCCTGATTAGTTCCTATGCTGCCATACATGGAGTTGTTTGTATAAAAATACCATTTTATCTAAATTAACATCTGTATAAATCTGCAAAACTACATAATTTTTCTGCCGCACCGTTTTTCTATTACATTTAATTGGATCATATGACACCCACTACACATGATAACAGGTATTTAATTTAAGGTCCTTCCATTCTTGTATATCTTACGGAACCCAAACTATTTCCCTCTAAACTCTCTGTAACGCACGTGCTGTGCCCTCCCTAACTATTATGTAAGCAAAATGTTGAATCAGAGGCCCGTGTTACTGTGCCCGTGTGAAGTCGACGTGGTTTAATTATGTTCACGCTAGGGTGCTTGGGTATAGTTAGAAGTCTTTATGTCTTGGTAAAAGGGGATTGCGAAAAACATGCAGTTTTTGTATTATAGTCGCAGAGACTGGATCCAAAAAGGTTTATACGTCCTACAATGGCAGGATATACATTCAACTACTAGATAATTATACTACCACTGGAAAATCGTGGCATTCTTGTTTTATACGTAACTTAGCTATAAAAGATTTTAGAACTGGCTTATATCTAGCAGTTGACTACGACGACGGTTCAAAACTTGTTGATTAAATTGTCTAGTTTTTGTTTTGTGAGATAATTTGTAATCTGAAGTCGATTCGAACTTCATTTGAATCCACCATGTTATACCATTGTAATTCACTGAGGTAATCCTTATTTACGGAACTATGCAAATTGTAAGGCTTGGTACACAAATATGTAGCGATCGCCAATTGCGTATCATAATGAATTAAATTATGCAAAAAATCTTGTTCGCAATGCAAATGGGTTTGACATAGTGAATTTCCGCGTAAAATATTGGTGAATATGTTTATTTTGTGCCAAATATGTGTGACGTAAGTTACAACTACATACATATTTATTGTACTTATATTCTAGCTTCTAGTGTTACTTTATTTACTGACACTGAATACTACATTTAATAGCCCCCTCACACGTATGGCAAGGCAATGATAGGCAATGATAGGTCCAACTTGTCGGATTACCCTATTGATATTTTCTCTATGAGTTTCGCTTCGTACAGACGCTCCCTATTTAAAAAGTACGATGAGTGTTCGTCTGTCTAGCTCTAATTGGTTTGATTTATAGTGTTCTAGATTACTAAACACACCATAGATCTACTAAACACACTTTTTGAATGTTCTCCGTTGTCTCTAATTTTTCATACGTCAATGCATACCTGTCATTTGCATGGTTACTGAAATGCCTATTTTAGATGTTAATTAATTGAATTGTAAGTGACTGTGCTGTTGGTGTGCTTATTCATAAATAAATAAATAAATATGTTGTTGATACAAGAAAACAGCCTATTTGTCATGGTAATATCTTCGTGCTCGTGTCATGGTAATATGTTCTTGCTCGTGTCATGGAATATCTTCATGCTCGTAGCACGGTAATATTTTCGTGCTGGTGTCATAGTAATATTTTCATGCTGGTGGCGCGGTAATATCTTCGTGCTCGTGTCATGGTGGTAAACTAGAAAAAGCAACACGTTGAGGTTTTGTGAGAACTGCGGAAGAGACCTTTTACCTGGCAGTGCAGTGGATCAGGTTTTTAAATAGGTTCAATGACTAAGAATTATAACGTTGAACAAAAATCGTGCTATCACAAATAAACAACATCACAAACACCATCATAGCCAAATCGAACAGTACTCTAAACAGACACGGAATCAGTAATTCGCCAAACATCAACACGTGCTAAGTAAATATGAATACTGTACTAGCGGTGGTGATAAAATCAATAGATGTGTAACATGGTTAACGCATCGGTAGTCGCCACAAACGTGCCAGTGCACATGGCAATACTATTACATGGTGTTATGCACGCAGTTTTATTTGTAGGGTTAGCAGTATTGTAAATATTGGTCATTGAAATAGACGTAAACTAATGGATGTTAGATAAGGCGAAGCTAAAAAAGGTTTTGCAAGCGAAGTCTTTATTAGCAAAAGGAGTAAGAGGGATTGTTTTAGATGGACCGTGGAACTTGAAAGATACATTGATGCTTCTGCTTGGATTGGTACTACGTTCGTGCAGGTTTCTTGCTGTGGTAAAAAGTTTAGCAACTCAGTAAGGTCATCAAAATCAGAAATCTTTATTTATCTCAACATCATATTACAGGCGCTGGCTAATTAAATGCACAATAAGGTGTCTGAGGTAGAAAGATCCTGACTAAGAGATCACCCGGCTCTCTCAGATAGGAATTTAAAAAACGATTAAACTCAGATGTTATCCATACTAATATTATAAATTCGAAAGTTATTTTGTCTATCTGTCTGTCTGTCTGTATGTTACCTTTTCACGCCTAAACTATTGAACGGATTTCGTCAGGACACAGATGACATCCTGGGAAAGGACATAGGCTCCTTTTTGTTTAAATAATAATCCTGTAGGGGTTGATATAGGGAATAAAAGTTAGTGTAGAAAACCCAGCATTTCTTAAGTATCTCCCGGTAGTGCGTTCCCGTGGTACGATATCCGACATCCACGCGTTTGTTTTGTTAAACATGGAACTCGTAAATTTGAAGCAAGTTTTATTGACTGATACCTAACTTGACTTAACTGCTTTCAAACTGATAAATATTATCAGTTTGAAAGCAGTTCTTACTAATGCTAGTTTACAAAATTCAGAGGTTATTTAATAGTCCATGGTGCGTCGTTCGTACAGATCGTCAATAGTTGCTATGCAATCGTAGTTAGCAATTGCCTTGTTTACCTATACTTCCTATACCTCACAATTTTGAGCATCTGACTTAATGAGAATTACCCCTCTCTGGTTTAATACAGTTCAGCATGAGGTTCAGTCTTGTTCACATTCTAAACTAGAAGGATCGTCAGCTTCTCGCCCTCCTCGTTTAAACCTAGATATTCATTATACAACTCATTTGTGGTATAATTAATTAGTGCACTCAATCGTAAAAAAGAGGTGAGTTCTATAGCACTATTAATAGTATAGAATAAAATGCACGTGCATCTATGCGTTTGCCCTTGACATGACTACTAGCTAGCTTAGTCGACACATAGATACATGAGCTATGCAATGAGGAAACACAAATTGTATGGAAATATCTGTAGAAGTGTAAATAGTTGAGAATAGTTTATTTATTTATACTTGATGTTTATTTTTAAACGTAATTGTTCACATAATTGTTCAAAGTGTATACCTACATAAGCTTATAGTTCTTTACTATATTATTTATTTATTCTGTGGCTGTACATTATGTCTTTACAAGGTTGCTGTTAGGCTGGTCATTTATTCTAAAGAGGAAGGGCAATTTTCTTATATTAGTAAAAAAATCTCTTAACATTATAAGTGACTACTCGTAGTTTAGAAATCAATCAATCTGCCTAGCCTTTTCCCAACTCTGTTGGGGTCGGCTTCCAGTCTAACCGGATGCAGCTGAATACCAGTATTATACATGGAGCGACTGCCTATCTGACCTTCACAAGCCAGTATCTGGTTAAACCCCTAGTACCCGTAGTTTAGAAATGATTTAAGTTAATCAATTTTAAACCATACAGATTTTACTTACTCGGTCATAAGGACTATCGGTATTTAGTTCGTCGCATCAATCACAACTAGGGAATGCAATCTCGTCTCGCCGAGATCCCGATCTCGCGAGATCCCGGCCATATTTTACGAGATTGTATCTCGTCAAATTTCGTACGAGATCTCGCGAGATAACGAGATCGACAAATGCAGCGTGACGACGTGTATTTCATAGCGCGGCTGCGCGCGAAATGAATCACACTTCATGAAAAAAATATCACACTTCATGAAAAGCTGCAAAAATCGCTGAAGGCACTGAAACAGCCCACTGCTCGCTCAACAAATTCTACAACAAATACTTTAGACATTTTAATAAAAAAAGAAATGAATTTGTACGAAGCTGGTGGAGTAAGAGGGGAACTTTTAAACTTCGTACATAACTGTGGTTCCCACAAGTGTTGAGGCAGAACGAGCTTTTTCAGCAGCAGGGTATTTGGCATGCAAAATCAGAAGTCGTCTGTCAGATGATACTCTCGACATGATGTGTTTTTTGAGAAGCCATTTTCAGACAAACTAACTTGCCTTTCCGTACCTTGATAACTTCATCTGACTTCTACTTTAAACTTCTTTTATTTGATTAATACGATCTCACAACATTTATTTAAGAACTTGTGAAGTTAAGTTTTTGTTTTGTTGTATTTATTTACCATAAGTAATGTTCCTATTACTCTTAATTATTGAAACTAAAGTAATATTTTACAAAAGACTAAATATAGATAATTATTGTTTTGTTACCAATATTGTAAGAATTTGAACTGATTAGCTACAGTAGGTATAATAATTATAGACATAAACAAGTGTTATTAGAGTTAGAGACAAAATAATAAGTACTCTGTTGATTTTTAAAATAAAACTTACATTATTTTTATAACTAAGCAACGCAGTTTCTATTTAATTACATATCATGTCAATTACTAGTTCTTAAAACAAGCATTTGCATATGTTTTAATTGCAATTCTCCCAATCTCGCGAGATCCCGTAATTGCGAGATCCTCGCGAGACTGGGTTTTGAGTCTCGCGAGATCTCGCTAGGCGGAAATCTCGTACGAGATTGCATTCCCTAATCACAACATGCTATCAAACATTACAATCATCCAAAATCAAATAGGTACCATTAACAAAATCTAACCCTCTTAGTACAGCACAGAATAGTTGTAAAATAATGTAAGGGGGTGGACACAATCGATTGGCGTAGCACGTTGTGTGTGAGACGTCGTATTATTGCGGGGGTGTGTATAACGCATAAAACATGACTGATGATTGTAGATATTGACAGATATGAGAAATGAAGGAAGTTAATTTAGTTTCCTTGCTTTTGTGAAGCTGGTCATTCCGGGGATCTGGTTGCTTTACAGGATCCTTTCTTAAGATTGTAAAAAAGCAACTGAAGTAATATTCCTACAATCAATACTATTGTTTTATCGAATGAATGATATGAATATCATTGCCTGCTATGTAATGATGTATCCGTACCAAAGTCCAAAAGTGAAATAGCATAGAAACTGGAAAGGATCAAAGTTGTTGATATTAGTGTAATTACTGGCATATCTGGCAATGCTACCCATCTTTCACAAGTAAACTGTGAGTGTTTTAGGTTTAATGCCAGCGAAATATTCAACTCGAATGCCTGTATGCGTCCGGAAAAAACTGGACGCAAAAAACTCATTCATACAAAAAACAACAGAAAATAATAAACGATATTGAATTGTATAACCGTGTGCCAAACATCAGTGCTCTGGTTTAAGCAAAAAATCAAGATAGTCTTACATAAAAATAAATGTCTTTTATTCTGTAAAAAGTATTAGGTACCGATAGGTGCACAAATAGTACCTACACAATACACGATATACCTACCGTTTTAAAAAGAATACGCCACACAATATTAATGATACGCCGAATCGTATCATTGAACAATTTCGCTACATTTGTGTCAGCGACGCTGTTGTGTCCCGGGATTTAGATTAATGATACGATACCATATAAATATTGGAAAGTCAAACTTAATGGAAGTTGAAAAATGATTTATCATTGTATGACATTATTGCCATTTTTAATTGTGTTATTTTTGGCTTCCGGGGTTAAGAGAGTTCGAAATTAGAGCAGTTAACGTGAATTTGCACTTTATCGAATAAAAATTGTGTTAAAGTAAGTGTGAAAATTGCGCAGCCAGGTGGACTAAAATAAGAAGCCTTAAAAATAACTAAATCGTGTCGTGAAGCGAGACACAATAAGCCAAGTTGATTGATTGATTACAGTTAGTAGATAAGATATAGTGAAAAAGGTGTTACGACGTCTAGAAAGGTGTACTGACCAAGTTATGAATCCAAGTTAAAAACAGTTTTAAGTTAGGTAGAGAATGTAAGCTTGAAATCTGTGAGTTTTAACCCTTATATTACCTATCGTAACGTGGATCCATGCGAGAAACAATGGCTTTTTAATTGTTCCTGTAATTACGGCATAAGAAAGGTTAAAGCGAGATAAATTTTGATATATATCTAAAACTTTTTCTTATTACATACAAACCACATCACGCCTGGTAGTCCCCGAAGGGTAAGACAGAGGTGTACCTATTATAGGTACACCTCTGTCTTAATAGTACACCTACATTTTCCTATTATACCTACTACTATATACTACTACTATTATACTACTACTTATTTTCAAAATAGGGAGAAAGGAGTTTTCAAGCAAAGACTAATAGATTCTCGCAAAGTAGACTTGGACATGTGGTGGCTATTCGTTCAATCGAATTTCTGACACCAAGTTATTGAACGAATTAATCTTTCGAACAAACTAGTCACACACATTAAACTAAACAATCAACAATGATAATCCTTGTTTATACGGACAGCAAAAAATAATCCCAATAGAGCGTTACAATACAATTTCAACCAATAACCGTAAACGGAGATTATCTCTAATACTAACCGCAAATGACAATATTTCCCATCACTCATAACGACATGACGTTACAAACGTCAAACTTGAACTTGACATTTGAAAGGGGGCCCAACAATGAGGCCCCAATTAAAATGTATTTAGAAAACTAATCCGTGTAAAAAGCAAGATGTCTACCTCGTGAAACAAGCGAAAACATGCGACTCATGTTACCCTTCAAATAGTACATGAATATTTGCATAAGATTTGCAATGGTAACAGTAGACAGACAGGACGTGGACTGGGATGAGGCCAAACTAAAAAACAACTTAAAACTTTAGAGGGTAAAGTACAATTTTGATTGCAAGTTTTTTGTTGCAGATGTAATTTAAACTTCAAGTAACAAAGTTTAACTAATTGAAACCGACAGATCCTTTGTGTTACATCACTTGAAGGTTAAATATTGGTAGTAAAGTTATGGTTTGTGAGAGAGATTAAAATATAGAGTGCTTGATTGTACATGAAATTGAGAACATAACTAAAACACTGGAGAAACAAATTAAGAAGTTATTTATAAACTTTAGGTAACGGATCGGGGCTAAAAAAGGGTTGTCGGTTCAGTTTACACAATATCCCAGAAATAATCGAGTTACGAAACCACGCAAAAACATTATTTCATCGAAAAGTCGCACCAAAAACCATAACAATCGGATTTATCATCCCGAACAGTGACATCTCTATTGTAGATAAAATCTAAAAAAACTTAAACATCTAAATAATAAAAACGAAACCACGACTAAAATAAGATCCCACAAAATTCGCACAAATAAGTAAAAAACCAAATTTCGATTTCGTTTGGGAAAAAAATTGGACAGACCCTAAAATTGCAAGATGGGACACCCCTAATATATTTTTTATGCAATCCAAGAAGGGTGCAAAATAAAGTTGCAATTTTAAGACGTTGCGATTGGACAGACATCGCTAGGGGTGACACCCAAGAGTGAAGGGCGGAACGTGTAAGGGTAAATGTAGGGTCTGTGTAAAGATTATTAATTTTTGAAGATGTATACCCCCAGGGGATAAAGTCTAAGAATTTATTAAGGGGGAACTGGATCTAGACTATGTTATGATATTAATACGTATTACGTAGCCATGTTTGTAAGGAGTAATAAAATATTATATAAGTAGATCGCTGGATGAGCTGGATAGCTTCCGTAAAAACTGGAAAGAGGACGCGCGAGCTCGCGAAAACTGGAGGGAGAGAGAAACTGGAAGGTAGGCTAGTAACAAAATAAATGAAATTATGAAATTGAACTATAATTTGAAAAAAAAAGCAATATTTAAATAGAAACGTAAAGTTAGTAGAGTTATAATATTGAATTTTCTTATTAATCAGAGTAAACCTGACTTGATAATAAAAAAAATCTGTAGAATATACTAACAAGTTCTCGGATATTTCTAGAGCTATATCAAAAAAACCAAGAGCATTCTACACGTTACAATCATGTAATTTAAGATTGAAATGCCACTCCACTTATAACAATTACACAACGCTCCTTACATATTATTTACTTACTGTAGTTTCAACACAATCAATAATTTCACGTAATTATCACAATAAAAGGAACCAAGAAGACGCCAAAGAATAAAAAGAAATGAAATCTGTACTTAATTTGAATTTTAATCCTTTTCTCGTAAGAAAACAATAGGCGTAATAAATCAAAATATTTTACTATGACAATGACGTCACGGCATGCGCGTACGACGATCTACAATAGGATTTCTCAATATCAATGACATTAGACGGCGTTATCAAAGGCGTTGAACAAATTTATGAGCCGTAAAACCCATTACAATTATTCGTACACAATAAATCATAGGAAACGTATGGTTGGACCATGGTAACAGTATAATTTCTCGGTACTAAGATTTGGTTATGGGTCGTTGGGTAAATTGATAGAATCGGATAATACAAAAACGTGTGTAAAGCTCGATTTTTTCTATTAGGGGTAATCACGAACCGAAAAGACGATTTAGTCATGGATAGTAATAAAATGTCAAGTTGTATAAGCTGCATACATACATCCGTGATTGTTAGCTGAAAATTATGGCTAAAGATGCTATATCGAGATAAAAAACCGTCAAGTTCTACAATGAATCCGTTACAAAAAAACATTACCCTTCTTCTGGGGCAGTGGGGTAACAAGAAACGAAGAAAACTGATAATAAATCCACACTTCAGAACACGCTAAGCAGAAAAAAAACTCATCATTGACCCAAAACCTTTGGAGCTTCAATCATAACACGTCAAAAATGACGTCTTCACAAAACTGCAAGATGCAACGGACTGCAAACAATTGACAATAGAACTGCCGACAAATATGAAAACCGGACAGATGTTGGAGCCAAGATTTACTTGAAAATACGAATAATCGGCGTGCGACTCGACTTCCGTGTTGCAAGACCGGTTCGTAGTGTTAAAAATAATGTTACCATTCAACAATTGGCTACTTGGGAGCATTTGGATTGTGAGAAAAAGTGTAGTCAGAGACGGATGCCTATTTGTTTTATTTTTAGATTTAAATTCTGTATTCTTGAATGGTTTTATCAAAGGTTTTTAGAGGTCAGACTTGAATACGACGGATTTAGAATTTATTGATCCGTAATGCTAATAAGGTAAGACGAATAGAATATGAAAAAAAAAACAAGTAAGTATTATTTTAGTCGATTTAAAAAGAGAATATTTGAAGACGGGACGGTGCAATAATAAAAATGTACAAAAACAAAGTGTGCAAAATAGCCACGATAAAAGATGTTTCTATCAATCAGATGTTAATATTTTTATTGTTGTTCGCTTTATCATAATGTTTATCTTTTTAGTTACGATATTTTCTAACGTTACATAATATTCACAATTATTTTTTTCAATCCACGTCACCCACATTCACTAGTTATGCAAAGAGTTCAAGAGATCGCAAGTTCTTTCAAATTCTTTGACAGGTTTCACAATCAATTTCTATGCAGTGACCTTAAAATGCCCTCCTTATTCCGTAATCTAATATTTAGCAATATGATTATCGATAATGCTATTAAGATTACAATCCAACCCGTTAGATCTAAACAAGATAAAAATGTTCAACAAAGGAACTTTCTCAACTAACAAAATGTTTTAAACGTTATGAAATGTCATTGTTGACCCAAGGGTTGCACCCTTTCTTGTCTTACTTACCCCTTCTCGTCATAGATTGTCATGACAATGTCAGAATTTGCAACGTGACAAGTCATGTCAGAGCAGAAATGCAGTTTGATGAGGTTCAAATGAATGCAGCGGAGAGAGGTTCGTTCACACGACCCCGTTGTCGATCAACTCGTGTATCGGTTACTTCCCTAATGGGGTTCGTAGCTTCAAACAAAGGTAGGTACAGGTGGACTGTCTGGCGTTAAATGTAATAACAATTTTATATTGAACGTGCAATTCGAGCAACAGTGTGATATCGGTATGTTCTTACTCGCATTCAATATTGAAAGGAGCAAGAGTAAGACTATTCACGCTGTCGATGCTGATACAATCTAAGTAACGTACAAAAGAGATTCAGAAAGGAATCAAGAGTTGGTTAGTGACTGCATTCTGTATTCATAATATTTGCACGCTGTTACACAGGATCAAATTGCAAAAGTTATGGAAACCATAGCAAAATTAACAGTTGTGTTTAATCAAGGCAATGTTTATGCGCTGAAGCCTCACGATCACTTTTAAGGATTCATTGCGCAAATTCGCAATATTAACGTTAGCTAAAATAATTTCCCCTTCATAACTTTATCAGGTTTTCAATAAACAGAAGATATTATACTCAAAACTTTTCTCACACAACCACGAAAACAAATGTTTGATTCTACAAAAAATAAGTATGAATAAAGACTTCCCTTCAAATGCATTATTCTCAAAATGACATGCAACTAGTTCTATTCTGAAACTTTGCAATAAACAAGCCCAAATGTTGCTCCCCGTTTCCTTATCTATTCAGAAATCTGTCATCTCATCAAATACTTGTTTTCCCTTGTTTCCAAAAATATCATTTGAACAAACGCCCCGATATTCAAGAATGTGATATACTTTTGCATTAACAAACTTATTGGTAGCATCTAAAATTATACTATGATGTTTACCACCTGGAGTTAGGGATTCATTTTCTTTGTTTACAGTTTCTTGGAGTGCATCAACTGTTGGTGTTATTTGATCTAATAAATCGCTAGATAAAGTAAGGGGCTTGCGGTATTCAATGGTGCTACCAAGTGAAGAAAAATAGCCCAAATCGTAAATATTGTAACGTTATAGTTTGGCATTTCCTTCGCTCGGGGAAGTTTGTTGGAGATCGTATTTTATGTTTGCATTGCATTATAAGTTGGGACCGATAAATAAACGGAAATATTATGTTTCCATACCGCAGTAACTATCAGTGCGAATTTATTAACTTTAGATTTACATTTACCAGAAGTTGCATCGTTTGTGGCAATAGTTTTATGAATAACCGTTAGTTTTGAATTACTAGATCCAAATACATGTTATTTTCTCAGAGGCGAAACAAATAAAGTATCCGTGCTGTTCACTGACAGTCTGAAATTCACATACCTAACTGTGATATTAAACCAAGTCAGAATGAAACTAAGGAGAAACATTCTCGGAATGTTAACTCGTGTGAATTTATGGAGTATGAGCCTTTAGCAATAACGCTGAAGTATCTAGCAAATTGCTAGCCGAAGGATATTAGGTACTAAATACTATTACTCTTGGGTCTTAGAAAACTTTCGCCAGACGAGACAATATAATTTGCATGATTCATTTTGGTTTCTGATCATGAAATTGTTTAACAATTTCTTGGCCTCCGTAGAAATTAATGCTTAGGACAAGGATACAATCTCTTCAGCTGTCAGGCCGTAATAAATTATTTGACTAGATGCGTCGGATAATCTGAAATTTAACTATTTTTTTAACGATGTTTGTTCCGCTCTTTCAACTTCCTCTTCTGAACGGTTATTATTCCCTTAAACCTAAACGTAAATAGATACACAGATGCAGTTCCGTATTACAATATCTCTATAATATTAACTGCATTAGAATGGATTAGAGCAACAAAAAGGATCAAACCAATTGTCTAACATAGCTTTAGGGCACTACACAAATGTTAACTGACGCATAAGAGATTTTTACGCCAACTGTCTATGGATGCAACCATAAAGGGTGCAGCCCTAAGCGAAACTAACGCAAGTTAAGGATTGGCCAACATGTCATAAGCGTCTATTAATTTAAATTTGGAACAAGTTGTCTATCTCCAAGTACAGTAGTCTATTCTTCTATTGTCAATGTTTTGTTAAAAACAGGATTTGTGCTCCAAAGAGGTCATGGTCATTTTCTATGGTGTCCACGAAGGTAAACTTGTTTTGTCTATTTTTTGTGAAGCGAAACTAAAAAGTTTTGATCGAGAATAAAAACTTCGTAGATGGAGCAATGGTAGAAACTCAAGTATGGCGTAATGCCGGTGAAGGGAATTATTAGGATTTCGTAATGCTAGCTCACCTAGTCATTGTATGACGTTGAATACCTAATGTAAAGCGAAGTTTCCCATCATTTTTCCTTATTAAAATAGCAAATGGATAAAGCAATGGATGATATACAGGCTGTAAGGGTAAACAGTCTTGTCATTCAAACCATGGGTAGTTGACTTAAATATAAAAATAAATGACCGAACACAACAAAAAAAAACGTCATTTTCATTAAAAGATTTTAAAAAGTTTCTATCCGACACCGTGCTCTCTAGTGAAACAGCTGACTGACTAAGGGAGGGGTCGCGCTCGCGGCCGGTCAGTTCACATCCCGTACCCCCCGCCCGTGTTGAGACGCAAGTTCGTTGCCCTAGCGCATAGGACAACGAACTTGCGTCTCTTGTGGTAAAATGTAGAATTAAAAAAAAGAAAAAAAAAGTTGTAATTTTCCATTGATTTTACGTTCTATAAATGAAACCAAACCACTGGTTGCAAGGATAACGGTGTTTACCCTAACACCCTGTATAAAAGCACTATGGAAACAAGACTAAGAAGTAAACGAACAATCAATGCTACCGGCTACACATGAGACTACCCTACATTTCCAGTTTATGCTGATCTCGCATTTTATAGGATTCCCGTACAATGCAAGGTCAGCTTATACTGGAAATGTATAGCCTGATGTGTGGCCATGTGGACCTATTACTTGAGGAAAAAATATAACTTCTCTTAATAATTCTATTTAAATAAAAACTACAGGAAACGAAATGTCGACTAACTAACAGGTATTAAATATCAAAGTTGCATTTTAAGATGCAAATAACACCTGTAACAGATTTAAACGTGACACAGCGCATACAGCTGAACAAATTAATAATTTCCTTAGAGCTGATCTCGATTCAAGTAATAATTCTTATTAGTATTACCACGTGAAGTGTATGAATGTTGAACAAGCCGCTAAACTTGTTCGCATAACGAATAATGATAATGATCCCGCATTTATAATGATATATTTTATTAGAGCATTGTGAGCCAAACAAGACGGATTGAATAACTCCTTGAGAAGGGTTACGGAGATTTCGCAGATGGTAACTGAACATCACATTTTAAA
This sequence comes from Lithophane semibrunnea, assembly GCA_947363905.1. Taxonomy (NCBI): domain Eukaryota; kingdom Metazoa; phylum Arthropoda; class Insecta; order Lepidoptera; family Noctuidae; genus Lithophane; species Lithophane semibrunnea. The sequence continues at coordinate 16,835,007 of OX376194.1, forward strand.
AAGTATAATTATGGTATTATTGAATTTCAATGAGAAAACTAACTTCATTGGACATCTAAATCGTAGGTTGTTAGTTAAATCCTATGAGACTTAAAAGAATGACACAATGAATAATAATCTAATTGTGGCCTTATAAGATTGTTTGAAATCATATACAAGAGTCACAGTGAGCACGTAATTCTGATAATCTTATAAGCTTTGTGAATCAATGTTATCAACTGTTTTTACGGATATATGCTATAGATTTCGTGATTGTTTCAAATGTAAATGATAAGAAATTTAAAATTAGCGACCTGGTAAGCGGTGCTTTTATTATTTAGATAAAACATACATAATATTATCATTTTCGATATTAGGGTTCTTTAATAAAGGCATCGCACAAAATCAGTCGGATTTTCTTCGAAAACCGTGTATATGTGCAGAAGATCTTTCAAGGTGCCATCACGCCCCAAAACTCAAACCACTTACCGTATCCTAAGTCACAGTAACAGAACGAGTATCTTATAATCCGGCTAGTTAGCGCACCCAATTTGCGTCCGCCAAGGGTCGCTGCGTACGCGCAACGATTGTTCCCATTCATTGAACACCGCGCAAAAAATATGTCAAACTTGCACTGGCATGGAACGGTCAAATTGTGATTTATCTCAATATAAAAAGGGCGAGAAGAATTGAGTGTTTCTTGTGTTGAGAATTGGAAGACGTGGAATAGCGACAGAATTTCGGTTGCATGCTTTGATGTAGATAGGATATCATTGGTTTGTTCCCCTTAAGTAAAGTCCCTTCCCCATAAGGAATTATAAGAGGAAGATGTTAATGTAATGCGTCAAGCCCAACCAAATTTTTGGTGGTATAATGTCATACATTGGGTCGGTCAGGAGTGAGCCTCAATATCTAGTTACTATACTTACGCACCTTACCTATCAAGGCAGATATCTTACATAAAAACCATAATTTATATCCCAAACATTTACCCATTGGTAGCCGCCATAGTAATCTCTAAACTGACCGTTTAGGGTGTTTTAACGGTGAGTTTAGGGCGGTCAATGTTAGTTGTTGTAAAGGATGGCTTCAACTAATTCATGATGTTTCAGTAATATTGAGAACCCAGTTTTTCAAAAGTCTTAATCAGAATAAAGAAAAAAAACTTAATTCAGAAAAGTCATAAAATCAACATGGAACACTTGCTATTCTAGTCTGTCGATTGATTCCATGCGATTGTTGTAGTCAGTGATAGATAAGTCAATAGTTACGTCATAACAGTATATCGTGATCCACTATTTCAGACCCGCTTACATCGCTCCGATAGCCGTGATCGTCTAGTGGTTAGGACCCTACGTTGTGGCCGTAGTAACCCAGGTTCGAATCCTGGTCACGGCAGTGTTCAATACTGTCATGGCGGAGTATATCTTTTGCATTATTTTTTTGAATACTTACTTTTTTGTTTTTAAATGATTTTATAAAAACAAAAGGAAACAACGAATTATTATTTTTATTGGTATAGTTAGTCATTTAATTTTGTACCTAGTGTAAAGTCTAATTAAATCTTAATAATGAAAGAAGACTAGGTTCATTATTGTTTTATTACCAAACTACGGCAAGCTAAAAATGAGGGTTTTTTAATTCTTCAAAAAAATAACTTATACTATATGACTGCAGGACTGAGATTATGATCCAGCTTATTGCGACACCTAGTGAGCGGTAGCAGAACTACGGATGCTGAAATAGTATGCAATCGAAATCACAGATGGCGCTGTTTTATTAACTGTGTAAATACTCAATAGATGGCGCTAAAAGTTTTCTACTACTCGACCCTAGATGGCTCATAAAACTGTTTACTAACTGTTCGAAAAGTTGAAACTAGATGGCGCTACGAGATCATTCTAAAGTTAGGAAAAGCGAAGCGCGTTGTAGATAATGTTACGAAAGTTTTCGCCGCACCTGTATTGTTCTATAGACATGGGGATTTCGAATACAATTTGCTACAATGTGATTTGTTAACCACATGCTGCTGAAGTAAGAGCTTTTGTTTCATTGTTTTAGGTATTGTGGGTAAGTAGATTTCCGTGCTTTTTTGTGTTAAGTGCAGTTTGTATTTTTATTTGTTGATCGTAGTGAATTTATGACAAGACAGACTACCTATTAAAATTTGGTGACTATTTTAAAACAGATGACAAATACCATGAAAACATACCTACCTACAATAAATTAGTCAGATACCTACTTAAATAAAAATCTATACTCATATTATAAAGCTGAAGTTTGTTTGTTTGAACGCGATAATCTCAGGAACTACTGATTGAAATTGAAAAAAATATGTTTGTGTTGGATAGTCCATTTATTGAGGAAGGCTATGGCTATATAACATCACGCTACGACCAATAGGAGCTGAGCATAAAAGAAAAATGTTGCAATATCGGGAAAAAATATTCCTTTTTGAGAGCTTCCGTTGCGTGCGCTGCGTAAACGGTTTAAGTTACGCAAATATCATGTATGATGGAGTTGTTCCCCTTTAAAATTTCAATCTTTTAAAGTTGACTCACTATAATCTTTTGTATGGTAATCAAATTTGTTCGAAATTAATGCATTATTTGCGAAGGAGTTTTATCAACATTATGTTAATTCTTATTCAAATAAATAGTTTTAACATCAAGGGCAATGTAGCAGTAAAATACTTTTTAATTCATTCGAATCGGACATTTAATTTCGAAGTTATCAAGAGTTTAAAAATACAATACGCGAACCTTTCGACGCCGGGCGCCGCGCCGCTGCGCCGCTACGACGTTCCCTACTCTAGTGAGGAGAGGATGGGCACACGGGTAGACCATGGAATAGGACATGGGATACTTTTTATCACTATATTCCCACGGGATAGAGACCTACGCGGGTGAAACCGCGGGGCACAGCTAGTCATAGATATACTTAATTACCAAAATCTTAACTCAGCCAAACGTTCGTCACGGTAATATTTCACTTGAGACACTACCATAAAAAACTTCAGAGAACCATGGACAGGATGAAGCGACTGTGAAGATTGACAACCATATATCAAGACATTAGCCGACGTTTATTGCAGGAATGCGAGATAAAAGTGCGTTGTATGATTCATACTATTATTATCTGCGAACTTGAATACCTATTACGAAAGAAGTAATCATCTAGGAGTTGGACTAAAACAGTCAGAAGAGACAAAAAAAATATTAGACAGATCAAGAAGTGAACTTAATTGTGACGAAACAAAATTGAAGTGTAGGTAATTATTAAGTGGGTAATACTTGGTAATTAATAAAAGAAGGTATCATCGAATAGTACCTATTTTATCTAATCATCAACAGTCAGTAGAAATGTGCATCACTTAAAATTATGGATATATCATCAGTACTTTTACATAGACAATGTTTGGCAGCAAGTTGTTTCCAGTTATGCGTCCCAATTTCGAAGAAAAAGCTGCAGGGTCGTTCGGTTTGGTCGTAGATTGAAAACCGAGTTAGCTAGCTGTGAAAGACTAATTGTCTTTTGACCTAGTATGTCGAGCGGGGGCTTGGGACTATCTATGGAATAAGACTTTAGGATTGACATTTACGACCACTAGGAGCACTGTGCTGTGCTACAAAATCATGCTCAGTGAAGTCTTCTTGTCACAGTCACGACGTGAAGCTGCCGAGTATTATTTCTGTTCTGTGCTGGGGGCCTAAACCGGCCACATTAGCAATTCCTCTAAAAACAGGTCATTTCCTGAATCCCAGTTGTCATTAGAAATTCCTCTAATTTGACACAAAAGCAATTCATAATTTGTGGATCATTTTACGAATCTCCATAAAAAACTGACAAATAGATGAATTATTTCGTAATATGAATCGCACGCCGATTTTACGATGATTCATAATAATTTTCATAATTATGATTCTGCTAAAGTGACCATTTTAAGCCCCCTATAATTCATTAGAGTTAGCTTAACTTTTGTATAAGCACCTGTTTCTGTGGCAAATAAACCAACTCTCATATTTCAATGAAACTTTTGTGATGATGACAGCACACTCTACACGATATTTTTTGGCGTGTCGTCTTATAATATACCACTTCGTCATTCCTTAAAGGCAGCAAATCGATTCGGGTTCACGTCATCCATGTTTACAATGTCTAGAATCATGATCATCAATATTTGGAATTCCCCGGGAGAAAAATATCTATCCTTACTATATTATTTTCAACAGATTTTGAGTAAATTTTTCAGAGCCATTCATAGATTCACGATGAACAATTTCCTCAAATGCACCGACAGTACATCATAGGTATTCACTTTATCGACACACTACACAAGATATTATGTTTTTTTGCTGTCATACAACTGATAATATGGTTTCTTATTGATCACTAATAAACTACGAACAAAGTGCATTATGTAGATAAGATGACACACTGACACCTTAGCATTATTAATTATTAATAGCGTGTTTATTGTCTATTGTTAACTTGTTCTGTTCTATTAGAATGGTTATGTGGCGCCATTTGATCGTTGGCATTATAATTAACATTATTAAGAAGTTAATAGCTCAGGTCAAGAGCCCGTATACGAAATTTTGTCTTTTTCCGATTTCGCAGCTTTGCGTGATTTTACAGACGTGACGTCATAATTGGAAAGATCTTTCATGTTGTGTACTAAAACTTATAGAAACACAGTTTTTCAACTGTAAAATCATGCCTTTAAAATCACGTAAATTAGCCAAATCGGCTATCTCAAGGCAAAAAGGTTCGGAGTTCCTTCGCTAATTTTATTTATTGCCTATCTCGTTTCATTCAGTGGTTATCAACAAAAATATAATTAACTAGCTTTAGCATAGGGCTTCGCCCGTGTGGATGTCGGAAAATATCCTACATCCAGATTATACTCTATCTGTGTGCCAAATATGATTTAAATCCATTCTGCCGTTTTTGCATTATTGAGTAACAAACATCTAAACATAGAAACTTTCACATTTATTTATAGTAGGATTATTTGTTTATTAATTTAAAATTGATCTCAGATCTTTTGACCTTAAGAAAATTTAAGATTTATTTCATATATTTTTTTCCTTAAAAAACACAGGTCCTTATGACATTTGTATTACCATTTATTTCTAAGGTTCGACTCAGGTCGGGAAGGGTAATTGGGGTGTTCCGTTCAAAAATTCTCACTTTCGACGTGATTGGTACTGTGAAAGGTTTCGCCCCCAATCACAACCCTGCTTAACCCCTCGAAGATAGAGGGTGTGACGGTGTAAAATATCAATCGATATTACTCAAATGTACAGAACTATAAATGATAAAAAGAGGAGCTCGTGGCTAAGTATTAACAGCCGCACGGGTCAATCCATCAGGTTAAGCCACGCTTGCCGGGGTTGTTCTGTGGATGGGTGATCTTTACATACGGAGACTCCTCCGTGCCTCGGAAAGCACGTTAAGCCGTTGGTCCCGGCTGTCATTTGTGGATCTTTGACAGTCGTTACGGGTAGTCAGATGCTCGAAAGTTTGACAACCAGTCTTACCAAGGGGTATCGTATTACCCAGTTACTGGGTTGTGGAGGTCAGATAGGCAGTCGCTCCATATAAAATACTGGTATTCAGCTGCATCCGGTTAGACTGGAAGCCGACCCCAACATAGTTGGGAAAAGGCTAGGCAGATGATGACAGAACCATAAATACACACGAATTTAGATTTGATAAAATTAAGTGAGATGAAAAAGTAGTTTGGTATTTAATATGAAAATGCAACATTATTTTGCAAAAAATTACAAAATTAAGGTAGTACCTATTTCAATAATTAGTAGGTACTAATAGGATTTGGCACACAGATTTGAGTTTTATAACCTGGATTAACACATAGGATACTTTTTGTCCCGGTATCGGTAGTACGTTTCCGTGGGATAATTTCCGACCTCTACGCGGGCGTACCCGCGGACAAAAGCGAGTCTTGTTTTGTATAAAATCAAGAGTGCAAATGTCATAATCCGTTGCACGCGTTGTCTACGTAGAACCAGTTTGTCCATTAACAGCAGGCATAGCATGAGCAGTGTTTTGTCGACGGAAGAGTAGACAAAAATGACGTTTCCTGTAGACAGGAGACAGTACGAGACGGCAGCAAAATAGAAAGAGTCAACTGCACTTTTTACGAAATTCACTCTTTTACATAATTCGACTCAGAATTCTTTGTTTTATCATAGGATTTATCGGTTGTCAGTGTAATTTTGACAGTAAAGATAGAAAACTTTCTTCCGAAATAGTCTACATATAAAAAGACCTAGACAAAGATCGTTAGAAATGAAAGACAAAATGACAGATTGTAGAAAGATTTCTACGGTGGATGTCAAAAATGAAGAAACGAACTGTCACTTTGTATAAAAAAAGCTATGTCTATTCTTCGTAGAGATAGAAAGCGCCATGCTACGCCTGCTGATGCAGTATTTTTTTATGATTGATTTTGCATGAAAGTCGAACAGTGCCATGATTTCCCCCGATAGGTTTTTGGAAAACGGAGTCTCCTTTGATCGTTTATTGTAGAAATACTAGTTAGAATATCCGTTTTTAGCTGTTGAAGTTTACATACCTCTATGAACTTGTTATTATGGTGTATAGATTGACGGCTTCATTAACTCATGCAGAGTAAACCAACACTGTACAAATCAAAGCCGTCTACATCAAACAAAGCAAGAGCGAAAAAAAAAAGTCCGAAGGAACCTTACCTACATCTAGGAGTATCTCATAAAAAATCCCTATACTTTACTGTGCCCATTACTTTGATTTACGTAAGAAAGAAACAATCTGCCCGGGCAAGGTAAATACTGCATAAATTATGCGTAATCGCCGCGTATGCCTTACATACTTAATGTTGTTCGGAATTAGATCGCCTACCTTGCTATATTGTTCAGTGGCCAATGAACCGTAGGGATCTTCATCTAAAGAGTAACTTAAACATGAGAATGGCATTCTAAGTTATAAGATGAACAGCCTTGCTTACGTACAAATAAGATTCGAGCGAAATGGACGATGGTTGTCCAAAAAGGCGAAAGGTCTACGTCCCATAGGGATTTTCATCTAAATAAAGTGTTACTTAAACATGAGAATGGTATTCTAAGTTGTTAGTTATACCTACAGCCTTGCTTAGGTAGAGCCAGCTGATTACTTTTAGCGACAATTCAGATTCGGCTTAAACATGCTATGGTTGTCCTAAAAAGCGAAGTCTTAAAGGTCGACGCCAGTCAACGCCAGTCAACGCCAAGATAAAAGACGACCGCATCTTGCTATTTACAGTATATGTGTAATTAGAATGAAGTGCGATCACCAATCCTCCGGTATGGTAACTCTTCTCTTACTATCATCGTATCTGTACGAACACAACTAAAAATAGCTCGTCTAGGTGGTATATCTACCAGTCCGACCTATTGCTTAGCATAAGTATAAGTCTATAATGTTTCGGCTGCTGAGACACAGGCCACCTCTCGGTGAGAGGGAGTGGGCACGCGGACCAGTGAGGGTTGGTAGATGTCTTCGAATATTTGGTTCTAGTACATGACGTTTTCGTCATGTTGTTTTCCTTCACCGTTTTGAGAGCAGTGATGAAATAATTCCCACAAAGTAATGCGGCTGTCAGGGTTCGAACTTACGACCTATAACTCGTAAGTCGCAGCCGTTACCACTGGAGCACCACTGCTCCCTGACTGATTGAATACAAGTAAATACAATTAGCTAGACTGTTCATTGAAAATTTATAGACGGTTCGTGTTCATTAGTGAACGTTTTATGTTCTGATATTATAATGATTGTAGAGACATATGGTATACCGAAGCCACATCAAATTAAGCGAGCGCTGTCCAACATCGGCACCTATAATTACAATGTATTTCAGCGGCTGGTTCTACTGTGTAGCCGTAATTGTGCTGAACTGTAGCAGCCGACGGCAAGCCTACACTGTCATTATAGTGCGATGGTGGAAAATGACAATGTTGGGTTTCTAAACCGAATATAGCAGCGGTAAAATTATATTAACAGCGTTGGCAGGTAGAAATGCTGAAATTGTTTCCTGGCTTTTTATTACTACACTAAAACTCTGGTGGTGGAAAATTTAACGTCATACTTTTCGAAATCAGCTTCTATAGCATACAGTATCAGAAAGTTGTGGTCAAATTAAAGTGTGATACGAACCAACAAATTGAACAACTTTCTTGATGGGACTGTGGCGGTATCTTCATCGCCACATGTGAACTACGCATCAAAGACCTCACGTTACACAAAAATCCTGACGTCACAAAAATCCTGCATCGCGCAATTAGAGTTTACCGCGCGATGGAGATTGATATACAAGAATCCAACATCAATCGTTGGGCAGTTGCCCGCCAGACACAACAACCGTCTGGTCGGAGGATCCTCCCTTTTCTATCATGGATGAGTGAACTTTACACCCTGTTCCTCATACCCCTAAAGGACCAACATCGTAATCGCGAAATTATATTAACTGTCCCATGCAAACCTTCAATACCGACTCGACCCAAATGTATGGGACAACTGATAATTTTTCTCGATAACGATGTTGGTCCCATGGTTGTTCCGTTTGATGGCCTTTCCACACCCTTCTTTCCTTTCTGGTACACGCTACACGCTGTACAGTTACTAGGCAGAGAAGAATACACCACTCTGTATCATTCAATTCTTGGGTGCAGCAGATTTTGTTTTACTGACTAACTTACGTATAATAAACTTACAGATTTAATTCAATAGGTTGTAACGTGGTGTCAATACTGGATACATTTCAATTTTCACAACAAACAATGATTACCTGAAACAAAAGAAGAATGTTTAAAAAAATAAAATTCCACAGAAAAGGACAACGATAATCCTATTTTGTTATAATTGAACAAAAAATAACAAATTAAAATTTGAAAATATTAAAACGCTTTTTAATAAATGGCCGGAAGTAAAAAATTGAAACACGGCTTCGGCGAAATTTTTCACGAAATAAAATAAAATTATATTTGCGGTCGACAAAAATGTGTGGGTTGTGGCGGCTTATATCCCATCAGTACCAGGGTAGGTCACATTTTAACACATTGACCAACTTTAGGAGTTAGAAAGGGTATTAAAATCCTAGAAATTCCTAGAAGGTAGAATCGAAAATATCTAAGGCCCGAGAGGACCTCGGCGTATTAGGCAGTTATTTCGGTAGGTAAGCTTTTAAGGCCTATTTTCAAAAGTTCAGACATGAGGTAAGCATCAAGGACTTTGCTAACAAAAGCAGACTTTCAAGGAACACACCCCAGCCAATATTGTGACCAACTAATTGAGTAAATAACACACACAATAATAAACACACACAATTATGATAGCTTTCATTTTGACAATCCAACAAAGTTAATTGCGTTATTTACGTTGTGAAGTAGACGAATTTTTCAAATATTGAAGCAATGGATTAGCAATAGCCTTCAAAATTAATCCTTCGGATTGTGTTAAAAAGTGTGTTACACAATTGGGGTGCAGTAACCGTTAAGTTTAAGGAGATGTGGAGGCTCTTTTTTAACCTGACTTACTGAAATGAAATGAAATGAAATTGTTTATTCTGTATATAGGATATTGGAATCACTTTTACACGTCATATTAAAAAGTTGTAAAAATAAGCTAGATGAGGTCGGCGTTTCCTATCTGACTACTCTGAGAAGAAAGGCCGAAACAAACTCAGAGGTCACCGTCTCCTTTAAAGTCCAGACATAATCTTGGTCAGGCCATATGAGGACCATGTAGATTAGAGTCTGAAATGGTCTTTTGAGGAAAGAACCACACAGATTTGAGTGGACATGTCCAGTCAGTGCAAGCATTTGTCAGTAATAGTGGAGCTCAACTCAGAACTTAAGGAGCTCAACGACTCGACGAACAATACCAAAGAAAGGACATTTGGGTAGGTCGCATAAAGTTCTCAAATTGCCAGACCTTCGCTAAAACTAACAGAACGAAAAATAAATATCCACATAGTCCTCACATTCACAATAAAACATACTACTATAGGTTTACCACCACTTGAATAACTGCCTTATGTACCTATAGCTCATAGCTTAGAAAACGTAATCCCTTATAATGTTCCCACTGCTGGGACACAAGCCTCCTTTTTGGTTACATGGAGTAGGCTGAAATCTACCACGCGGGCCCAGTGCAGATTGGTATATATGTAGCATGTCTTCAATTTTTTTGTTCTAGGATATACCAGTTTCCTCACGACCTTTACCGTTTTGAGAGTACCTATTAGTGATGAAATAAATGACACAAAGGATACCATTACTATTACCATTGGGCCACCACTGCTCTCAAGTTCTGCCTTATACTGGACACTATAAATCCCCTCTTCTGAAAGACAATCACATAAAAACACATGTATAACAACATAGACACCTACCTACATACGTTTCAGACAACATTCTGTTTGTCTACAACACAACAACACAGACGAGGCATGCCACCGTACATTTGTCGCCTGGTGAATACACGGCTTATTTGCATATTAATTTTGAACGCTCGAATTTTGGGTAACCGCATGTTGAATGTATAGGGAACAGGTGGTATGGGTATAGAAGTATAGGTTGGTGATGGGGGTAATGTATACAAAATACTGAATGCGTACATAATTATTCCCTGAAGAGTTAACCAGAGGTGCACATATTGAACCCCCTCATTTCCTCACTTATGTTTAAGTTCCATGTAACGGGGAGCGAGCCTATTGCCATAAATCCAGTGTCCGAGCTGCTACTGAGAAATTCCAGATGGAAAAACCCAATAAAACTTAGCCCGACCAGGGAATCTAACCCAGGACCTCATGATCAGCAGTAGTGTTTACGACCACTAGACCAAGGAGCCAGTCAAACCTTAAAGGAACATTCGAGAAATTTCTAGAGATTGGTTTATTTAAGACGTGGGAGCTTTAAAAGAAATTCCAGGAGTGATGAGCAGGTAAGTACTGTGAACAGACAGCCTATATACAGCTACAAAATAACTAATTTTCATGAAAGAGAAGGACACAGGTTTATAAAATACAGGTACTTTTTTATTTTTTTTTATTCCAAAATCTGTATTAACAAAAAGGTCTGCTAAAAAAAAAATAAGTCAAGTCTGCTAAAGTCTGCTAAACTGCATAACACTTTGTCGGCAGTTGTTCTCGTCTAGCAATGGATTACAAATTTTGAATTTTGAAAATTAATGTACTAATAATCAATTAATGCTACGTAAACTATACAATAATATAATTACAGTCGAGATCAAAAATCTCACTTTTCACAAAAAGGCATTTTCGCAAACGTGAGGTTTGTTACAGACATAGCTATGGACACAATGAGAGATAATGTTTTTGTAGAATTCTTTTAAGTTGTTCCTTAGACTTGACTTGAACAAATTTCAATTCATAGCTAGAAAGTTCAAACGGCACACGAGGTGCCGTTTGAACTTTCTGGCTATGGATTGAAATTTGTTCGGAAATATAGCCATTATTGATTCATGATTTGTTTTGAGCACCTCCACATATGGACTGGCATGGCCTAACAAAGGACCTTTATGCATATCTGATGTTGATACAATAATACGAATATACTATATGTTTTGGCGCTCGTGACAGCGCAGCACTTGCCTACATAACACATATTATGTAGGTTCAGCGTACACAATACCTGCAGAATACACAGCACGGATTTCACTTGAATGGATAGTAAATTCAATAGCAATGATTAAATTTCAGTTCTGTTAACGTACATTTTAATAGCCTGATATTTTTAATTCTAATAATTTATGTTTTTGATTCTTATCTAGTGATAAATATTAGAACGGAATTGAGTAAATGAAAGAGTTCAGAAATCAAGAAAACCTAAATTTTCATTAGAACTCATCATCGTGTATACAACCAGTTACCGCCAGTAATAAAGCAATTAAATGAAAATATGTTTAAAACAAAAAAAAAACTGTTAATTGATTGTTATTTTATAATCTGCATGGGTTTTTTGAGAAAAAATAATGCTCATATGTAATTTATTTGTAATTTGTTTTTAATCTACATAATATTTGTAATTTATTTGCCTTGTAATAAATACTATTGCCGACTAGGGTAGACTGTTGAGCTATTTTTTTTATACGTTTAAAATAAGAACTGATGTCACAGTTATGCAATAAATATAACTTTTATCTTTTATCTTTATCATCAATGCTGGACATAAGCCTCTCAAATTGCATGCCAAGATCCACTCATAAAGCCATTACCTTCAGATAAGTGAAAAACCAATAAAAACGAATCCAAACGGCACAACTAACAAGTTTCCCTCAGCCAATGAAAACAAATAAAATCGCCAGAAACTCATAACAATCCAATCTTTGGCGGATCAAAGAAACACCTGCTTTGCGATTTCATATCAAGAAAGGATAAATTTATTCAATTTCGTTCGAAACAGCCCTTACTCCCACCCTTATGAGCTTTTGATAACTAAATGTTTTTACTTTTACTGAAATATACGTTTCTATTTTTTCGCTGATGAAATTGGTATTTCGGTTTTGTAAGGCTAGGAAAGCTAGGCTGTTTCTTTAGGCTATCCTATTTGTAAAGGCTCGTAACGTAATATTAGATTTATTTGTAAAGCTATTTGGTAATTCTATTTGTTGGATCTTTCTTTGTATGAGTATTCTCGGAAGATTAAATTCTGTAGGGAACGCAAGATTCTCTCCATATTTTTCTAAATCTTCAAAGCCTTCCCACGATTTTCTTGTATCAATTTTTAAGAAATTTTATTATTCTGCTCATAGCTGAAGATATTCTTTTATTTTTCTGGGGGCTTAAAACAGTAACTTTGGCAGAATCATAATAGGAAAATATTATGAATCATCGTAAAATGTCACAAATTGACAATTCATAATATGATCTGCATGCATAATTCATATGTTTGACAGTTTTCTATGGAGATTCCTAAAATGGTCCACATACTATGAATTGCTTTTGTGTTAAATTAGAGGAATGGCTAATGACAGCTGGAAATTCAGGAAATGAATTGTTTTAAGAGGAATTGCTAAAGTGACCGTCACTAGGTACTCAAATCTATTAAAAAAACATATGAATAAGCTTTAGCATTGTCACCAATTAAATAATCATTACATTCAGAGTACTCTAAAATAATGCTATACAGCATGTAAGGGTAAACACTCTTGTCATTCAAACCATGGGTAGTTGACTTAAATATAAAAATAAATGACCGAACACAACAAAAAAAAAACGTTATTTTCATTAAAAGATTTTAAAAAGTTTCTATCTGACACCGTGCTTGCTAGCAAAACAGCTGACTGACTAAGGGAGGGATCGCGCTCGCTGCCGGTCAGGTCACATCCCGTACCCCCAGCCCGTGTTGAGACGCAAGTTCGTTGCCCTAGCGCATAGGGCAACGAACTTGCGTCTCTTGTGGTAAAATATAGATCTAAAATTTTTTTTAAAAAAGTTGTAATTTTCCATTGATTTTACGTTCTATAAATGACAAAACCACTGGTTGCAACCAAGTTTGGTTGTTACCAAGGATAACGGTGTTTACCCTAACACCCTGTATTATATAACTACCAACACACCATTCTGAAGAAACAATCACATTTACACTCCCCTTCATAAAATCCCATGAAATTTTCCCCATTCGCATTGAATTTCAGAACATGCAGGCAATTATATCATCCCCTGAACATTACATGCAAATTGTATGAGTGCGTTACTGGGGGATTTCCCTAAGGGTGGTAGGTAGTCTTTGCCGGCCTGTTAAGGGGCTAAAGGCCGTAAGTTTAACTATGTATGGGGCAGGAAGGAAATGTGAAAAGGTGAAGGATATTTTTTGGGGAAATAAGGAGATGTTTATAGTATAGCTGTGTTTAAAGATGTCGTTTTAAAGGATGAAAATGACAGTTTTCAGGTACTTACAAAACTTCTAGGCTTTCATCTAATCGGCTTCGGCGTAGGAACTTTACAATTACAGATATTAGTACAGATGCGTGATGAACTTTAATCCCCATCTTTTATCAATGGAGTCATTAGAAATAATTTAGGTATGATGTTATCAAAAAGGATATAAAAAAAATTATATACAATGTACTAAGTATATACAATAATATAAGTATATACAAAATAAAAAAAATAAGTATATAAACCGGATATAAAAAAAAGTATAAATATTGGTAGTAAATACTGGTATTCAGCTGCATCCGGTTAGACTGGAAGCCGACCCCAACATAGTTGGGAAAAGGCTAGGCAGATTGATTTTGATTGATATAAAAGAAGTATATAAAGAATAACCAAAGTTGTATTTTGGGAGTCAGTCGTCAAACGTGGAGCATTAGAAAATCGTGTCAACGTGAATGTCGTGACGTAAATTTTTATTAAAGCATATTAGTTTGTCTTGTCAGTGTGGGTGCGAGCGCGCGTTCACGTATGTGAGTGTGCAAGTCATTTCTGAATTTCCAAACGTAATACATAGTTTTGAATCAAAGTGAAATGAGATGGAATACTAAAACCATGAATAGAGCAAAATGGTCAAAGGAATATACACTACCATTGATCAATACAAAGCCGAAGCAAGCTTTCCGACGCCCAAACCCTATACGTCTTTATTAAGATGGGTTGTAAAGCCTGTATCTGTTTGTCCAGTGCATTTATATACAAAGACATTCATATATTTAGGTCGTAGGCAGTCATTGTAGCATTATTATATTAAATGCGGCTTCGACGTGGGCTCAGTAACAGTTGTAGGCCAATGTGCCAGTTATTAGATTACGTATTGAGGTCTGGCTGTCTGGAGCTCGAGGTGTCCTTACAGATTAACAGAATTACCTACGTTCAGATTGTCCTTGTGGCAGTGTAGATCGTGCTCTCTGGCCATGAGATAATATGAGAAATTTAGAGTATGTTCTAACCCATGTTATTGATATTTTAATAAGCCTGGGGCCTAGCAGGAACGTGCGGAGTAAACTTAAAGGCTAGCGCTGCGCGAGCGCTCTGCGCGTGGTGGCTAGGCAAATCATTTTACAATTATATGTCAATTCACGTTCAACTAAGATGTTGCCGAATTTAAGACATTGCACATTGTTAAAACCATTGTGTTTATAATTCCACCACCACACCGCCCATCACATCATACCACAGTAATACTGCTGGAAATGGAAATAGCAAGTTAAAGTATTTACATGTGTAAATTATTTCACAAGTAGCTTCTACTAAACAAACAGAAATTAAAGTTGTTAAACAATTCTAAGCCGTTTATAGTTTATATATGGAAATTACTGAAATTACAGAAATACTCAAACGTTGGTTGTATAAATAAATGTTAGTACAGTTTGTAAGCAATAGTATTTCCAGTAATGATACTTTGATAGCCTTTCATAGCCTCTATGACAACTGTAATTTCTATTCCATTAATTTTACCATACAAAAGGGTTCCGTAAAAACGCTTACAAATCTCTGTAATTATGGCACTTATACACACATTGGACATAAACGTTTTGAAATTAATTGACTGTAATTATTAGTGATTAAAAATATTTTTATTATTCAGCATTTATTTTTACCCGACTGCCAAGGAAGGGTTATTATGTTATTTGTTTCCGTGATAAAAGGTAAATAAACTATTTGTAATAACTATTTGTGTGTTTAGAAATAAAAGTTTTTTATTCTAGACTCTAATAGTTTCACGGTTTTTGCAGCAGCTGGAAGTTAGTGAGTAGAAGGTATTACATGAATTATTAATGTCCGTTTCATCATTACCAAGCTTGAGCTTCATAATGAGCATTGCAGTTTTTTTCATTTGGTTCCTGGTTCGGAATTTTTGTTTTATTTTAACTTTTACATTATGTGTCACTGATGAAAAATAACTTGCTCACTGTGATAATTTCGAGAAACTGCGTGAGGAATCCTATTTTCGCTTAGTCTAAACCAAAATTTGGCATTTCCCACAAAAAAGTTTTAACTTTAGACTATTAGGCTGAGATAAAGTAAAAAATAAGCAAACGAGCTACTAACAGTTTCATAATATCATACTAATATTATAAATTCGAAAGTAACTGTCTGTCTCTCTGTCGGTCTCTGTATGTTACCTTTTCACGCCTTAACCACGGAACGGATTTCAACAAGAATTGGCAAGAAGATAGATGGCATCCTGGGGCACACATCATAGGCTACTTTTATCGACATACATCGCGGGCGGAAGCTAGAACTTTAAAAAGAGATCGTGTAAAATCATCATTAAATCGGTACAGAACATTACCGTAACAATTCGCTTATACTGATTGGCTATCATCCCATCACGCATCTCATTGTTAGCTATAGGTACTCGTAACTACTACAACCTTCATGGTACGATGCACCTGTAGGTACATCCATAACGTGATCTATGTGATTATGTAGTATGTACCTACATACCTTAGTACAGTACGACACAATTTAGATGTAGCATTGGCAAAATTCGTAAAACCGATCACCATCCGAACTGAGTGCGCCTTCAAAATCTCCAATCTTACCTAAAGCAGTAATAGCTTTAGGTAAAAATGATCTTTACTCAAACGCAATAACTTGTTAAGTCATATAACCAAATACATTCGTAAAATTGAAATGAATGAATGCAAATTTTCAAAATGAAAATAAAATTGCAAATTTTCAAAATGAAAATGAAATTTTCAAAAACCTCTACAATATTGTAGAGGTATTTTTGAGAGAGCTATCTATGGGCAAAGCTTTAGAGGATTTTGGATAATCTACCTAGCCTTTTCCCAACTATGTTCGGGGCGGCTTCCAATCTAACCGAATGTACGCTGAATACTAGTATTTTACACAGACCGACTGCCTATCTGACATCCTCAACTCAGTAAATGCGTAATACGATACCCCTTGGTAACACTGCTTGTCTAACTTTCAAGTTTTTGACTGCCAGTAACGACGGTCAAAGATGCACGAATGACAGCCGGGACCAACGGCTGTAAGTAATAATTAGAAGATGCACGATTCTTTTCAAGCAGCTATTGTGATAAAAACGTGAATAAAAAAGATGGAAATAACAGTAACTGACGAGACCATAATTTAGCTAATCATTAGCCCCCATATTTATAAACATTGCTCAAAGTTAAGTAATGAATGACTAGCGTCTAATTAACCATACATATTTTGACGTTTTAACGTCTAAATAAGGGGCTTAATTTCCTATTGTTGCATACGGCGACTGTCTTCTGTTTAACTTAGTATTCAAAGAATTCCGTTCTTCGACCAACAATATTAGCAGGCTCTTACTAGTTCATATCGATATCTACCTGAAGATATTCAATTTGTCAGACTATCGGGCAAAACCTTTAACTGAAACACTCTATCGCTTTTTATTTCAGTTCAGGCTGTATTCAATATAGTAGAATAGTAGAACTTACTATTTATTATGTAAATCAGGGGGACACAATGGGGAGTCTTATTATTTAATCACATTAGCAACATACCGGGTGTTTACTTACGTATATGTAAACGAGTAAAAGAGATACCTGCCTACGTATGTACAAACAGATTCAGTGTAACTTCTTGTTTCATTTCAATATTATTGTGTTACAGAATGATTGACATTATTTATTCCGTTTCAGGATATTCACATCTCTACTCACACGTCACAAACTTGAGGGATCTATACAGAGTTGTTAATAAGACCATGTTTTTTAAAGACGTTAAAGACGTTTAATTACTGATTTACTTTTACATTCGGCTCAGGATGCTTTCATATATGCTTCGGCTTTATGCTGTTACCAGGTAGAAAGGTATCCTAATCTCCTTAAAAAATGGAGCTCTAATCAAAGATCAGAAAAAAAACATACAGACGAGCATATAATGTCCTCCTTTTTGTTCGAAATGGGTTAAAAGGAAATGAATAACAAGAGTAGGCTGATAGAGATGGAAGAAGACAGTGCGCTGATCCTAAAAGAACTGGGCCCCTACCACCAGCTCTTACAGCATTATAATTTTAATATTACTTCAGTGTAGGAAAGAGATGAAGCTCTGCAGGACGTATAGCTCCATCTCTTTCCCCCACTGAGTAAGATTAAAATAATATTGCTGTAAGCGGTGGTGGTAGGCCCCAGCACGCTAATTGCGTAATACACGATCAATCAGAATTGGAATTGGTTCGAAACAAATGTCTAATCCATTGCTTTATAAGTTCGTAAGTTACGTTGTTGAGCACACTTTTTTTCAAACTTATGAAGCATGCAGATAGCTAATAAGACATTTTCATTTTGGCCCTCTTACTCTCTCCTAATTTTGCTGTGCCCGACAGGGTCCTTAGTGATCTTGCTATACCATCTATGTAACACTATGGAATGCAATAAAAAATTAAGTATTGAGTATTTGTTTCAAACCGAATTCAATTCTGACCGAACGTGCATTACGAAATTAAGGAGCAGGGCAGGATGAAGATGAAAAAAAAAATCTAGTAAATTCTGTCAGTAAAACACACGCAAGTTATTGTAAAGCTGTGTAAGGACACAGCTTTACAATAACTTGCGTGGCACTAAGTACGTAATGATCAGCCTCTGAGCGCAAATTAGCTAATATCAGGTTTGTGTGTTATCATATAATTATTATCTTACTCATAATTATAATAACGATGTAGGTTCGTGCACGTGACTAGGCTAGATGTACTTACTAATAATTTAACGGACGAACGGATTCTGACAATTATGGCAAGTGTAGGTATCCTGTTAAAATAATTAACAGTTTCCTTTACTTACCACAGATAACGGAACTAATTACGCGTTAGAATACAATGTAGGTTCTTTATGTTTGATGTTACTATGGATTAATAAGTAATACTAACCCTTAATGAAGACTAGAGTACTTACCTACTTTGTATTGGCAGGTGATACATTTTTAGGACTCGGAAAATTCTCTGAAACAACAGCCAACGGGGTCAAGAGAGGGGGTGTTGTTTGCCGCTTTAGAAATTTGCTGTCGGAACGGAAAACTCTGCTGGTTCAAAAACCACAGAAAAAAATAAAGAAATTCAAAAGACAAAAAAAATTAAGTACAGTATCAACAACTCTATAAAGATCCCACTCTTGCAAAGGTTGCGGGTTCGAACGATCCCATTTGTTCCATTTACCATATGATTGCGCCGCGGCGCCGATCGCACAATGCTGCGGAATTATGTGAAACGTATTTAGATTCAGGCTTCGTTAGCCTTCTATTGCGTTACCTACTTACTTACCGAATTGTCGGGGAAAGGGGAATCGGTATGCATGTATGATTAATACGCCGATTTGATTTTTTATTGAATGTGTTTCGAAGATTACGGTGATTACAATGATTGGAAAATGTTTTACTGACAGGCAAGCAGTTTAATACAAGACTCTCAAATTGTAGATACCTTTAAATGAAGAAAAACCTTGTACCTTTTGAAACATTTTCAGTCAACCTAAAAGTGTCTGTGCCTTACATAACAAACAACAAAACCTATCTCACAAAAAGACATAACACAACTTCGAATTCCAAAACCCAGTATTGCAGTATCACAAGAAGAAAAATAACAAAATAGACATTCTTACAAAGCCGAACTCTGCGAAGAAAAATAACGAAATTTTTCAGGTGCGTTATCTTGGAGAAGGGAAATCTCACAAAAGAGATAGTCTCCAGCAAATAACAATTACTTACTGGAGTTGAAGAAGGGAGAATGGGGCGCCCGTGTCAATGTCGACTCGATGCGAAAGCTTATTCTGAAGGACGATACTGAAACGTTATAATTTAGCTTTTGAATTGCGAAGGGTTTTGTTTTTTTTTGCGTAGGCGGCTTTTAAATATTAACCTTTTAAATATTAACCTTTTAACCGCCAGACTTCATATAGGTTGTCGTGCCCCAGCACTTGGCATCGAAAAATCGAAAAATAAATACCTACAACAAAGATGATGTGCAATGCGTAATTAAATAAAAAAATGATCGTAAATATACGACTCTGGCGAAATGGACACGAAAATATTTGTTGGATAAATCCGACGTAAGCGGTTAAAAGGTAAGGAAATGTTTGGGAAGTATTATAAATGTTATAAAGTTGTTTTTGTTATTTTTTAAATGCGTTTTTCGTACTGTATTGTGCTAAAGTCCTTAATAATATGTAAAGATATAGATTCACTGCACTCTTTTCTAAATATACGGAACCAGCTGATTGAAAACTGAATGGCTAGTTAACTGATGAATACAGAGATAAAAGTTCATAATTATAAACAAAGCTACCCTTATTAAAAATTAAAAACTGATCAAGCGCCAGCAGCATACCATCAAACAATATTCCAAGAAGTTAATTAGATTTCAACCCCACTGTTTAGGTTGTCAATTGTGGCTCATTATTACGGTGACAATGCTCTTAGTTCTATCGCGATCAATCTTCAAAGTGAACGTTAACGGGTTTCCCTTTCATGGGAAATACACGACGCCCTATCTTTACTGAGAATCTGTGGAGTGGGTGCATCAAATATGATGATCATCTTCTTCTCGTGTCGCGACTTATATTTTGTCCAACCAGTACGTATCGACCTGCATAGCTATTCACAACCGTTCGATACACTTCCGTGCCGAATTGAAGATCAATTAATGTTATCAAAAGAGTCGTCTAAAGACGAAAAAGAAGAAATTCAAAACCCGAAAATTATGTTAGTTTAAATCAAATAGACAACCGCCATTCTTTGCCGTCGGCACATTAGTTTTCAATTCAATTCAAAATCTTTATTGCATTTTATAGTTATTGAAAATGTGTTTTTTTTTTGCCAAGCCACCTATCTAGCACTTGTATACCTACCCAAGTTTTAATACTAAGGAATTGTAAAAAAAAAAAAAAAATAGAATTGTTGTATGTGTGTGTCTTTATATAGTAATGTGAAAGTTTTTAGTTAGCATGAAAAGCTAATATTTTCGAAACAAATGTTGGCCACCTAAAACTTAGTATTCAAATAGACTTTAAAAAATCTTCAAAGAGTACGTTAACGGAACCCTTTGATGACCCATGAACGACACACGACGCCCTATCTCTACAGAGAATCTGTGGGGTGTATCAAATATTATAAGCAAATACCACTTGAAGCTACTGCCCTATCTCAGAGCACTTAGTGACAAAAACACTCAAGTTACTACACGAAATATGAAATTAGAAAGTTTTAGTAAGCATTAGCATAGAATAATGCTTAAATAAAGCTGCTAATATTTTCTAAAAAATGCTAGTCATGAACTAGCATCGATAGTATGGTTGTTTTAAAAACCAATCGGTAAGTCGGCATTTTTATCTAGCTTATTCATGAGAGTAAACAAGCACTAAACTTGCTTCGAAAAGTTAAAAGTTTCTCAACACGAAAATTATCGACATAAAATCGTACCTCCCTATCACCCCCGAACGATAAGGTATCTTCGATGAGCCTCCAAAATTATGGGGTGTCTGAAATTAAATGTAAATACCTAAAAAAAATGAGTTCCCTTTGTGTACCGTAAATGTTGTTTGGACTGATGTTAATTAAAGATAGCTGCTAACCGCGAAGGATTTTCCGATTAGGGGGTGAAACGCGGGGTGAAATGTTTATTTCAGTTATTTGATGTCGTTTTTATAATTATGCCTTTTAGGTGCTGTGTAAACAGAGAAATATTTTCAGCCATCGATCGTCTGGTTTACTGAAGTACTACACGTACATACATAACGACGAACTAGTTGTACCTGTGGAAGCGAGACTTTTCAGTAAGGACAATGTTTTTCCTAACTACGCAATGTTCCTGCCGTACGCAAAAACAAAAGTTTTACATCTCATAGCTTTGCTGTTTGGAACAAAAAGGACTGCAGACAGAAAAGTGGTTCGTTTAGAGGAATGTCTACGAGTCAGGAAACGTAGCGAACGCTCTATAACTAGATTGACCGACCATCTGATGAGAGTGATGGGCTGGATGCGAAAGTGGGAGAACCGGGTGTTGCAGCGCAAATTGAAATATCCTGTCCAAATAGCGGAACGTTGTAGTTGTTTAAATAAATGAAGAAGATCTTTATGAGGAGCTCGTGGCCAAGTTATAACAGCCGCACGGGTCGATCCATCAGGTTAAGCTACGCTTGCCGGGGTTGGTCAGTGGATGGGTGACCATCTTTACATACCGAGACTACTCCGTGCCGTTAAGCCGGTCGTCAGGAGCCCGAAAGTCTGACAACCAGTCTTACCAAGTGGTATCGTATTACCCAGTTACTGGATTTTGGAGGTCAGATGGGCAGTCGCTTCATGTAAAATACTGGTATTCAGCTGCATCCGGTTAGACTGGAAGCCGACCCCAACATATTTGGGAAAAGGCTAGGCAGATGATGATGATCTTTATAATTAAATTTAGAGAAAACATTTCCATTTTTATATTCCAACACCCCGCTGTTCACCGCCCATAATTATAATCTAAAGAACTTTAGGATATCACACACATTATCTTGACTTAGGGAGAACAACAAGTGTACTTAATCTGTATCCCAAATATCCACGTAACTAATTCGAAGCCGGCGATAGCTTCATTACCTGTCCAATCAGACGCTGGGGCCCCGGGCAATTTGCCGATTGATAGGATTCCTACTCCCGCTCATTACCTTGACGAGCGCCTTGATTTGTAGCGACATCTAGCGACGAGTAGACGAAGCGTTAATTGTGTTTCTTGGCTAATAGATGGCGGGACTATCGATTTTTGTTATTGCATACGCGAAATATGAAAAGTATCATAGAATATTGCTTGGCGGAAAAGCTGTTGTTTAAATTATATATATAAGCTACAGTGAAGATTCTGAAAATAATTATTATCTTAATCAAAATATGAAGCATTCTTTATGCATATTCAATCGCGCATAAAAATTGCAATACAGTTTAAATTAAGTAACGATGTTTTTACTTGTCCCTCGCGGCTGCCATGGCAACCCTTCGCTCGCAGTTTATTTTTACGACGTGCGGGGGAAGATTGCTACTGAACTGATATACCCACGGTGCGTTGTTGAGACGCAGGTTGGAAGGGAGTTACAACTCTATAGAATACTGCTGCGATTTATTAGGTCAGGTAATGATAGATTAGTCTCAGATGATTCAGAAAGGTGTCATAATTTTGACTGGTTATCGTGAGATAGCGAAGGTGCAATGGAGTCTGATCTTTAATAAGTAAGTAGATTTTGTCAATAGTCTCAGATAATCTGATTTCAAATCCATTCAAGAATCTTAAAGCACTAGTTTGTTGCGGAACTATTGACTTTGTAACCATGGCTAGTAAGATGCACTGGTTTATGCAAGCTGGTGGTAAAGTTAGCCAATTGTTGTTGTCTTGCTGTATTGTTTGTTTTGAAGATCCGAGACAAACAATTTGATGCAAATCAAGACAGTTGCCTGGCAATAGGTACTTAGATGACCAAACGAAATATAATCCTCATTCCAGATATTCTAGTAATTTAATTCATTATGAAATACCGCGCTATAAATTCCTACATATTTGGCCCAGTATAATCTATAGCATAACAACATTATTTCAAACCCTAAGGCAAGCATAGTGCTAACCAAAACTATGACCCACCTAACCTAAGGCGTAGAACTAAATGCAATTTTACACTATGTTCACACTATCAAAATTCACAGCATGTTCGCCTCATAAAGGGGAAAACATACGGGCGCATTTTGTGGGCGGTTGTTCCGTGAAATTCGATTAAAATGTGTTGAAGTTTATTGGGTAAGAGAGGAAGAATAGTGGTGAATCTGTGAAAGTTTTAAGAGATAAATAGGTCAATAGTTGTAGTGTAGCTACTTGGAATTGCTCGCGGTCTTTTAACTGAACGTTATTGCGTTTGCTAGACGGTTAACTGAGCAATTTCATAAAAGCTTTAAAATTGAGTTTGGGTACGTTTACTGCATACAAAATCGATGTGCTGTTCTGATAAAGTTAATCTGTTTGAGAAACGTATCGGTTGTTGTTTTATTTTCTCACGAGACTTGGCTTTTAATATGTGCAAATGAGGCACCAATTGTCACGTAGGCAAGTAAAACATCAAAGAATCGTCTCAGGTCTAATATGCCACTCGATTACCTGGATTTGGCTGCTAAATTGACACAGCTGAGGCACACAATACTGTTATATTATAACTAAGTATTTCTGTGTTTTTGTGCGTATTTTTTTTCTATCTTTCAAAAACCTAAAGCCTGATTTAATTGCCTATAGCATACCATAAGTTTAGTAACAATAAAAGTTGCATTAACTATCTTAAAAGTTGCATCGTCTAAGCAGCTCAATTCAGCTGCAATTTTATTGTATGCCACGGGCAAGAAACTTGCGTCGCGTTAAATTCTATAAAATGCGAAACAAAAACCCCCGAAGGGTTAGTTACAGGTACCACCTACTTACAGTAAGTACATACATTTCGCCCGAATTGTTGTTGTTTTTTTTTTAACTTTTTCCACTACTATAAATTATTGTTAGATAGGTAATGAGAAACTCTAACCCCACAACAGTTCCGCCCAGCCTCGAGACTCGTATTCTTACATGTTTGGGCCCGTCCAATTTCCCTGGACGTAGGGTTGCACGTTTAGTTTTACACGGCGACAATGGCGTCCGCGACGTCCCTATTTCTATCCCTATTGTCCGTCAGATTCTGAGCGGGACACCTCGGTTGAGCCGTGTGGTATGGCGTAAGGTAAAAGCGATAGCGGAGGTTAGGAACGTTATTTTTTACTCGATTTTGGAGGGCCTCGTAAATTCTTTTCATACTACGAACATACAATGGCTAAGAGAATAGAGATAGAGAATTAATACCAATATTAATGTTGGTAATCATTTAAGTAAATAAATACCTAGTATACAGAAAATACAGTAGGTACGTAAAATACCAATCATCAAGCCGTAATCTGAACATTCTTTACATCAAACTAAGTTAGTTTGTGCAAAAATAATTGCTAGGAAACGATATTTATTTTTGATGTGAAAATTCGCTGTTTACGGTAGTGCACAATGTAACGCACGAATCACCTTGTGCTTATGGGTGCATGGAACGGTACAGAGATCGTGGGAGTATTGAAAGTTAAGTTAGAAAATTTAAAACAGTTTTATAAAAAAAAACTTCAATAAAGGTTGGAAACTTCAATCTCTCCGTAACCAGAAGGTTCCCAGGTTAAGTCCAGTACAAAAAAGTGATCATAAATAATGTGAAGAACAAAGTGACCTTACAATAAGTCCTGCTGCGTTTTCCAATATTAAGTTATCATTATGATTCATGGCTATTAATATTGGTCTACATGAGAAATATGGAGGCATCTAACTTTCTAAGGGATGAAAAACAAGTATGCAGCTTGCTCCTTCATTCCTTAGAAAGAAGAAACCATATCGCTTCTCTGTTATTTCTTGCACCACGACCACTCCATCAAGGCTTGCGGGGATCCGCATTTGGGGATCTGCCACCGTCCCCGAGATAAGACAGCGTGATGTCCGCCATAGCTGTTTACTGTTTGTTATGGCAATGCTTTTAAGTAAAACTCAAGAGAGTGAGAGAAAATATAGGATGATACCTTTTGATTTTACTGAGGGGAAAGAGATATGAAACCTTTAATAATAACCCTACCTTTTTATGTAATTATTTACATAGCTAGTCAGTGTACCTTTCTAAAGATTACTTAAAGCTACGCTCGAGTTTAATTAGAAGAACCCATAGAGCCGGACTGGCTGCAATGTCTCTCACACTGCAGCCAGTCGGGGTATCAAAAAAAATCGTTGTAATTGTTATAAACTTCGTGCCTTCTTTCGAGAAGAAAAGAGTAAGAAAGAAAGAAAGGATAACATTTATTTGGACACAGTTAGTGAAACACAATATAGAAAAAATAGAAAAAAATGTGAAAAAAATGTTTTAACAATAAAGTGTGCCTCACGACTGCGCCAAAAAGGTTCATTTCAGCATTAATGCAAGACAAATGCTGTCTGACGCTGGTTTTCTAATGAACCCTTAGGGACAAGTGACAGGGAGTACACAGAGTTTCAACATACTTAATACTTAGACTTCTAAATAAATAAACAAGTACACAACAGGGAAGGTAAGCCCTTACCTACTTAAGCTATCAAAGTTACATTGATACAAACCACCCTAGAAAACAACATGTCACAAACAGAATCGGAAACATTTATACAAAATTAAATGCTTTACTAACAACAATCCGTATCGCAACCCCATTATAAATTAAATCTCTTAAAAGAGAGAATATTCAATTTAAAACTTTTAATCAGATGCAAATCCCGTCTTTAATTTTGTCTGTTGTGCAATGGAAAGTTCTTAAGAGTCGGTTTATGGTAAGTTTGCACGCTACGCCTGGTTCCAGCTGAAGCTGTGTTGTTATAAGGTATAGATATGGCGACTCTTATACATGTAGTTAAGGGTTTTTGTTTTGTAAAATGTGCAAAGGAATATGTTACACTTTGGTTCAAGCTAATGAGCAATAGGAAAGTTTGTTTGTTCATTTCTTATTCATACACTGTATTATTCTGTTTTTTTTGTTTGCATTTTATTTCCATCAGTACATTTACTGGGTGTTAGGGTGAACACCGTTATCCTTGCAACCAGTGGTTTGGTTTCATGTATAGAACGTAAAATCAATGGAAATTTACAACTTTTTTTTTCTTTTTTTTTAATCTACATTTTACCACAAGAGACCCAAGTTCGTTGCCCTATGCGCTAGGGCAACGAACTTGCGTCTCAACACAGGCGGAGGGTGCGGGATGTGACCTGACCGACCGCTAGCGCGACCTCTCCCTCAGTCAGTCAGCTGTTTTGCAAGAGAGCACGATGTTGGATAGAAACTTTTTAAAATCTTTTAATGAAAATAACGTTTTTTTTTTGTTGTGTTCGGTAATTTATTTTTATATTTAAGTCAACTACCCATGGTTTGCATGACAAGAGTGTTTACCCTTACAGCCTGTATATGGTACTTTTCTCCCTGAAAATATTATAGTCTACTAGCTTTTTCTCGCGGCTTCGCCCGCGTGGTAGTTGGGGATTATCCCAAGGGAACATATTACCGGGATAAAAAGTATGTCCTATATCCTAACCCAGATCATGCATCAAAATTCGTTCAGCCCTTAAGATGCGAAAAGGTAATAGACAGACAGAAGATGCAGCTTATGAAATCAATACTGAAAAAATGCGTACATGACCTGCATAATCCGACCCCTATTTCCCCTCCTCTTTTTTTGTAAGAGGGGTAGGTAATGAAGAGTAGTGACCATAACTAATGATGCCTCTACTTATGGTAGAATTAGCTATTGCTCATGACTTCGTCTGCGATCAAGGATGAAAAGTATTCTATGTCCTTCTCCAGGTTATGGTTTACCCATGTGCCATCCAAATACGTTCGGCCGTTATAGCGTGAAGGCTAAACAAACAAACTCACTTTCGCATATATACAGGCTGTAAGGGTAAACAGTCTTGTCATTCAAACCATGGGTAGTTGACTTAAATATAAAAATAAATGACCGAACACAACAAATAAAAAACGTCATTTTCATTAAAAGATTTTAAAAAGTTTCTATCCGACACCGTGCTCTCTAGTGAAACAGCTGACTGACTGAGGGAGGGGTCGCGCTCGCGGCCGGTCAGTTCACATCCCGTACCCCCCGCCCGTGTTGAGACGCAAGTTCGTTGCCCTAGCGCATAGGACAACGAACTTGCGTCTCTTGTGGTAAAATGTAGAATTAAAAAAAAGAAAAAAAAAGTTGTAATTTTCCATTGATTTTACGTTCTATAAATGAAACCAAACCACTGGTTGCAAGGATAACGGTGTTTACCCTAACACCCTGTATACAGCTTTCGGCCGCGGCTTCGCCCGCGGCTTCGCCCGCGTGGTATGTCGTTAAAAAGTAGCCTATGGCCTTCCCTGAGATGCCATCTATCTCATGCCATGTCGAAATCCGTTCAGTGGTTTAGGCGTGAAAAGGTAACTACTACTATAGACGGACAGACAGACAGATTTACTTTCGAATTTATAATATAAGTAAGGATTAGTTTGGATTTGAACTTTACCAAGAAAAATAACTCTAAAAACAAGCCAATAAAAGACAAACTTTGCCTCCTATCCTATCTGTACCGCAACTTATCTACGATCACGACATTCCCTTTATTTCGTTGTCAGATGTTTACCCTAATGAATAGTCTTGTTTTGTTTTCACTGCTCCGTTTATATGAGAGACGCCTTCTGCCAGCTTTATCAGAGGGAAATGAAAAGCTGTTTACGAGAATAGTCGAGACTAAGAATTTCTTATTGATTTAGTTCTTGATTCAAACTTACCATTAATTTAACATAGAAACAATTATTAGGGTGAATAATCCTAACTATTATAAATGCGAAAGTTTGTTAGTTTTTCTTTACTTTTTTGTTTGTTATGCTTTCACGGCTGAACAGATTTGGTTGAAAGTTGGCACATGTGGTAGACCATGACCCGGAGACGGACATAGGCTCCTTTTCATCCCGTATTGCAGACGAACTCGCGGGCAAGGGTAAGTTTAATTTAAAACTGGCATGGACCAGTGGATCGACTCCCTTGCATACTTTCTCTCACAGGACACCAGTCGCTTCATCCGCAAACTTGTTTCAAAGGTTCATGTTTGTACTAGAAATTTGATGGAGAATTATTCAATTCATAAACTTTAGTCGACCCTGTCTGTAACTACTTTATCACACTTAAAGGTTGAATGTCACTTGCACATAACAAAACTAAAAGGTATATTTGTCTATGGGACAGTTAGATAGTTACAACAGTTGAAATGTTTTTTCTGGAAACTGCAACAACAAAACAAATTAAGTGGAGACTTCCTTCCGACTAACATATTTTTTCGGGAATTATGCTTGGCAAGTTAATGAATTTTACATGTCTTTTAAGACATTAAACTATTTGATTAATTTTCCAAATTCAAAACAATTTTTAAAACAATAAAAATCGTGCTTACTTTTTTTTTAAAACGGAATGAATTCAATAGTTGTTTTACTTTAATAATTTTGGTTGTACTTAAGTAATGTTCCGAAACCCGGGAAATTAGTCCCGAAAAAATATTTTGTCGTAAAGCGTCTCCACTTTGTCTGTGCTCTTTTTCGAAGTTGAGGCATTTCAGCTCACCTATTTCCGATCACTTCTTATAAGTGATCAATCTTCTTACTCTTAGTATGCAAAAAATATTATTACTAGGTATAAAAACTCAAGACTCCAGAGATTATTTTACAAACTATTCTTTGAGTATCTTCTTGAAAACAGGAAAAAATTGCTTCTACTTTTAACACTCACTATTAAATATTTATTCAGCCTCCGTTTATCTTTTGGCTTTTTATGAAATTAAGGTCCCGAACAGAGTAAAACAGCCAGGAAATAACAGAAGTAATAATTAAAATAAATGCAAAAAGTAATCGAACATGTCATGACATGTCATTTAAAAGCTTTCGAGGCAAATTGCATGTCCAGCCGAGTGCGTTAGTTTAACGTTTATCCCACCGGCTTAACTTTCAAAGTTAATTGAATTTACATGGACCCATCATACAGTCTGGGTGTTACAAACAGTTCGGAATTGAAATGGTAATTAAACGGATTTTTATTGGAGTCTTTTACTGTGAACTATTGGGTTTTGCGCGAATAAGGTATTGCATACTGAAAGTTAGCAACGTCGCAAATAGCTGTCAAATGATTACCTGTTTTGATTAATTTGTCAATAATATATAATATAGTATGAAGTTGCTAAAGCTAAAGAGGGAGTCAAGTTTTCTCGTACTTTTAAATGACAATATGGTCTGTGTGAATGCAATAGGGGAATCCTGCTGTATATATTCATTTATTTCGTAACTATTTAGCCTTGAGAAAAGATAAGAATTGATTAATGATTTACTTACGACAAATTACGTGGATTCGTAGCAAAAAAGTTGGGCGCGTAGCAGCGTAGCAAAAGTCGTAGAGCCGTAGCAGAAGGTGTAGAGTCGTAGCATTAAGGGTAGGTGCGTAGCTAAAGATGTAAATACGTAGTAAAAAGTATAGAAAACTTAGCATAATGCATACAAACGTTGAAAAAGAAGAAACATGAGAAAGAAGCTGAAGAATCATAAAAACAAGGAAAAGTTAGAAACGATTTAACATTTTCCTTTTACTAGTCCGGCCTCCGCCATTAAAATAACCCATTAGGCTAAATTTCTAAAATGGACTTTTTCAAACTCAATAAAATCCGATGGCATGAAATACCAACCCTTGAAAATTCGTATTTAATTAAAGCGTCACCCTGGGGACACATTATCGTCACGTACCTGCCCGAATGGGCCATAAATTTATATGATTCACCTAATACGACTTGTTTCATGTGCCCCGTTTCGACCCACAATATTATTGTTTTGATTTTAATGTCGGTTAGAGTATTAATTTGGAATTGAGTTAAACTTTTACATTGCTAAAATGATTAACCAGTTCTAAAGGTTATTTTTTTGTAACTACAACAAAAAAAAAACACGGAAGAAGTAGGTACGGTGCGGAACCGTGTTTATTGTTTTAATATTAGTGTATTGTTTCATACCGTTTTCTATCATATAAGCGTGAATTTATGTTAAAATACTTTAAGCTGATAGTGTTTTTTGAAAAAATACATTTTCTTACATCATCATCATCATCTGCCTAGCCTTTTCCCAACTATGTTGGGGTCGGCTTCCAGTCTAACCGATGCAGCTGAATACCAGTATTTTACATGGAGCGACTGCCTATCTGACCTCCACAACCCAGTAACTGTGTAATACGATACCCCTTGGTAAGACTGGTTGTCAGACTTTCGAGCTTCTGACGACCCGTAACGACTGTCAAAGATCCACAAATGACAGCCGGGACCAACGGCTTAACGTGCTTTCCGAGGCACGGAGGAGTCTCGATATGTAAAGATGGTCACCCATCCACGGACCAGCCCCGCAAGCGTAGCTTAATCTGATGGATCGAACCGTGCGGCTGTTATTACTTAGCCACGAGCTCCACATGTACATACATACATGTAGTTACATGGGACTTAAACATCAGTGGCGAAATGTGGGTGTCCTATAGGTACTCCTCTGCATAACCCTTCTGGGATTACAGGCGTGATTTCATGTTAATTTCCTTAAGATTGTTCCTTGGTGAAAACAGCATGAAAATCGGTGCAGTAGTATTTGAGTTTCTCGCGAACAGGACGACAGACAGACGCGGCGGAGGACTTTGTTTTATAATATGTTGTGTCTTACAAGGATGTTAACCGACATATTCGATATTTTTACGCCCACACATCGATATCGGTAGTCTAACATGCATAACATACATAAAATATGCGTCACATTATGTAAACTTATGCAGTTCTAAAGTGGTCAGCATGAAAATGTCGGTAAAAAATGTGTTTATTTTTTAATCAAGATGTCTCAACGACTGTATTAGTAACGGATGACTAGTTCATTGACTACCGACAATGGAATGACTGCTTCCTCCTGTTGACGGCTGTTTTTTGCGGAAAGACAACCAGCTGACTGACTTCATTACCCGGATGGATAATAAATGGATAACCTTAGGAATAGATAAGATAAGATATATTTATTTGCTTCAACATGTGTACACACATACAATAATAATAAAATGGAAGTAAAAATCTTTTTAAAAACAAGCTTTTAATATGAACTAAAAAAGATTTTCCCATGGTGGTTCTGGCTCCATCATCAGACCCTGAACACCACCTGGTGTCAAAGCACTTATTAATACATAGCCAATGAGTCCAAATACGATGGTGCTATCTTGTTTGATTGAGGAGTTCCTATTCCTAACTTCCGGCTCCATCATCAGACCAGTTCCATGGTATAATTTTTCAAAATGTCTCGGTAGTTGTATGAGTATGCCAAGTTTCAGCTCAATCGGATACCAGGAAGTGCTTGAAAAATTGATGACAAAAGGAGTAACCGGAAACACATACGAACAGAGCAAGCTAATATAAAGCTTGTAACAAGCTTTTAATATGAACGAAAAAAGATTTTCCCATGGCTACCTTCTGGCTCCATAATCAGACCCTGAACACCACCTGGTGTCAAAGCACTTATTAATACATGCCATTGGGTCTAAATACGATGGTGCTATCTTGTTTGATTGAGAAGTTCCTATGCCCAACTTACGGCTCCATCGTCAGACCAGCTCCATGGCATCATTTTTTCAAAATGTCTCGGTAGTTATACTCGATCGATCGAGCTGAAACTTGGCATACCTACTTATATAAGTAGTTATGCCAAGTTTCAGCTCAATCGGATGCCAGCAGGCGTACCATGGCGCTTTCTATCTCTACGAAGAATAGACATAGCTTTTTCTATACAAAGTGACAGTTCGTTTCTTCATTTTTGACATCCACCGTAGAAATGTTTCTACAATCTGTCATTTTGTCTTTCATTTCTAACGATCTTTGTCTACGTCTTTTTGTAGGTAGACTATTTCGGAAGAAAGTTTTCTATCCTTACTGTCAAAATCACACTGACAAACGATAAATCATATGACAAAACAAAGAATTCTGAGTCGAATTATGTAAAAGAGTGAATTTCGTAAAAAGTGCAGTTGACTCTTTCTACTTTGCTGCCGTCGTACTGTCTACAGGAAACGTCATTTTTGTCTACTCTTCCATCGACAAAACGGTGCTCATGCTACGCCTGCTGGAAGTGCTTGAAAAATTGATGGCAAAAGGAGTAACCGGAAACACATACGAACAGAGCAAGCTAATATAAAGCTTGTAATAAAAAGGGGAAACTTACGACTGATGTCGAGTATACTCGATTCAGCGTCACCACAGATATTATGCGTCACTGACTGACAGGAGCCGAGTATACCCGATTCAGGGTCACCAACCCGAACGTGACAGTTCGGTTTCGTTCACTGTTCTTCAAAAACTTGCTGAACATTTTTTACTATGCCATATTTATATCCTGGCATTTTTTTAGGCCTGTGTCCCAGCAGTGGGAACATTATAGGCTGATTATTATGATGATATTTATATTGGTTTGAATCCGCGTCCTTTGAGCTGAGAAATCTTCTCATTAGGCCATATAATTATGATATCTGAGGTCTTAATTATTCAAAGCAAAACCTATCACTCTATTACAAAACCCAATTAGAATTTCCATTATTCTCACAAATATAGCAAATAAATCTAAAAGAAATACGGGTACGAGTCCACCATGGCGGCAGGTGCAATTGCTATGGCAATAAATTCTGGACCTCATAATACACCCCTCGTTTACCAATCTCGCATATTTCCTGGGTTTTTAGGGTTCCGTACCGAAACGGGAACCTATTACTAAGGCTCCGCTGTCCGTCCGGCTGTCACAGGGCTGTATCTTTTGAACCGTAATAGGTAGACACTGTCTTGTACATAGTGTGTGCACTACCTACTATGGTCGCTATAAATAAAAACAAGTAATAAAATAAAAAAATTAAGGGAACATGTTTTTTCGACGTTTTTGCTAGATCTGCGGTATAAATGTGCGGTGCTACGGAACCCCTTGGCCGCTTTTTTTTCTACCCCCTGACGGTACCATTTTGTAAGTAGAACATTGTACATTTTTCCCGAATTAAGGTAATTTCTCGTCTCATGATCCAATTTGAATTAAAATGTTAGAGGGTCGGAGAGTTTTGTGCGAAATTTCGCAATGGTTGTTCGAATTTAGGAAAACAGATGAGGTTCGTTACATCGTCAGGTAGAATGCAGAAGGACTACCAGTTAATTAATTTTGTTGGTGCTGAATATGACCCCAGGTGATGGGCGAATAAAGATCAGCGATAGAAATAATACAAGGAAGAAATAAAATAAGATTTATTTCTTAATAGGAACCACCAATAATTATAAACACTTATATTATTACAAAAATACCTTGCTTATCTTATTATTATTATGCTTATATAAAACTACACTAATATTATAAAGAGGAAAGATTTATATTTTTGTGTGTATGTTTGTAATGAATAAACTCAAAAACTACAGCGCCGATTTAAAAAATTCTTTCACCATTAGAAAGCTACATTCACCTTGAGTAACATAGGCTATAATTTATAAAGATTACACGCGGGCGAAGCCGCTGGCGGCAGCTAGTATTGTATATAAGCATAACGTAACTATCTAGGGAAAAGGCTAGGCAGATTGATTGATAAATATTATTGGTAATATATACCAAATTGTTTGGTGTGTTTAAATTAAAATGGGTAATTAATTATGTTATACAACGTGTAACGTTAAATGCGCAAAACCTCAGACACCCCAACTGATTTTTAATTCAATTAACCTATTTCAGAGAGAAAAATAATAATTAAAATAAATTTAAACGTTTTATGTGCTGTTTTAGACGGTCAGAATTGCCAGTAAATGGCAATTCTGAACGTCTCTTGCGTCTGCGACGACGCTCTATCAAGGGAGGGGTCGTCACCGGGCTGCTGCGCCGCGCTGACAGGTTTGCGCATGTGAAGGCTTGACTTATTAATAAATAGACACGGCAACGTTTTTAATGAAGATTTTTGAAAAATGTGCCCTCTATTAAAAAGTGGTTCAATTGATTTTGCTCGTTATTCTGATCAAACTATTTTCAGGTTTTGCGCATTTAACGTTACACGTTGTAAATAAAAACCCAGTATATCAATGATGTTATCCATACTAATATTATAAATTCGAAAGTAGCTCTGTCTGTCGGTCTGTCTGTCTGTATGTTACCTTTTCACGCCTAAACCACTGAACAGATTTCCATAAAATTTGGCAAGGAGATAGATGGCATCCCGAGGAAGGACATAGGCTACTTTTTATCAACATAGCACGCGGGCGAAGCCGCGGGCGGATGCTAGTGTTTATATAATTATGAAATGGATCAATCGCGAGAGTAGGTAGTTAGATGGGCATCAAGTAATCGACTGTAGACTGACAGTAACCAGTAGGTAGACTGCATACATCATGTAATACATAGAAAATTTCTTAAAGTAAAACCGTTTTATAGAAATCTGCGGTTTGGTCTGCTTTAGGTAAGTACATGATAAGTCAACAACGTTCGTCATGCTAGGGTTTTTAGATTGGCATTAGTGTTTGGGTTTTCCCGACCTATATAACATGACTTAAGCCTCGTGCAGACTGGCGCGACGCAACATCGGTAATTGTTATACCGTGAAGTTTTCTTAGAAATTGTTTTGTTAGAGTCACGTCGCGCCAGTCTAGACGAGGCTTTAATGGAAATGGTCATGCATGAGGATGTGTTCTTCTATGGGTACCCTCTGCCTAACCCTTCGGGGATTACAGGCGTGATGTCATGTTATGAACAGGACAAGCAATATATTTAAAAAAATACGATTTTTTAAAATTGTATTTATTTAAATAAATAATTAATTAATGATCGTAGTGTAACAAATAAGCAACTTTCTGGCCTTCTATAAGATTCCAATTTGTAAAAAATCAAGTAATAAAAATTAAAACCCAACTACGACTTAAAAGGTATAAACAAGACACCACAGACAGACAAATTAAAAATCCGGAGTCACACGTGTTAGGGCATAAATCGAACAGATTACGTGTGACTCCGGATTTTTAATTTGTCTGTCTGTGGTGTCTTGTCTATACCTTTTAAGTCGTAGTTGGGTTTTAGTTTTTATTACTTGATTTTTTTTTTAAATTCTTTTGGGGTTATAATATATATATTTTTGAAATGTACTCATTAAGCCCTTTCATTTGAGATATCAAATGAAAGGGCACTTAAAAAACTTGGCTATGTGAAGTCACATTAAATTAAAAATGGCGCCCTCTAGAGGACAAAAAGTGAGGAACTTAAAAAAACAATGGTTTAATCGTACCATGTTGGATACAACATGGTACGATTAAACCATTTTTTTTTTCTTCACATAGCCTATAACTAGCGGACAATCACGACGCTTCTAACGATACCTCATTTGTTAAATTGTGATAAGTGGTTTGGAAGATAGGAGGGAACAGATGAACATACATTCATACATACATACCGGTCAAAATCATAACCCTCCTTTTGTCTTCGCCGTAGTTGGATAAAAATAGGGCCTCCTTGGGACAATTTGCATGCACTAAACAATAAAAACCCTATGACGCTGAAATTAATGTTTATTGATATTTTTATTTAGGTTGACTAAAAACCAGGCCTGTCTAGAAATAACGCGTTTAAAAAATGATTCTGTCTCAGTACTTTCCAAAATATTGATAGAAATAGAACTATGTTTAAAATCTGTTTAGTTCTAAACTTATTTAGTGATTTCTGGTGCAAGCGGGCCTAAACTTACGCTACATTTTATTTTTAAAATTTATTTTTCCTCGAAAAACCTCCCTTAATCTCTTTATTGCACAATCTAATTATACTAACAGTCGTTTATCTTGAGGAGTTAAAAACGTACAATATGCCATAAAGACTGCTATAAATCAGCCACGAGGCAAGAGGTAGCCCCTTTGTGGCACTCCCTTGCATTGGAGTGTGACGCCCTCTGAAAGTGATTCAACGGCGATCGGACCTACATATATGGGAATAAGTATATGAATTTTTAATAAATTGTATCAACGTTGAAAGGTTTTTAAAGTGATTTATCTTGTAAGGGACACTATAATAATAAAGAAGATTTATAATAATAGAGAATAAAGACCAAAATGTTTTCAATTTGGATCATTTAAACTCCAAAATTAAAATAATAAAACTAAAACCCAACTACGACAAAAAAGTCAATCAACTAAAAAGGTATAAACAAGACATCACAGACAGACAAATTAAAAAGTCACACGTGTTAGGGCATAAATCGAACAGATTACGTGTGACTTTTAATTTGTCCGCATAATAATGAGTATTCTATCTATCTTTATTACAGCATAGATCCCAATTGGAAGACAAAAGAACGAAGAGTCTTCAAACAAACTATCTCCATCGGATACTCGAGCACATGTTAGGTGAAACAGTTTCCATATAAAATTCAATATTTATGGAGCGCTTCGGTGATATATTTGCAAGTGGGTTCAACTGATAACTGAAGGGTATGGTTTTACCTTGTGCATGTTTTTTTTGTTGTGTTTCTATTTTGAAGTATTATGTTATGGAATTTTGTGAGGGCATACGACGGGGAGCAGTGGTGGCCCAGTGGTAACGGCCGCGACTTACGAGTTGTAGGTCGCAGGTTCGAACCCCGACAGCCGCTTTACTTTGTTTAAATAATTTCATCACCACTGCTCTCAAAACGGTGAAGGAAAACATCGTGAGGAAACCGGCATGTCTTAGAACCAAAAATTCGAAGACATGTGACATCTACCAACCCGCACTGGGCCCGCGTGGTGGATTGCGGCCCACTCCCTCTCATAGAGAGGACGCCTGTGTCCCAGCAGTGGGAACATTATAGGCTGATTATGTTATATAAGTATACGACTATAGATCGTATATGTGGCCAGCTGCGCCTTCGCGGTTCCACGCGCATAAGTCTCGATCCCGTGGGAATATCGGGAGCAAAAAGTATCCTATGTAATCCAGTTGATGGTCTATCCATGTGTTCAATTTCATCCAAATCTGTTCAGCCGTTTAAGCGTGAAAGCGTTACAAATAAACAAACAAACAAACTCAATTTCGCATTTATAATATTAGTTAGGATTATTATTATAGTTTAGATCAGACGGAAACCGACCCCAACATAGTTGGGAAAAGGCAGATGATGAGATCAGACGGCCAATTTTTTAACAGTATCAACGCGATTTCCTATTATAGGAGTCACAATTGGAACTTCATTAGAAGCTCCATGGAACATTTAAATCCGAACATAAACAAACACCAAAATATTAAAAACCTGAATTTTTTTCTAATTATTATAACGAATACATTAATCGATGCGTGTCTTAGAAAAGCTAAGCTGGTCTAACTTCGATATTAAAATGAAAGTGTATGGAAATATAAAACAACCAATTCTATTTGCCAGCCGAGCTATTCTCTAACCTCGATCCACTGACACGTATCATTCAATTATAGAAGAATATTGAACGCGTTAGCATGTAACGAATACCTTCCATCATAGATGTATTTTTTTCGCTAATATTCCCTTAAATACAGTTTTTTGTGTAGTTAGTATTTTAGCCGCATGTCGAATGAGTCATAGGCCAAATCTAACACATTGTGGGTCCCAGAAAACGTCAGGCGACATCGAGGCAGACCCAGGAGATTGACGCCTATGGACAGAGTTGGTCCACACTATCTCATGAAGACAGAGAGAAGTGGAAAGGGAAGCCTTTCTCTCCAGGTGGGACAACAAAGAATAAAAAAAACATGCAGGGCAGTATTTGCGGAATGCCGATAGAAGAAAACTAAGTAACATTCATTCATTTCTTCAAGCGTTCGGTGACGATGACGCGAGTTCCATAATTTTTGTTCACCAAACAAGCGTTCGGTGACGATGACGCGAGTTCCATGATTTTTGTTAACCCAAAAAGTGCTCAACGCGCCTAAAAGTTTTCACTTCAAAAATACGAGCGAGCCTTACAGTAGTCGCATATGATGTGTAATATCTGATTGGTTGACAGCACCAACCTCTCGGAGAATGGGTTGGTACCATCTGACGGTTAACTCCAGCACCACGCGCGCTCATTGGTCAAATCAACTAGTGCGTGCTTTCCCGGCTTCCTGTAACACACTTCCGTCCCTTTTCACGAAATCACTCCCATAGATTGCAGGAAAGCGAGAGGAAAGATGCTACACATCAAAAATGTATTAACCTATTCATTAACAATCAATCATTAAACAAAAAATTGCCATCAGACTCTTTTTAAGTTGTAGTCACGACGCAATCAAATTGGTATCAGAGACAGTTTTCTAAACGTGAGGCGAAATCGTGTCTGGTCCTTTATTACTCTGAGATGTTATGGTTTCAGCTAACAGTCAAACTCAAACTACACTCAAAGCATTTATTTTAATTGACTGACCGACTCCTTGACAATTCAAAAGTGCCTGTCAATGGTTTAACTGAAATAAATGCTTTGAGTTTTATATTCATTGCCAGGCTATTCTGCTCGATCTCGCTCATTTGTGTGAGGAATAGACCGCTTCGCGTTCCCAAAATCAAGAAGCTACTCCCAAAAGTACATAACTACATGCAAATAAATATATTTTTTAAATTCGATTACCATACATTACATCGTACGAATTCGCAGCGAATCGTACGGGCATAACAACGGCGAACAAATCGCTCAAACGGAATAAGTAATGAGTCTCGTCTGGCAATATTTTTATTTTACATCGACTATTTAATAAGCCTCTTTGTGTGCACTCCCCTCTACTGGGTAGATGGATGGTGAATATTATATTATTGTAGCTATTAAAGTATCTATTATGAATTTTTATTCGAATTTTTTCACGTTCTTCTTTTTGTAGATGGCCAGAACTAAGCAAGCTTATCATTATTATTTGTTCATAATATGAACAATATTATAATATTAAATATGGCAATATTATTGCTGTTACACAGGGTGTTTGGAAGTTGTATGCAAAGCCTTAAGGGGATGATGGTTGACACCATTTTGAACCATAAATGCCTTACACGAAGTAGGTGCTTTATTTTTAACTGCTATTAGTATTTTTTTTACTAACCCAATTTCTAATGTGTACCCTATCTAATAAACCAAGTTCCAAGCATCAGTGTTATTGGAAAAAATCTAGACACCTATGAGGTAGCAGAAAACTTAAAAACAAAAAAAAACAGCTGTTCCGTACATTTATGTTTGCATAACTCGTCAAAATGTTGTCGAAATGTTGTGTTGTGTTGTCCTCGGAACAGCAGGTTTTTTTTTCGCGTTTTCATATTTGTTCCCATAGTAAAAGTTGTTCATAATGATAAGTACAATGACTCCTTAAGAGGTGGTTGGTGTTTTACCAATAACCCTGTATAATATCATTGTATAATTTTTCATATTTCTGAAGCCTTTACAGTCACATCTTCAGTCTTCTAATATGGCTAATACTCCCCAAGCATTACTACTTGTTTAATTGAGTAGAATGACCAAGCAAAAACACAGAAGGCTTCAATTTATCTAAAAGCGGCTAAAAGGACCAAATTTTTATTCTTGGTTTAATAGCCACGTGAGAAGGACCTCATCGTATTCATAAAAATCCGAGCTCAAAGCAACGTAAATTCACTGACAGCCGTCTAATTCCTCGAAGACGAATGACCAAACAGTCCGTACTGAATCCAGTTCACTAATAAGATTAGTGGGCCGAAAGTGATCCAGGGCTAAGCCGATTTAACGCGAATAGCTATGGCCTGCAACTATTGGGTGACGCTAATTCGATGAACGACTCCGCTACGTAAACGTTTGCTTATGTCATGAAGTTTCTTGAGTTATTGAGATGATATTGTTTGGTTTTGTCTAAGAATAGGGCTTGTTGCTGTAGGAACTGTTCATCATCTATTTTGCTTTATAAACATACTTACATAGATATATTTTTTGAGTTAGATACCGAAAGGTGTCTCAAAGAAAAGGCTTTTATAATACGTATTAAACAGAGTGTATGATATTGTAACAATATTCTGATTTAAAAGAGTGTCCGTGGAGTTTCTTACCCGTTCTTTTCCATAGGAACCTACTACGCTTTGGAATGGGCAACTAGCTTCATATTTTCTGACTGACCGACCCTTTGACAATTCAAAAGTGCCTGTAATTGGTTTATTTGAAATAAATGGTTTGAGTTTGAGTGATTTATAAAAAAAAACCAAAAATCGACATTAACAAACAAATATCATTAATTAAAAATGAATCGCGTTTGGCTTTTGAACTTTAAACAAATTATCATCCAATTACAGTTTGTAAGTTGCCATGGTAAAGTGATAGGTTATTCATTCTTCGCATACTTTACTTATATTGATATTAATAGATCTGGCACCTGACTTTAGGAGGTTTTTGTATCTGTTGTTATGAAGTTTATCGAGAGATGTAGGTATTAATTATTCTAATGATTATAATTCTGTAAATGCATATACAGGATGTTAGGGTGAACA
The DNA here is from genome assembly GCA_947363905.1 of Lithophane semibrunnea. NCBI lineage: Eukaryota > Metazoa > Arthropoda > Insecta > Lepidoptera > Noctuidae > Lithophane > Lithophane semibrunnea. The sequence goes on from OX376194.1 coordinate 16,876,061, forward strand.
CCGTTATCCTTGCAACCAGTGGTTTGGTTTCATTTAAAGAACGTAAAATCAATGGAAAATTACAACTTTTTTTTTCTTTTTTTTAAATCTACATTTTACCACAAGAGACGCAAGTTCGTTGCCCTATGCGCTAGGGCAACGAACTTGCGTCTCAACACGGGCGGGGGGTGAGGGATGTGACCTGACTGACCACGAGCGCGACCTCTCCCTCAGTCAGTCAGCTGTTTCGCCAGAGAGCACGGTGTCGGATAGAAACTTTTTAAAATCTTTTAATGAAAATAACGTTTTTTTTTTGTTGTGTTCGGTCATTTATTTTTATATTTCAGTCAACTACCCATGGTTTGAATGACAAGAGTGTTTACCCTTACAGCCTGTATTTAAGATAAAGTTAAGAAAATTGAATTTCGCGGACTTCACTGCGGATCCACGTTAAATAAACATGCGTAAGAACTATACGTAAGTACCTACCTACTGTCTGTAAGACATGTCTGTACAGTGTGCCACCTTTGTAAAGGAAGCATTAGAGTGGCTATTCTACATAAAGTATCAATAAGTCTACTTACGTACCTCAACGTCGTTTTACGAATCTTGTAAATGTAGTAGAATGTTTAAACGGAAACGTTTCTTACCTGAAACAGAAAAAACAAATTAACAAATCGACTTTTTTTCGAATAAGACTTAAGCAAAATGAAGATCTTACAGTTACTGCAAAAGGCGCTAATTACCTTAATTACACAAACATGGTTTCCTTCTTAAAGGGAATTATAAAAAATGCTCGACATCAATCCGTCGTCAGCTACCAGGAAAACATAAAGCATCACAGTTTAATAATCGCAAATGAAGACAAATGAGCAATAGACTTAACAGGGCTTCAGGTTTATTGCCATTGTTTATGATATTTGTCAAAAATAATTAATCACTGTAAGGGGACAAAGGAGGCATTTGACAGATGATTAATTTTGGGAAGTAAAACGGTACAGGTGCGCGAATCCTTTTGGGTATACAAACAGCGGGTAAAATATTTTAGAATTCAGGATTTACAGGCGCAAATACAGGCGAATTTAGCTGGTCAAAACAAAAAATAGGTGAAATTATAAATTGGGTGTCAGAAAAAAAAGAAAATCTAAGGTTAATTTAATACGTAATTTAATGATACTCTGTACCTCAATCAAAAATAAAGAATTAGAAGCAAACAGTAGGTGCTTTCTGATTCATCTACCATTGCATGAACTATTAAATTTGACAATTCTCCGAAGACCGATTCGCCATTGGACTGTTCGTCGATAGGATGATTAATTTATTTCCGTTTCCCCAGCAGAGTCTTTCACCTACGGACATTTCACCGACAGAACCTTTCATCTACGTCACTTTCGTCGGCATGCCTTTCCAGCTACAGATTGTTTCACCGACACGGTGATAAACCTAATTTTCGTATTATTCATACCGACACTAAGATTGAAGACAACTCTATAATCTACATAAAATTCACCAATAGGCTCACCATTCTCCTTTTCGCAGTACCTATCCTAACTAACGCAAGTGATAGGTCAGAGGCAATGATTGGAACAGATCTGAGATATCTCGATTTGTCTCCTCAAGTGGGCTGTTTGTCAAGCAATGCCCTCTTGGCGGCAGTGTCCACCGTTTTATTGTGTTCACTACAGGATATTACACGATGTTTCCTTTTAGTCGGGGCTGTCTGAGATTAACTTGAAAATGAAAAAGTTTTATTGGCGTATGTGGATGAACCTCTGGCTAAACGAGTGTAAGCCTGGCCACGATGACTCTCGTTGATGGATACGGACAAAATACATAAATTAAAAAAAAATCACGACCTCAGAGTGTTTTGTTGATCGTAGGTTGTTTTAATTATTGAACAGGGGCGTTCACTTTTGCACAACATATTTTTACTTGCCTTATAAATATAGATCACAAAGATTTACCAATACCCGTTTAAAGGAACCAACGTTATTATAAAACTGGATTTACAGTTAAATCTATTTTAAAGGGAAAAAATCCTCAAATGAATATTAAAAATGAAAATTGAAACATGAAAGCTTTTAAGAGAAATTAATACATCAACTAATTAATTATCCTGCATTCGGCTTTCGTTCCAAGAATATGCTCGTACTCGCAATCTGATCAAACCATTTACCTCCATCGGTAGTAAAGTCCTCATCCCTCAGAGATTCTCTTCTCTCCCCAGCTTGCATCACTCAACAAAATTAACAGAATGTATTACAAGTATAAATACCTATTTAAATGTAGCATAAAGAGTTCAATTTGTTTCTTCACCGTTGATTAGGGTTGCCAGAGATGGTTGTTCTTCTTTTGTTTGTGTCAAATATTACACACGCTCGGGCTTTTTGCACTTGTTACATTGGAAGTTTTACCAATTTTTTGTAACAATTAATCAGTATCAAGGAGGTCATTCAAATTACCAATTTTTTTCTCAAGAAATAAGAATGTCAGTATAATTTTCCTCGATCACGTCTGATAGAAAGCGATGGATGAGGTCTACGATAGAACCAGCGAGTCTCAGTGACCCACTTGATCCATGTCCAGCACGTAAAAATAATTTACAAAACGACACATCTGTACAAATCGGCCATTGTGCGAGAAAATGCTGACTGCAGCTGTGGCATATGCACGAAGCCTATGGACCTGGTTTTCAGCGACAGCCGTTTTCCCAGTGATAGTCTAGCAACATTTTTCCTCTTTTTAACCAGGCAACCCTACCCAGCATTAACCCCCCACTCTCCTAATAGCGAAGAAGAGTGATAAAACAGCAGTAAAAGTCGAGAAATCGGAATTACTCCAATAGATTGTGGGGAGCAAACAGATATTATGGGGGAATCATTCCACTTCGCGATCTTTGTTTTATAAGCTATGAGCACTTCAACTCGTCGATAGAAGGCTTTGGTTTGTTATCGTAAGAGATATCGAGATCCTGTTTTTAACATATCATTTGAATAGGTATCTTTTCTACATCATTGGACATGGACACTGTGTTTTCGTCTTTATGATTAAACTATCCTGAAAGATGTATGCGTCGACAAGACATGCATTGGATTGTCAATTTGTGTTCCATTATACCGAATCAATGTGAGCAATTAAGTACCCAATGTGTAATATTTTTTGTCATTTTTGGCTACACATTAATAGGTACAATATTACGGAACAAATCTTTTAGACACTTAAATTAATTGTTGTCAATGTATATGTCGCCGCCATTTCATGATTTGACCATCTAACATCCTCCATATCGTTCAACGGTCAAGGCAGATTACGATACAGCCATTTCTACGATGACCATGACATAATGCATCATTTTGAGGCTGACTGTATTTTTTTTCGAAATAAGTAATAATTTGTTTACCTGTTATTGAAATAAAGCTGAATAGAATATTTCAATTAATGGTCCAGTCTTGGGACTGAACCGTGTGCCTGAGATTGCCTGAGATCTTTTGTAAATAGTCACGTCTCCGAAATACTAAATATAGACCGTAGTAAATAGGCTAAAAATAAATTGTGTTCTGAAATGAGAGAAGCTTTCATTTGAGAACGAAAGGGGTAAGACAAATAATTACGCAATTTCAATCTTAAATTGTCAATGGAAAACGAAAATGGGAATGATGAATCACAGAGCTCACAGAGCCGATTAACAGATTATGACAAATGGACTAAATGAAACCTACCACTTTGTAGTATGAAAGATTTGATACCACCTTCAAATTAAATGGCAGTGTACAACGCTCCTAGTCTAAAACGGCTATTTACTAAAGCTGCCACGCCAGCTCATCCTCGACCACTTTAGATGACAGACTTTCGTACAGTCAAATCAACTATTTGGTATACATGCAAAAATACTCTTCTTGCCGTGCCCCCAGCGCCCAGCTATCGACTAATAAATATCTACGACGAATAGGGTCGTGCAATTAAATAAAAACAAAAAGCCAATTATATTTATAACTATGTATTATACGGTGTTTACATAAATAATAAAATAAATAAATAAAATAGGTTCTCAGTCGTATAAATACGACTGGCGGCACGGGCACGAACACATTTGTCGTATTAATCCGACTGGGGCGGTCAATAGGTTAAGTACTGTGTGCGTAATAACGAGAATCATAAAAAATGGACTACTCAGCACACTCACAACATTGTTTCAAAGTAGTTGTAAGTTAGCAGCACAGTATTTATACTGTGTTAGTTGCTTGTATGCCTTATTAATGTTCAGCTAGATCGCAACTCTGTAGATAGGTACTTTTCTTCTTTCTATTCCTTCAAAATGCCACTCACGCACTCCTTTCACTCACATGAATTATTCTCAACCAGTAGGTAAATAAAGCTTCCATTCAAATCCAGCATTAGGTAGACATAATGTTATTTCAATAGCTTCGTATATTAACGCTATTATTATACCGGGTACCGTCTGAGTGCCGATACGTGACCGCGCATATTTCAAGCGTTCGCTGAAACACGTTTCAATTTTCACGAGATTTTCCTGAAAATATACGGTTTTCTTCATAATCATGGTGATTTGGTGGCGTTTTGACGAGTGGGTTTTACCTGAGTTCGCTGATGTGTAATGATGAGGGCTTTGTTTTTTTTTACACTTATATATTTTGTTTATGAGAGGGGTCGAATTGAAAATGTCGAGAGAATACCATGCGTGGCTGGTTTGCATTACAGTCTAGAGACCTCTCTCTACAAAGTCACTTGTTACCCAACTACGGCGTAGCAAAAAGGAGGGTTATGATTTAGACCGGTAGGTATGTATGTACTATCTCTAAGAAAATTTTAATAATACTTAGGCCATGACTGTTATTAGTTTTCCTATTGGTCGAACGAACACCTTTAACATTCGTTAAGAACTTACGAGATAAACCCAAATATCCTACTAAGCTGTTTATAATTCGTAATACTAATTGGTCACCAATCTCTAGCAGCTTTCATTAGATGTAGACACTTACATAATAATACTTTGTAATCATAGAAAACATTCACTCCATTCATCAAAACACCGACCATTTTCTTAAGAGGAAACTCATGTTTTTACCAGAAAGTGTCACATAAAACGATACTAAATTACATTTGCGCAAGGGGCCAGTATTATTTACTACTGTAATAGTTACACTTACTCTGCTGCCAAAAGGACCAATTTCCCGAAGAAGAAACACAGGGCTTGAAAGGCCCTGGCAGGGTTGCGGGCCTGGCAGGGTTGCGGGCCTGCCAGGGTTGCGGGAAAGTCCGAAATGGATACTGGGATCTTGGCAATAGTCAACTGAAGGAACTCGGGTGGGTTTTAGACGGTAAAAGTCTGACACGCCCTTCCGCTCCGCCCAGAGCGGGAGAAGTCATTAGATGATTTACAAACCTTAAAAAAAAAAAGCTTGCAAGGCACGGAACTAGCTCTGTTTGAGGATCTTAAAATAAACCTAAGTCCAATAAAAATAATGTAACCTGTCAATTGGTAGAAGGAAAGGTTATCGGCCGCGGTTTCGCGCGGTATGTCGATAAGAAGTAGCTTAAGTCGTTCCCCAGGGTGCCATCTACTTCCTTGCCAAATTTTGTCGAACTCCGTTCAGTAGTTTAGGCGTGAAAAGGTAGCAGACAGAGAGACAGAGTTACTTTCGAATTTGTAATATTAAGTATGGATTTGATAAATAGGATTTTATAATTTTTGTTTTAAGTACTACGAATTAATAAAAAACCGCACATGTTTGGTTACACTTTTAGCCGACTTAAGGCACACAATTTTACTTTGCCAAAATTCTCACATTTAAATAGGTACTTAATTTTACATAATAGTAAAGAAACAACATTGTTTACAGTAGTAACCATTGTGTAACCGCCGCTCAATCGTCGCGTACGTGTGTATTAGCTGGCGGGCGCTAATTTTATCGCGGTGCCACTAATACTTTGTTCTAATTGGATTATGTGACAGCCCAGTAATGCGAACTAGAATTTTCCGGAGCACCTTGACAATTGTTTGTTTATCGTTTGCATCGTTTAACTATGAACGTCAATAATCCGTTGAATAGTTATTGAATACATGGGATGGTAAGTTTTGTTTTTACTGTACTTTGTAACACCAATTTTAAAACTAAAACAAAGTGACAATCTATCAACGATAGCGATGATCGAAAAGTCAAAAATGTATTGGATTGGCATGACTACCAAAAAGCCTATGTCAATCCTATTGGAAGTCTTTGTAGACAAAATAAAACATTTTGAAAGCGATTGCCATGTCTAGGCCCTCAGTTGTTTAAATCTGCAGCAATACACGTATTCATTTTTCACACTTTAGCTACCATGAATCCATTAAAATTTGTCTAACTGTGCACGGCCTCCAGTCCAAACTCGAGCTGTAACCATAGATTTCCGTCCAAATTTTCTCGGCCCATATTTCGTGCACGCAGTGTACAACGTACAACGCTCCGAGTCTAAAACGGCTAAAATTTATTAAAGCTGCTACGACAGCTCATCCTCCATCCACTTTGGATGATAGACTTTTGTACAGTTAAACAAGCTGTATTTGATATACAGGCAAAAAACTATTCGTCGTCTATACTGCCAATATTCATTTTTAAATCCAAATCAAAATATTTTATTTCACATAAAACTACATGGGCACTGAAACGTCAGAAGCTAGGTGCATGGTTCCAATTGGTCGTTTCCTATGGAGAAGAGCCGGTAAGAAACTCCACGGTTAAATAACTTTTTTAGCTAATGAGATCGATGAATCAAAAAATTTACTATTCAGCACATTCATAACATTATTGCAGCTTGAGAGAGGCATAATGTCCAGCAGTAGACTGCGATAGACTGAGTTAATTGTTTATTGACAACATTGTTTAAAAGAGTTGCAAGCTAACTGCCTGTATACCAAATAGCTAGTTCGACTGTACATAAAGCCCACTACACACGCTTGGGAGCGGAACGTCATGTGCGCAAGATTAATGTGAATCCAAACACTAGCACAGTCTAATTTGCATGCTGATCGGGAAGAGAAACAAAGACATACACACTCGGTTGGGATAGTAAATGAAGGAATGACGTGTACCTACCCCTGGTTTTCCAGTGAATACAGCTGTATTCCACGAAGGGGGTAAGCAGAGGTTTATACAAAGACCGACATTTCGCCAGTTGTGATTAAATAGATCCCATACGACACGCACAATGGTCCACCTTAAGGACTAAGTGCGGAAACCAAACCCCATAACATAGAACATACATAGATTCCATACGATAGAGGGCGAGTACGATTGCAAATAATCAGGTACAATTTCAGATTATGGGCTACATCAATAATCTCCTAAATGACAAAACTGGTAATACCTACTGTATTCAACCGAAGGACCGAATCCAGGACCCCTCGCCCGGCAGTCACGCTAGTGACCACTAGACAATTGAGGAAGTCGAATGCGTCGGTCACCAGTACTGTTATAAACTGCCTGAATCTTACAACACATGGCAATAAAAAGCATAGTTTATTAATTTCGATACAAATGCCAATTGCCAATAGATGTGCAGCTAGTTCCGAAGAAAAAGTCATTAATATCGAAGAGAGAAGATATCGACAACAAAATTGTGTAGTGTACTTACCTACTCGAGCACAATCTAGATTGTAGTCTACAGTGAAGTGACATCTACTTGTTGTCCAGTTTCCACTCTAAGTTAGTGCTGTTTATGAACTTATAGTCGTTAGAAAGGGTTCACTTTCAGACAATTTAGAAAAAATAGGCAGTCATGGGAAATGACCGATAGAAATGAAAACTTAAAACTGGTATGAGACGTGAGACGGGACGCAGACTTCATCTGGCAACAAAACGTATAGAAAAGACAAGACGCAGGTGCGTCGCTTTTCCATCTGCATACTATTGCCGCGTCTGCGTCCCGTCCTCTTCTCACGTCTCTTCTGTGTGGCCAGCCCCTAGTTCCTCAACTCAAACTCACCTCGACTAAGGAAACTGTTTAAGATGAGGAGTAAAATTGCAACTATGAATATCAAACTACCTAAGTGAGGTTGAGTCGAGTCGAGGAAATCATGAGGTTTTGACTTAGAATATGGGTTTAAGTCCCTACTAAAAATCACTCAACGCGCCTAATAAAGTATTTACTTAATAATGCTAGGCGATGGCTAAAATTAAAGTAAAAGAACCAAGAAAATGCAAACAATGTCATACATGGTCTGAATAAAAGTGCAAAAAACAGCGGTAATTAATTATATTCAACTACGTATACAACTCTTACACCATGCAATTATACTCAAGTGAAAATGATTTATTACCGACTGCACACTTCATAAAATGCTAAACATAATACCAACAAACGCTTAGTTGTTTAGGTACTTTATGGAAATGCATTTTCACTTGAGTTTTCTACAAGCTTGAAGTGACTTTTAACTCCGTACTTAGGTAATTATTCTTAGTTGTATTCATCTATCAAACAAAATCGAACGAATCTGATAAACAGCAATAGTTGCACCGAGCTTTAGGATATTTTCCAATAACAGCTAAAATATGGTTTATAGTACCAATTGTTTAGCATAACTACAAAATTGTTTTCCACTGAAACTGAAAATTAATTTAAATACATAAATAAGCTTAGATGTCCAATGTAGAGTGTGTCGTTAGTAAGGTAAGTTCGGCACTGGGATAAGATCGTCCGAGTCAAATATCCGCATAATTTGTCCTGACAACATTGTGTCCTAAGCCATTTTATTCTGCCCCGGAAAATTAAAAGACAAAAAACACTAAAAAAGTGAAAAATAACTTTAATTTCGGAAGTCGGTGTCTTTGCTTTTCAATTTTCGTTTTTTTCCACCGACTTCCGAAATTAAAGTTATTTTTCACTTTTCTAGTGTTTTTTGTGAAGTCGGTTGTTTTTTTGTTTGTAAAAAGTTTTTATTTTTCACTTTTTAGTTGTGGTACCTACCCCACACAAATTCGTATACCGTTATCTGCTATGTAAATGAAGATTAAGATATCGTCTACATACGCAAAGTGGGAAAAATACGGTGTAATCGCGTAACATACATAAAAATAAAAAATAAAAAAAACATACAGACGAATTGAGAACCTCCTCCTTTTTGAAGAAGTCGGTTAAAAATCAGATTTATGGCGCAGGAGTTGATTCGAACGGTCGCATCCGTGCGACTTATCCCAACATACCATAAAAACAAAAGTAGCAACACTTTTTCTATGAAAAATTCTTTTAGTGTCATTGTTTACCTTTCCTGCAAAACGATTTGGCGCCGACATACCCCGAACCCAACTACCCACTTCAGAGAGTAGATTTTCATCCACAATAACCCTACCCGGTTCACAACACGTCACGGTAAGATTAATGTTAACCCAAACACTAACAGGATATTAAGTTTCGTCCGTCCGTCCGTCCGACTCCGTCCGCTCGGACACCGGGGTTTGAATTCTGATTGTACGTACTTAAATAATGTAAGAGGGACTTTGATGGTGGGTTTCTATGTGAAACAGTTTCTGTTTATTGTTGTGCAAAGCGGAGATAATTCCTTCTGGGATCGGCGGAAAGATTTCACTTTCAGGAGTGAGTGCAGCGTAATGTGGCACTCAGCTGGTAGAAAATGTCAAATTGTAGGATGTAGTATCATATCAAAGTGAAACAAGTGTCCATAATAATGGACACTAGATTCACTTTGGTATGATAGTACATCATTTTATGCTTTCATTCACCATTTTCAATAAATCTGGCCTTCTAGGCCCAAATAATATAAGAAGAAAGAGAAAAAAAAAATCATTCTTGTTATCATCACAAGAAATGAGATAATACAACATTAAACATCTACAAATAATAGTCTGAACTGTATAAAGTATTATTAAGAATTTAAACATCTACAAATAATAGTCTGAACTGTATAAAGTATTATTCAGAATTTACACAAAGTTATTAACTGCGGACAAACTTTACAGTATCGGAGAGGATAGGTTCAAAGCAAAACTGAGAAACTAATGGACACACTTTATCAAGCGGAAAGGAACAAAATCAATAGGGCGCAAGTCGCGGGTATAGTGTCAAGAGTAAAATAACGTTCTAAAATAATTAATGAACAGGAGCTTTGTCAAGACAAGCTGATATTATGAGCGTGGTATAGTGTATCACGTTGAAAATTACTATGTAGCTGTATTATGTGGCAAGTGGGAACACGATTAATATGTACTTAAACGTCGTATGGTTTTAAAGCCTTCCTTCCATACTTGGAGAGGATAACTTTAAAAGGCGATATTGGGTCACTTTGGCCGGACCAGAGGGCCTAGACAAGTGTCAATCGCTTCGAAAGCGTTTCGTATTTCTACAACGACTTTCAACAGGATTGACATAAGCTTTTCGATAGCTTATGTCAGTCCTATACATTTTTGCCTTTTCCATCATCGTTATCGCTGATAGAATGTCATTTGGTCTAGAGCCTCTGATGCGTGCACACAAACGGAACGGTGAACCATTTTTCTTAAAGTACGTAGTGGTTGGTTCCTTCCAACAGTTCTTTTCACGGTGATCCACAAATAAAAAACCCAGAATGTCAACAACTTCCAGTTTCTGTTTCTTCTTAGCTAGGCTATTAAAAATAACTTACACGTAGTCGATAAAAATAAAAGTATTAAGTATCAATCTCCTATCCATGACTTCAAAGTTAAGGAAAATGTCCGACGTAAATTAATTAAAATAAACCCGTGTAAGATGTATAGGTAAATAGGTTCTTCGTATACCTGTTGAATAAAGAGCTCTCAATTAGGTACTTCCAAAAAGTACTGTAATTAAAAGGCTTCTAAGCGAACATATCAAAAAGGTTGGCATCATTAAGAGTTCCTTTCAAACTAATTAGTTTTCTATGGAAAGAATATTTTCAAAAATAATAATGGTAGTATTTACATTCTTTGGTATTTTTTAACATTATGTGTGGTAGCTTTTATAGCCTCTAGTAATTACCTATAGAGTCAGAGATTAAGATATCTAATTAGCCCAGTAATAAATAATACGACAAGAGGGTGGGGGAATCGATACGCTTTCGGTAAACCTTCTTCTAGAAGAGCGGTTCCGTCTTATTATTAAAAAAAAAACGATAAGGCCGCCCATTGTATATTTTGTAGTTTTTTTGTTTGTTATATGTTTTTGTGGTGAACAATAAAGTATTTAAAAGTAAATAAATATAACGGCCGTCATGGAAATCTGTACTTTCCATCAGTATTTAACATTATTATAGGATGACAAAAAACGCTCTGTAGGTATTTGGACAGCCATAATTGTGTGATCGTTCACCGCTTTCATAGGAAACCAACGCTTTACCGGAGCACTCTCAAAGAATGGTGACATGGCAAAAACAATAGGGACCAGTCAAGGGTAATTTAAAATCGATTAAAATGAAAAACTAACACCTCTGACGGGCAGACCTATCACGTAATCTCCGGTCTACGCTACAGTGGTGACACCTTACATCCAAGATGGCCGACGTTTGCACCTTTTTCCTTTTCCACACGTCACATTGTGGTAGACTTTATTGTGTTAGATTCCTTGATAGAACTGATAATTATCAATTTGGTCCTTTGAGTCACAATTGATTTTTTTTTTGCAAAAAATATAAGTGGCAAGCATAAACCGAGAAGCATCCGTAAACGGTATTACAGCAACGGAAATTGCGTAACAAGGTTTCTTTCACAATCCAAAGGATTTTGAAGGAAATTCTAATCGACTGCTTCATATGTTTGAAAAAATCGTCTGGTCCTCAACCTAAATAACGCAATGAATGTTGTCGAATTGTCAAAATAAATGACATTACCATTGTATGTGTTACGAAATTACCCCGTTGGTTATTTATGACAGATATAGTCGTTGCAAGTATCTTTGATACAAATGAAGAGATACATTTGCAAACGCCAGGAAAGTGAGAGTACAAAACAGACAAACGAGTTTATCCCATTGCGTAGGTGTTGCGCTTGCAAACTTTATGGTTATTACTAAACGCTGCCAATGCACCTCGTAATAATGGTATCTTAAAATCTGTTCCCTTTGCAAAAGGATCGGTAAACATGCAATGCAAACATGACATACAATACAGATAAAGTTACTTATACTCCGTTGTTTTAAAAAGGTAGATTATAATAGACAGATTACAAAATATTATACTATTAATATAAATCTAACCAAAAAAATGTGCTCAAACAGTTACAGCTACCTCTTCGTAGCTGTAACTGCTTGAGCACATTTTTTTTGTTTGAGAATCCTACTAATCCTACTAATATTATAAATGTGAAAGTTTGTGTGTTTGGATGTTTCTTACTCAATCAGGCAAAAACGGCTGAATGGATTTGGATGAAATTTGGCAAACAGATAGCTTATAACCTGGATTAACACATAGGATACTTTTTATCCCGATATTCCCACGGGATCGAGACTTACGCGGGTGAAACCGCGGGGCGCAGCTAGTAAATGATAAAGTTTAACATACATTGATAAAGAGGAAACTACCGTAAAAATAAATATTTGGTTAAGTTACAACATATTTTTTAACAAGAAAGTGTGTTTTTATGATTTGTTTACCTGTATTTAATTACCTAAACCAATGCAGTAAAGATTATTATACACTTGCAGTCGACAACTAAAGTTTAATTATGTAATTTTAAAGCCATCACATTGGCAAACCCACCCACTTGCACCTTATCCACATATCTGCTTGATTAATGTGCAGGTCACGAAACTTAAAAGACATTTTAATTAAAACTAGAAGTACGGAACCCACAGTAATGTCAAATGATGCCATCTTGTGGGTAGCAAAATAAAACTAGAGGTGGCCGCAAAAGTCCCGGAGCACTGCCATGACACAAATGTACCAAATACTTAGCGCTGCCTGGAGTGAAAAATATTTTCAAATTTCATTTCACACGGTCAGGGGTTTATTTGATTTTTCTACGTCTGTGAGGTCATTCAGGTCACACGAATGCGAGAGAATACTTACAAATGTCAGTTTAATTTAAAAAGTGTATAATTTTACTATATTCAGTGAAGATGTAACTTTCAGCTGCATCCAGTTAGACTAGAAGCCGACCCGCCGACATAGTTGGGAAACGGTTAGGCAGATGATGATGTCGTCACTTTTTACTTCTAGCATGGGAGAGCATGCTGAACATAAGATTATTGCTTTCCCGTTCATTATAGCAGTCCATTAGGTGGCTTATGTCAGTTCAAGTCTACAAGGCTGTTAAGACACCATCATCACCATCATTTTAGCCGAAAGACGTCCACTGCTGGAGATAGATCTCCCTCCAAGCGTCGCCATATTGACCGGTCTGGTCACACTAGCAGCGGCTAACAAAAAAAAACTTCTTAAAAATCCACTGAAATTCTACACATGAGAGGGTTTAACCCCCCGTGACACAACACGAAAATGCCGAAAGAGGAAAGCTAAAAAAATCGAGACAGCGTTCGATCGTTGAGGCCGCAGGAGCAACGTGGCCAACACATTAACACGAGTAGGGGCACACTTAGCTGCGAGTTTTCACGGAAAACACTTGAATTTTCACACGATCTCCGTTACCTCAGTGACGTAATTGAAGCAAAGGTGGGAAGCGTATGTGGATGAGCGGTGGCGATTTAAGGATTGATTTAAGATCTCTGTGAAGTCCACTTTGTCTAGGATATTAAAAAATCTATAACAATGTCTGTTCTGAGTTTTTAATAATGTTTTTGACATAGAGCAGAATATAATTCATAAAAAAATAAAAAACGGTAAATTGAAATTAAAAAAAAAAGTTGTAATTTTCCATTGATTTTATATGTTTTATAAATGACACCAAACCACTGGTTTCAAGGATAACGGTGTTTACCCTAACACCCTGTATAACGTTGTTATATAACCTCCCAAGGGCTTTTGCAAACTTTTCTTTCCAAAGGACCATTACATAACGGTGATCTAGTAAGATGGATTTGTTGAACATGTCTGTGCTTGGGGTGTTGATAAATCATCAATCAAATACTGTAACTACTTCAGCATTAGAATCTATTCAGCACTCTAATGGCGTTATACACGATCATTCAAAATTGGAAGTTCTTCATTAGTTCGAAAAAAAATCTGCTCAACAACGTAAATAACTCAATAAATGTTTTTGAACTGTCAAAATGAAACAAATTAGTCACAATCAGTTACGAAAATAAGTTACGCAATTAAATAAAAGGTCTCAAGAAATAGGCCAAAGCAGCCTTTAGCCTTGCGTTTACCTCCTAAAAGGAAACCGAATCTTCGCTCTCTTAAGAACAAAGACCGCTACCCAAGTCTTGCATGCCACGAACCGGACCGACGCGTTCCTTACTTTCTAACAGTATTAGAAGAAAGGCTAACTTAATTGAAAAAGGCACAATCGTGTGTGCTTTCCACTTTACTGCTCCCAGTAGCTTGGCTTCGTGTGGTGGCTTTACTACAGAGTACTTAATAGGTTTTATTGACTTTCGTGGTTGTTTCCGCATTATGCGAAATAAAATATGTATAAGATAAAATGAAATGATTGAAATGAAATGATTAGTTTTATTTCTGTAAATAGATCTTTTTAAGACACACGTAATTTTTTGGTCTATATCTTAAAACTTGGAACTTTGGAATTTCCTAGGTGACTGATCCCTGAGAAGAATAACCGACACAAAATCAGACGTCATGGTCTCTTTCAAAATCCAAATATTATTATGCTCGCCTGTACCGCCCCCATTACATGATACTACAGTTACATCTCTATCTAACCCTTCGAGGATTATAGGCGCGATGTTATTTTATATAAAATTACGGTAAAAAATTTGCACCACAGAAATGAAGTAATCTTTGACAAAATATCCGTAAAGAATACGCAATTATATTTTCCTAGAACTCCGTAATAAGTGGCTGAGAGCAATTATTTTATCTGGGCTTTTACAATTAGTTTAAGGGACTAAAGTAAACAGTCCATGTTGAAACAGTCTAAACTCAGAGCAACAGCTGTTTCAGGTGAGAAAATTCAGTATTTATGATCCGTTATTAATTTGATTTATAACACTAAAGCCTTAGTAATTTTGCGTTAGCTGAAAATAATTTACGCTTACCTAGATATTAAATAAGCCAATTAAGTTAAGAAATAACAAGTAATCCGATGCTGTTAATGTAACCTTCTTATTACCCAGTAACACCCCCATTACTGGGTAATAGGAAGGTTACATTAATCCTCTGTACTTTTTATAAGTTCACAGTTTCTCAACAGCAGCAGCTCTGAAAGATCATTATTTTATTACCAAACTAGTGGATAGTAACACACCGAATAATTTTGACTTCACTTGCAGACACAGATTTTCTTTACAAAGTACCTATCACATGTAAAAGTGATTGTTATCGTATCCTAACTATAATATTATAAATGCGAAACTGAGTTTGTTTCTTTGTTACGCTTTCACGCTAAAGCGGCTGAACGGATTTGGATGAAATTTGGCACAGGGATAGACCATGACCTGGAATAGGACATAGGATACTTTTTATCCCGATATTCCCACGGGATCGAGACTTATGCGGGTGAAACCGCGGGGCGCAGCTAGTCAATTATAAATTAAAGTCGCTTTTAGTGTATATGTGTGACCGCGTTGTTCTTCTAAACTACGCTTAGATTTATGTCAACCAGTCTTACCAAGGTGTATCATATTACCCAGTTACTGGGTTGTAGAGGTCAGATAGGCAGTCGCTCCATGTAAAATACAGCTGCATGTATTCAGCTGCACCTGGTTAGACTGGAAGTCGACTCCAACATAGTTGGCAAAAAGCTGGGCAGATTGATTGATACCAGAAGATTTATGTGTATAATTCATTAATTTAATATTCAACTAGCATAATTATAATGCTTGCACTGACTGGACAGGTCCACTCAAATCTGTGTGGTTCTTTCCTCAAAAGACCATTACAGATTCTTATCTACATGGTCCTCATATGGCCTGACCAAGATTATGTCTGGACTTTAAAGGAGACGGTGACCTCTGAGTTTGTTTCGGCCTTTCTTCTTCTCAGAGTAGTCAGATAGGGAGCGCCGACTTCATCTAGCTTATTTTTACAACTTTTTAATATGACGTGTAAAAGTGATTCCAATATCCTATTTACAGAATAAACAATTTCATTTCATTTCAATAAAAAAGTCTCTATATTTGATCAAGTTCTAAAACCGTGCGAAGCAAGGCCGGGTTGCTAGTTAATTAAATACGGAACTGTGACACATGCCCAAGTAAAGAGACGATGGAAGATATATATCAAGAATGTGAAAGTGAAAGGTACGAAGGGCCGGGAAAGACCACTGTCGCGATTAAATACAATGTGAACTTTCCGCGTTAGTGCAGTAACACAGTAACAATGTGTACCTTCTGACGTGTGAATCCAAAACACTGTATCTCAGAAATACCTATTTCAAGAAAAGGGCTTTTAAAACTTTTTTTTGTTTTTAGTATGGTTTAGTACAATGTTTAGTATGTGCTCATATCTCCTTCTACATGCTATAAAATGAAAAAAATAATAATATAGGGCAATGTAACTGCCTCGAAATAATCAAATGAGCGCTATTAAGGCAAAACACTGTAAGTCGAGTTACAGTGTATTGGATTTACACGTCAGCCTTATACAGAGACGTAGTGAAGCTATAAGCTGAAATATGTACTTGCCTGTCGTTCGAGACATCAAAAACGGTTCAAAAATCAATCTGCCAAGTCTTTTCCTAACTATGTTGGGGTCAACTTTCAGTTTAACCGGATGCAGCTGAATACCAGTATTTTAAATGGAGCGACTGCCTATCTAACCTCAAAAACCCAGTTATTGGATAACACGATACCCCTTGGTAAGACTGGTTGTCAGACTTTTAGGGCTTCTGACTACCCGTAACGACTGTCATAGATCTGCGAATGACAGCCGGGACCAACGGATCATACGGTTCAGAACACCCAAAAGATCAAACGAAGATTTTCATTAATAATTTAGAAAGAAAGAAAGAAAGAAAAGAAAGAAAAATTGTTTATTCTGCACAAACTAAACGCACAATACAAAATAAAAAATGACATTTACTAAAACTACAAATAAGCCAAAAGCCTCGTATTTAATACCAAGAATATTAGACAATTATCTGTGGATGAGAGGCCAAAAACAAATTAGTTGCGTAATGTGTTGCGACATTAACAAATGAAAACAAACAAAACAATCACAAATTAAACGAAATGCTGATTACAGTGGAACATTATCAATTTCTGAAATAACAATAACAAGAAGTGCGTCGTATCTGTGCAAGAATAGGTCATTGCTCAGCTAAAAGCCGTGACTTCAGACGAACCTATTGTCAACAGCGCTGATTTTCAGCAAAAACCTCGCGAATGACGTAATGACGTCCCCCCATGTGAAAATACTATATCTGGTAAGCAGAATTTCTTACGAAAATGAGTGTGTCTGAATATTATGAAAGTAAGTACATAGAAATAAAAAATAAAATAAAAATATATTTAAAAGTGTATACCTATGTCTGTATTTATGCGTAACATAATAAAAATAAAAGATACATAAACTGAGGGGTATAATAATTACACTGAAAATAAAAAAATAAAAAAATACTACGGTGTGTATTCCTAATTTAAGGTACCCGCGTATCTAAGGACCAGCTATGTCTGAGAAATGTGCCATTTTCTCGACTCCCCAAGGCAAATAACATAAAACGATTTAATTAAATAATATAACGCATATTTACTTTAATATCCCTCCTGTACTGTTAAATAAATATTTCAAAGGGCAAATTATTTTCCTAAGAGAAGGGACGAGGTAGCCAAGGTAATTACGTAATTTGCCATTTAAGGTACAAATCGGGGTTGAACGCAGAAGAATGGAGAAGATTTTTTTTACCTTTAAATTAATTATGAGGAAAATATCTTATTTCAGGATTTGCTTATCGAAAAATCTGGTAGCTTTAAGAAAACATTTTTGTTTAGCCTCTATTAACTACTAAGGGCTGATATTTCCAACGTCAGGTTATCCGAGGAATAATTTTGAATTTTTGACAGGTTTTTCCTACAAAAACTGTCAGACGTTACTTTGATTCCACAGATAAAAGATATATCTGACCTTGGAAAAATCAAATGACGGATCGAATGTGTTTTATATATGGTTTTTGTTTCATGTAAGGATTTACATACTTTTGATAAGCCTCCTAAAATATGAACAAAGAACGAACAGTGACATTTGTGGACATTTGCATATGTCTGTCCTCGAGCAGACAGCGACGTTATATCTGAATGAATAGGCAAAGCTTCGCAAAAAGCACCTGATATTTCTAGCTATATTCATGTTTCTAAAGAGTCCTGATACAAATTGATGGCCAGAAAGAAAAATATACGAGGTACGGTCTTTATTTTGCTATTTCAAAGAGTATTGAATGTAGAGGAGAAAAATGATTTATGTAAATTTTATAAATAAGGTTTCTTTACCTAATTATGAAGACTGAATAAGTTAATCATTTTAATACATATATCTAACTAGCTTCCACCCGCGGCTTCGTCCCCGTGGTATGTCGATAGAAAGTGCCTAAAGCCTATGTCCTTCCCCGGGATGCCATCTATCTCCTTGCCAAATTTTATCGAAATCCATTCAGTGGTTTAGGCGTGAAAAGGTAACATATAGACAGACAGACAGACAGACCGACAGACAGACAGAGTTACTTTCGAATTTATAATATTAGTATGGATTCTTTAACGGCAAAACATATTGGTCTCTTTACTTTACAAATAAAGATTTTTTTGACTTTCATTTTGAAATCTTATTCTGGTGGGTGACGGAATATTTTGAAACTACTAAAACTAAACTAAATATTTTGAGTATTTTTGTATAATTAAAAAAAAAACAACAATTAATATTTTGTGAATTTGTAAAACCAAGTTTATAATGGCGACTAATAAATAAGGGTAACTATAGAATCCTATTATTAAAAGACCCATGTTACGCGAAACTAAGAAATTTTACACAAATACGTTTACGTTACGTAAATCTACGTCTTTTTCTACAATAGACAGAATCTTACCCAACTCAACAAATACATTGAAATCGAGCCAAGATGCCGCAGTCACGAACAATACCGAAAGACCTGCACACGATCCTATTTGAATGTTAGCTGAACATGCCACATACCCTGACAACTCCCAATAGGACCAACTCAAAGGTATTGTGACGACATTATTTTATTGTGCTGGTTGGAAGGTATTTTCTCTGTCGAGACTGTCATTACTTTTGGAGCTTCGGAAATACTCAGGAGCTCGTGGCTAAGTAACAACAACCGCACGGGTCGATTCATCAAGTTAAGCAACGCTTGCCGGGGTTGGTCCGTGGATGGGTGACCATTTTTACATATCGAGACTACTCCGTGCCTCGGAAAGCACGTTAAGCCGTTGGTCCCAGCTATCATTCGTGGATCTTTGACAGTCTTTACGGGTCGTCAGAAGCCTGAAAGTCGGACAATCAGTCTTACCAGGGGGTATCGTATTAACCAGTTACTGGGTTGTGGAGGTCAGATAGGCAGTCGCTCCATATAAAATACTGGTATTCAGCTGCATCCGGTTAGACTGGAAGCCGACCCCAACATAGTTGGGAAAAGGCTAGGTAGATTGATTAAAAAGACTAATGTGCCTATTTTCCACAAAATTAATTAATTGCTATCACGGACACAACTGTCAAAATGTTACACCAACAAACTGTCTTAAAATAGTTATTTCATAAAGTACTAGCTGATGCCCGCGGCTTTGCCCGCGTGGATGTCGGTTATTTTATACTAAAACCTTCCTCGAGAACCACTATATCCATTGGTGAAAACAGCATGAAAATCGGTGCAGTAGTTTTTGAGTTTATCGCGAACAGGACGACAGACAGACGCGGCGGAGGACTTTGTTTTATAATATGTAAGGATGATATATGGTATTCATATTTAAAAGTGCTAGGTTAGTATACTTCTGTAAATAATAACCGTGGTGGCGTGTTCCCTAAACTAGTTACGAAGCGTTAATGGTTTATTCGGAACAGATAAAAAACTTTTCTTATAAACGGAAAAAAATGGTCCTCTGACTTCAATCGATTGCTTTTATTTTTTTGTTTGTCCGAGTTCGGATTACCGCAGCGATTGTTATTGTAGATGTAGACCGATTGAATATTCTTTGCGTTCATATCTTTTACAAACCAGTTCTAATTGTGAAAGAGTTTATCTAGGGTATTATGTATTTCTACCATGTATTTTGTATTGTTCCTTAAACATAACATCACACATCATGCCTTGTTTCCCCAAAGGGTTAGGATGAGATGTAATAGTAAACCCATGTTTAAGTTCCTGTAGATAAAGGCGAGCTGTAGATAATGGCGAGCCTATTGCCATCAACCGGGCATAAATCCAGGCTTCGGGCTGCTACTGAGATATTCCAGATGGAAAAACTCTATAACAATTTTCTCGACCTGGGATTGGAGCCCAGAAGGCCTAACACCACCGCTTACAGCAGTATTATTTTAAGCTCGACAGGACGTATAGCTCCATCTCTGTCCCCGTCATTCTCATCTTGTCCCTGTCTTATTGCTTAGTAGTAGCGCTTGCGACCTCCTTGTTTAAATTGAATATTATCATTTGAACCCTCAGGTCAAGCGTATTTAGTGGACTATTTCATTTTCATCGCTCAGCTGTTTAAATGGAGAAAACTCGTCTCAAACATTTTGAAATAAACCAATGCTCTTTTCCTCCTCTACTGGTGCATGGAGTGTGAAATTTTCAGTGACCTCTTTATCATTGTCCACATAGGAACTATTTCGTGACTACCCTCGTTATTCCCCCGCTAATGTACTACATTTGTCACTGTGTTGGTCAAATGTTCTAGTTTTCAGCTCGTTTCGGTAAAACGAGGTTTAATGTTCGCACCTTTATTTTATGGGAGAGTAGTTTTCTGAGTTGTAGCAAAAGATTAGAGCGAGAAGAATGAATTTTGTGCTCCTTAAATTCCGAGTTGAGCTGCACGATTAATGACAAATGCGTGCACTGACTGAACAGGTCCACTCAATCTGTGTGGTTCTTTCCTCAAAAGACCATATCAGACAAAAATATACTTGGTCTTCACAAGATCTGACCAAGATTATGTCTGGACTTTAAAAGAGACTGTGACTTCTAAGTTTCTTTCAGCCTTTCTTCTCAGAGCAGTCAGATTAGGAAACGCCGTTCTCATCTAGTTCTTAATTTAAACTATGATTGACGTGTAAACGGTTATACAAACCTTCTTACAGAAATAAAATCATATATCATTTATCATGGTAAAGTAAGTCATTATTCTGTCATTAAATCTAAATTTTCTTAAGCAGAGCTGCTGAACCACAAAAAAAAAATGCACAAAAATCAATTCTGGAACTCACTAAAAATATAGGGACCATCTAACTTTCAAGCGTACAAACTTCGGTCCTAGTCGTATCAAATTTTGAAGTTTTATACAATTTTCAACACTATGACGCTATAAATCTGGTTCGAACATAGTTTGTGAAGCTGAACATATAGGAGTATGCTCTCGTATGCTCTTGTATGTTGAGAGTTTGTTCCTCCAACAATACACTAAGTTATCCGTGGAATTCGGTGTCAGATTTGTTGAGACATGTTTGTTAGAATAATATAAGTTCTAGCTATGTTTTGATACTGCTGAGATTCTTGTCTAGCTTAGTGTGTTGTTCGTTTATTATCTTGGTCTACTGTTAGTTCCTTGGCACTACTTTACCTAAATTATATAGCCTAGATTGTGTAGCTGCGTGATTTCCGCAGAGTAAGAATTGATCTTAACTCTTTTGTTTTGTAGAATCTAGATTTAGAAATAAATAAAGAAATTAACATATCTAGATAAACATTCAAAGCTGTGAACTCGTCGAAAAAAACAGCGTCCAACTATTGGCCTCTAGATAGGCCCGTACACTGGAAAAGCACAATGACAGCACATTGACGTGGCGCAATTGTAAGACGTAGCTGTCACGCACACCAGCATAAGATAGTTGGCTTGTTTGTTTTAGTGTCCGTATCGACATATAAATAATCAAAGATATTTCCAATAAGCTTTCAACGAACGTACAAAGGAAGGAGTTATCCTATCCACTACTTTCACTCTAATATAGACATAGTATAGCTCATATTATTCAAAGCACTATCGTAAGATTACTTTGCCATATCCCAGAGAACAAACTGCATTATTTAACAGAGTTCATTCAGAATAATGAGCAAATAACCCCCATTTATACGGTCATCTACATACAGCAACAGTATTTGAACTATTTGATACATTTTCATTCATAGCAACACTGGTATTAAAATGGAGTGGCAATACCGGCGATCCGCACAGGAGCATGCAGATTGCCTCGTAGACGATCACATTTTTCAATTTGTTCTCCAGTATATGGTATTGTGAAGTCGGGCTTGAATCGCTACGTAGTTTATAAATACGTTAGTGGAATTGTTACTTTTGTGATTTGTGTTTATAAAGTTTTACTTTCATTTGATTTTATATGATTGCATTTCTAAAGATTGGTTGGTCGTCATACAAGCTGCTCGACCCGGCTGTCATTTGTGGATCTTTGACAGTCGTTACAGGACGTCAGAAGCCTGAAATTCTGACAACCAGTCTTGCCAAGGGTATTACCCAGATAATGGGTTGTGGAGGTCAGATAGACAGTCGCTCCATGTAAAATACTGGTATTCAGCTGCATCCGGTTAGATAGGAAGCCGACTCCAACATAGTTTAGAAAAGGCTAGGCAGATGATGATTTCTACAGATTACCGAAGGCCAACGTTATTTGTAAAAATGGCATTATTTATTTTGCAAAAGTAAAAGTGATTAGTACAATGTTAGTTGCATGGGACTTAAACATAACTGGCGAAATGTGTGCATACTGTAAGTATACCTCGGCCTAAGCCTTTGGTGAATACAGGCATGATGTACCTACGTATTAAAAGTTATTTTATGGACGGTTGAACCTTCGAATGATAACGGAATAGAAACTACATTGAAATAATCCTACTGTATTTACATAACCTGACGAATGGGCATGTGATCTACAAATGGCATTCTAATTTCAATAGTGGTGTATAAACACATGCATATAAACTGAACAAGTTTAGGTACAGTCACGGACTTTAATTGATGAGCCACCTGGTCGTGTTCGCATTTTAGCCGTGTAATGCAAATCGGGTTTATTCGGTTCCCGACACGCAAAGTCATATGTCTTCGTATTAGAAGAAGAAAATTATATTTCATATCTTTACCGGTTGGCTAACCTGAGAGCAGAACTACAAACTTGACAGCAGTGACTACTCAAAGTCAACCAATTGCAGGTCTAGCAACGATAAACAATTGTTGCTAGGTTACTGCTGCATAGTAACGTTAGCGTACGGAGAAATTCTCTGACATCGATATTTCAACTGTCACTGTCTTCAGTTAAGTTTTCAGAATTATTGAGTTAATGAGCTATGATTCAAAGGAGGTCAGTATCAAATAGATTGGATAAACTTAATGCAACATTGTATTTATTTTTATCATTAAGAACTTATTAGTCAACCTCTATGGATAAGACTATTTCCGATTAAAAGTAATTTATTTTTCATCTTGATATTTCAACTGTCACTGTCTTCAGTTATGTTTTCATAATTATCGAGTTAATGAGCTATGATTCAAAGGAGGTCGGTATCAAATAGATTGGATAAACTTAACGCAACATTGTATTTATTTTTATCATTGAGAACTTATTAGTCAACCTCTATGGATATTTCCGATTAAAAGTAATTTATTTGTCATCTTGATATTTCAACTGTCACTGTCTTCAGTTATGTTTTCATAATTATCGAGTTAATGAGCTATGATTCAAAGGAGGTCGGTATCAAATAGATTGGATATACTTAATGCAACATTGTATTTATTTTTATCATTGTAAACTTATTAGTCAACCTCTATGGATATTTCCGATTAAAAGTAATTTATTTGTCATCTTGTTTACGAGCTTGCGATTTGAGTTCGTGTTTAATCGTGTAATCTCGTGAATGTATGAAAGTAAACAAGATGACAAATAAATTACTTTTAATCGGAAATATCCATAGAGGTTAACTAATAAAGTCAACCTCTATGGATATTTCCGATTAAAAGTAATTTATTTGTCATCTTGTTTACGAGCGTGCGATTTGAGTTCGTGTTTAATCGTGTAATCTCGTGAATGTATGAAACTGCAAAATTGAAAAGTTTGAAGGTGGCTCATCAATTAAAGTCCGTGACTGTACCTGTGCAGGTATGTATTGTATTAACTACCGCTCAAAGTGCGCGGGTCCAGTGACTTAGGGCTGGCGCTCATCTAGCGAGGCGCAGCGCAGCGCGGTTTTCACTGCCAAACAAATATCAACATTGCGTTCCTTAAAATAAAGTCGAATAACCTGAGACCCGCACTTTTTTCCATTTAGATACGCTCTCGAGCTAATGGAAGTTTATATATTCTCAATTTTACTTCAATTGTTGCAAGGTCGGTATTTTTTTGGCAGTGATAACCGCGCTGCGCTTCGCCAAGTAAGTGCCGCCCTTACACACTGCATGTGTAGCCTACACCATAACATATTCAAATGACAAGCAACCTAATGTATTCCTTCTTGGCAACTACGAGCCTTTTGATTTTGTCAGAGTATCCACAACGTCCTTATATTGAAATCGCCGCCCTAGTGAGTCTCTCATCATCCAAGTACAGAATCTAATTTCGGGATGTAACAAAGAATTTTTCTTCCATCCAGTATCCACTTTTGGTCGACCTAGAATGACCTAGATGGTCTTTACGTCTAGTAAACGATTCAAAGCGGGGCTTGTTACCGCTAGATCAATTTTGTATGAAGGCTGGAGTCGAGTCTTGAGATATGCAGAGAATTTGTAGGAAGACTGTAGTATACAATGAGATTTAAAGGTTATTTTTATGTAAAGCATAGTAACAGTTATCCTCATTATCATATGTCAAGAGGATTGGGTAGCAACAATCAACTTCTTTGTGAAGCAAACATGGTGGTGTATTCTTTAGTTAACTGTGGTTATTGCGACAACATTCTGGACTGCATCATTGTCTCATTTGGCACTATTCTGGTTGATCACCAAGATAGATTCTCGCTTGAAGAACTGCATACTGCAGTTTCAGTGGTTGCTGGTAGGAAATAGTGTGAACTTTACCTGATCAATGAAAAAGGTTCATTAGTAAGAAGGTTATGTTGACGAGGACTCAGTACAGTCAAGTATTTAGGTACTAATGATGATATATGAAATCTTAGGGGCGTAAATGCGTCAACATAAACAATGTACTCAATTCGTAAAGATAAATAATTGGAGGGAAGTCGGGCCAAAATACTAGTTATCTTACAAACTGGGCTGCATTTAATTAATGAAGCAGTAGATGGACAAAGCCGATTAGAGACCACCAGCGTATCAATCAAGCGACGCAGTGCATGATTGATTGATATTAATTAAATCTCTGACGTCACTCCAATCAGATATCGGTTAATGGATGCGAAATGTGCATCGAATATAGACTTGGATATAGACCAAATTAATTAAGGACATAAACCTAGCTACTAAAATCAGGCCATTTGAAGGAAAAAAGCCCACGTGTTGTTATTGTCTATGGAAATTAGCTGAAAATTACAAGAGATGAGTGCAGTTGTTGATGGTCTATTGTAGCAAAGCATTAAGTTTCTTCACACAAAAAAAAAGTAAGTGAGTAAGAACAGGATTGAACTCTGAGCAAAATCGATAGAATTGTAAAAGTAAAAAAGTTAATGCTAAAGTAGAAACGACACTTGAAACACTCAAAGAAAAAGAAGACAAATAAAAAGGCTTCAAACTGTCTTTACGCGACCAAGAAGTTTTCTAAACGACTCAAACGACCTTCAAACTCCCGCCCTTACCCATTAACCTAATAAAACATGAAAGTCACACAGACGCAATACGCTCATCAAACAAGCCATTAAAGATTCAAACACCGATATTTAAAAAAAGAACATCGCGGAAGACGTCGTAATATTACACGGTACAGTTGGTCCCCTTTTACGGTACGAAGGATGCCATGAATGTCGAAAAGGCGGGACATTCGACGGTCTGTAGGGAAAGGGTTACTGCAGGTCTATATGGTTGAATAGAGGTAGAGAATCGAGGTGAAACGGGATTCCGTGATGTTGGTAATTTGATCTTGAATGCTGGCTGTTTGGTGTGTTTCAGATGTAGCTCCGAGGTCCAGCAGTTTGAAAAGCAACTTCAAACAAGTGACTTCAGCGTAATTATGAATGCCAGGGTTGCGGGTTAGTCCGAAAGGGATACCGGGACCTTGGCAACAGGCAACTGAAGGAACACGGGTGGGTTTTAGTCAGTAAAAGTCTGACACGCCCTTCCGCTCCGCGCAGAGCGGGAGAAGTCATTGGATGATTTCCCACCCTCAAAAACAAAAACAAAAAAAGCGTAATTAAGAACACTTGCGTATTTATTTATTATCTCTTCTTGGAACTCTGCGACGCGTAGGAATCCTAATTGGTATTTCAGATAGTCACTTTATAGTACCGATCACCAGTCTTCTTATCATTAATTGTAGGTCTATCAAGAAGATGCATCTTCAGCAGTAGACGGTTCTGGCTGAAAACATTATTCATAGAAAAGAAAAATGAATGTTTGAAAACAGCGATAATATCAACGCAACGCTGTCGTGTTGGGTAAGGAGGAAGCATTAATTAATGTCAGTTTGAGTCAAACTCTTACTTTTATTGGCCTATTAACATCGCCTATTAATCAACTCTGAAGTATTACTGGCGTAATGATAAGTTGGGCTGTATTATTCCAGTTTTATTAAATAACTAACTTCTGCCCATGACTTCGTTCGCGTGGAAGTCGTTAGATAGATACCTACACAATATACTAAATAACAGCCACATTTTTTTTAACTCTCTCCCTCCCTGTGCTAAATACTTCGTTTTCGCTTAGCGTTCCTTCTGAGTTTTTTTTTCTTTTTGCTCGGCTCCTAGGGGTCATAACGAGGTGTTAAAAATCTGTCGATGGCCTATAATCCGCCTCATGAATTATCTCTCAAGTAAAAGTACAAACAAAATTCAGCTTTATTATTACTATAGATAGATATCCAACATTATTCCACTGGCTTACAAATTATTCAAATGTGTAACTGCTAATGCGGCACTTTATGAAGGATCTTGACAGTTACACACTCAAATGACATTCTTGCACAGATAACAAAACAACACTCAAAAACATAACTCAATCATTATGTCCCAGGACAAATACTGACAGCATTGGCATGCTACAAGCCAGGACGTCTCATCGTCCTGGGACGTAGTGGCACAGCATCCTTCGCTCGTTTATTCCATATTCAACGTACTCGTCCAGTATTTGGGTCATATTTGAAATAGTCGCGAGTTGAATGGGCTTTGATGGCAGAATAGCTGAAAGGGCGATCGCATATTGCATACGCCAATTCGCAGGTGAACGCTTGCAGAATGGAGATTTATGAAGCGAATTTGTTGTGAATATTCCCGTGAATGTAAAGAAAAAATATACAGACAGTTTGTATTGAATGTTTGAAGTTTTATAAAAACAAAATATTGGACACTTTTTAAAGGTTGGCATCTTTTCGGTAAGGCCAGCTCTTGTTAAGGAATGATTCATTTTGAGCTAGCTTGAATGCAGGAACTTTGATTCTGGTAACAACTAGTTCAGCTGGTCTAAAACGGCCACATTAGCAATTCCTCTAAAAGCAATTCATTTCCTGAATTTCCAGCTGTTATTAGCAATTCCTCTAATTTGACCCAAAAGCAATTCATAATCTGTGGACCATTTTACGAATCTCCATAGAAAACTGTCAAACAGATGTATTATTTCGTATTAAGAATCAGCACGCAGATCATAATTATGAATTATCAGTTTGTGACATTTTACTATGATTCATAATATTTTCCTATTATGATTCTGCCAAAGTGGCTGTTTTAAGCCCCCAAGTCACTACTATGGTAGGCTTGTTATGTGAACACAAACCTCACGGCTACACTATCAAAAGTTTGTATCATGCCTATTAGTGTTTTTCAGAACATGAGAGTAAACGCAAATGTAGGTAACGCTTGTTAACCCATGATATGATTTTCTCGGAAGATAAATACATGAAACTCTTGTGAATTACGTGAGCTTTGACAAATTGCTCAAAGCACAGAAAGCTTTTCTAGAAATGATGTCAAAAATTTTAGGGACATCATCCAGATAAAACAGCAAAAGGATTTATAAATTCAGATAAAATAGTAAACAAATTGCTGTGATTCATACAAAAATAAATAAAAGAACATCCCAAACGGTAACTAAGTGAACAAAAAAACGATGAAACAGACGAATTTACTAGATTGAGTGAATTATTGCTACATGTAGTAACGCTTGTGCAAGTTCCAACAAAAACGGTACAATTAATCGACACGAAAGTTCATCTATTTTGAACTTTATTCCTTCGTTATAAGGCTCTGTAATCATGATAATGACATGATGTCAGCTTCACGGATGCCACCGCCATTGTTATGCATATTACATGTCTATAGCATTCACTGGTGGACTAAACGTGGAGATAGAAATGAACGGTCCTGTCTGGATGAGCTTAGGTTTTTATATTTTGATTTGACTGTTATTTTTCTCGTATTTGGCAATGAAGCAAAAATAGAACCCAAGATTCTTCAAAGATTTAAGAATCTATTGTTGGAAACGAGTTTCTATTGTGTTCGTAGTCGATTTTGTAGCAATCTAAAACTACTTACCTACATTCACATTCAACATCAATTTTGCGAGTTTAGTTTACGAGAACCTTATTTTGAGGCTCGGTCAAAAGAATGTAGCAACATTTATGTAATTATCTTCTAAATAAGTAATTTTTTTAATATTTACAAGAAGAATTCGAAAAATTCGTAAATGCTATATATACAAATACATATTACACGACATGTCTGTCACTTCTTTTAATTTAATACTTCGATACATATCTACGTAAGTAAATCTTTTTACACGCGTCACAAACGTGATGACGTCTTCAATACGCAGACATCGTGCTTCATTGGTACAGAAAAACTTTTCAAATTATTGCCCTAAACAAATTTTTACACCAGTAGCAGTCAAGTCTTCTTTTCAATAAAACGGTGTCGATTTCATATTTGTAATAAGCGTGGATATTAAAAAAAACCCCAAACGATGTGGAGGAGAAAATCCCTGGTTTAAGTTTCACGAGTTCTCTTAAGAACTGATTAATTGAAAGATTGGAAACCAGCGCGGCCATAAAGAATTCAAGATTTATTGGGAAAGTAGTTATCAAAACGGTGTTCAAATTGAAAATGTGGATTTACTGTTAACCGTGTAAGAAATTGATCGCAATATTTTTAAACTGTATTATTGCTCTTATTCTTTGAAGGTTTTATAAGTTGCTAGCAATATTAAAAGCATACCGAATCAAGCAAAGACTATTCATTTGCATTTGCTTTTCTTCATTTGTTTCTCCACCAAACACTGCCGGTACTAAAACCGATTCACAATTTTCATTGGCAAAGTTCTTTCTATTTTCTCGTTTCAAGTTTTTTGCTTTTCCATGTATACGTGTACTCATTGCATTTACCGGTTCCACTCGCTGTACTTTGGTGTCCACACAGTTTAAAAGGCACCGGTGCACGTTGAGTTTTAATGACGCGGGCGTGCGCTGTCATTTTACAACATTTAATGGATGCGCGATCGATACACACACCGCTAAAAAAGGTAGAAAAACTGTTCTTGTTGCAAAAAGCGTTGCAAACTTTCATGTGCTCATTTTTCAATGGAAGTTTATTGAAATTCTGTTGAACGGTGCTGCCAGGAGAATCTGTGAAGTTATGCGGCTAATCGCCTATCCGTCTATGAAGAGGCCTGGTATATATATACATGTATACCAGGCCTCCAACTCAGATTTTTTAAATCCATGCCATGACGTAGATACATGGCATGAATGTAAAAAACCTGAGTTTTTTTCCCACCGAGTTACCTGCAGCGCTTTGCATTTACAGGATATTGTGAAAGCGCCGCAATCTAACCACTGAGTATCCATCTTAATCTGAAAGAGGATTTTTACATTATCGCCAGGAAGAAGTGCCTAGATTTATATTGATCACAGGTTTTAGAAACAAGGAAGGCCAAACTAGAGATAACTAGCCTTTCCCCAAAGAGGTTTGAAAGTAGATAAAACAGAGCTAATACACCTGGATTTAAAATAACAGCATTACACTCTAGGCCCAGAAGCCAATAAATAGTTGAAAGAAAATAAAAGGGATATACACGGTAACGTGTAAGGAAAAAAAGAAAGTGCGATATAAACTGATGGGATCGTTTTGTATGCAACGTGTCGTGAATGTTTTAACAGAAAACCGCGTAGTTTTGATCTATTTCGTAGAACCACGGAGCTTTTTGTACGAATGTTGTTTGCGTTGAACTTGTGGTGAACTAAGTGATTGCTTCGCTATATGTACGGAATTTCGGTACCTGGAATACATCTAAAATCTGTGCTTCATTTTCAACAGTCCACATTTAAAGACCGGATTGGCGAAATACGTAAATATGATTCTGAAATTATGCTCTGTTAACTTTCGAAATAACATCTGGTAAATGGATGGTATTATGGAAACGACCATTCGTGTTATCTCGACCTTTCATCTTATCTATCTGTTTTTATGGCAGATATTATTCGGATGCTATATAACATTTTGATGCCTAACTGAATTCCGTTAATTTATTTTATATTCAACGGTAACTTTTATGTCATTTTTCATTTCTGAAACCACAACGTTATTTGAAATAACTTTGGGGCTTAAATCCCTGGTCACTCGTTTCATCAGCATTGCGAAACTTTCAGGCATTTCACCGAAAAACCGCAAGAACTCCACTGGACATTTTATAAATTGACTGTCAAAGTAAAGAACAGTTTATTTATCGAGCTATGGCATTTTATATTGGAGTGGCGAAACTAATGGGTTTCGGACTATCGGAATTCCTTTGAAACAATTTGGAACCCTTCGGACTGAAACTTGAGAAATATAAGCATGAACTTGCCAACCATTGTTTGATAGTTGCACTTAAATTTTGTGACGTATTTGTTTTTTTAAAGGAATTTAATGTAGTTCTGGAAGCTCTTGGGCATTCAAACAAAAAATAATACTTATAACTTATGTGAAAGTTTCAATATTCTTAGTTTAAATGGTAAATCACTCCGATTGTCTTCGCCATTTTGAGATATTCATCAAAAAAGGCCAAGATTTTCCAACGAAGATTAGATCGGAGCAAAAGCGTGTTACTGTACCCTTCATGACAATATTTTATGATCACGAATTCGATTACCGAACTCACTTACAATGTCAATGGCCAGCACTGAACATTTACGGCATGCTATAATAATAATAATCATTACCATTAAATATTCACTTGATAAATCCATCTCCTCTTAGTATAGATAGAGAAATTAACTGTAAGGTGAAGACACCTTACGTCAATTTGCCGTATCATAGCTATAGCCAGTATCTGGGCGACTGAGCTCTGCTCTGGTGGAAATAGAGAATGTTCATTTAATAATATTGGACAGTTTATACTAATTACATGTATAGATAGATAGTACATTCTAATTCCATACTGCCATGATAGTACACACTAATTCCATACTGCCTTGTCATTATTCTAAAGTAGCCATCTTGTTCTACACTTTGGGCGAACGAGCTCTGCTCGGGTGAAAATAGAGAAAATGAATTTCCCCAGATTACGTAGCTAGATCGATTTTTTGCCCCCTATATTGCAACTTTCATCGAAATCGTTAGAGCCGTTTTCGAGAACGTGATTACAAATAAATCATCATCATCTGCCTAGCCTTTTCCCAACTATGTTGGGGTCGGCTTCCAGTCTAACCGGATGCAGCTGAATACCAGTATTTTACATGGAGCGACTGCCTATCTGACCTCCACAACCCAGTAACTGGGTAATACGATACCCCTTGGTTAGACTGGTTGTCAGACTTTCGTGCTTCTGACGACTCGTAACGACTGTCAAAGATCCACAAATGACAGCCGGGACCAACGGCTTAACGTGCTTTCCGAGGCACGGAGGAGTCTCGATATGTGAAAATGGTCACCCATCCACGGACCAACCCCGGCAAGCGTAGCTTAACCTGATATATCGACCCGAGCGGCTGTTATTACTTAGCCACGAGCTCCTCCTCTGATTACAAATAAATATAAATACAAATACTACTCATTTAATAGGCTACAGGATCTCTCGTTTGTGATTGGAATATGCGGACAATTAAAGTTGGTAGGCAATTTTATTAATAATTAATTAATTTCCCTGACTTTGTAATGATGACTCTTTTTTTTCATTGTACTTTACCTAATCTACTTATGTAAATATGTGTTTCATATTTTAGTTTGTAAATTGCTCTTAACAACGCTTTGAGATTCTATTCGGTAATGTTGTGCATGTAAACATTAAAAAATAAAAGCTCGTGAAGAGAAATACAGTGGTTTATCAAAGTATATAAAGCTAGATCTAACTTGAAATATTAATTACCACATCTACTAACATTTTGATTACCTTGCCAGTGAATTAAAGCGTAAACACGGCTTATTTCGAGATGGAAACAAACATGCAGACTGTGGTTACACAAACTGAAGGTGTTGCAAGGATTCACATGAATATTAAATTTCATGTTGGTTTATTTAGGAATTTGGAATGCAGGTTGTAAATTTTGTTAATTATTATAGGATGTTTGCTATAGTGCTAGATCTTAATAAAATATAAGTAAAAATCTTTTTAAAAACAAGCTTTTAATGAACTAATAAAAACTTTTTACAAAAAAAAAAAAACAACTGACTTCAAAAAAATAACACTAAAAAAGTGAAAAATAATACTTAATATTAAAACGTGCACTCTCAGATAATGACAACTTTATTAACATTGACAGCTATAGTTAGTTATACATTAGACATCATAGATGGCGTTACTAGTTACGTTTTGTTAGTAAAATATAACACCCCTACTTAACAAAATATTACATGAAAACATATACATGAGAATTCTTATGCTTAAATTTTAAT
The DNA here is from genome assembly GCA_947363905.1 of Lithophane semibrunnea. NCBI lineage: Eukaryota > Metazoa > Arthropoda > Insecta > Lepidoptera > Noctuidae > Lithophane > Lithophane semibrunnea. The sequence goes on from OX376194.1 coordinate 16,909,252, forward strand.
TGGGACAAGACCTATCATTCCCAAAAACTTATAATGTTTATTAGACAATAAGCCTTTTGTTAGCAAATCAGCAGGCATGTCTTGGGTTGGAATATAAGTAACTTCAATTAAATTATTTTTTATAGCATCTTTGACATAATGATGACGTACATCAATATGTTTAGTTCTATTGAGTGACTGATGACTTGTGGCCAATTTCAAAGCACTTTGGTTATCACAATGTAACATAACAGCGTATACTTTACCTGTAATCTCATACATCAAATTCCTTAAATATATGGCTTCTCTAGTTGCTTCTGACAATGCTACATACTCAGCTTCAGTACTTGACAGAGAAACTGTCTTCTCCTTTCTGCTCTGCCATGATATCACAGAACCACACATGGTAAAACAGAAACCAGTATAAGACTTTCTGTCTATTGTGTCACTAGCCCAATCAGCATCAACAAAACCCTTTAATTCTACATCATCTTTACTATATTTTAAACAATAATGTTTGGTTTTTTTTAAATATTTCAATACTCTTTTAGCATGGTTATAATGAGTATCATTATGACAATTATTAAATTGACTTAGATAACTTATAGAGTATGCAATGTCAGGTCGAGACATGACAGCCAAGTACATCAAACTTCCTATAAGTCTTTGATAAGGTACATCTGTTATACATTCTTTAACCTTTTCCAGATTCAGTTTAAATTCTATAGGAGTATCTATGGAACCACAATTAAACATCCTAAATCTAATTAACAATTGTTCTATGTACTGTTTTTGATCTATTGTTACAGTATTTGAACTTTTATCCACATTCACTCTCATACCTAAATAGCGCTTTACACAACCTAAATCCTTTATCTTAAATTCAGTATTTAATACATTTTTCAACATTTCTGTCTCATCTTTACATGTAGAAAATATTAAAAAATCATCAACATATACTGCTACTATTATTTTAACCTTTCCATACAATTTTGTAAACAAACACTGTTCATGACAACTCATTTTAAAACCCAATTTACATAAACAATCTTTCACTCTTTCATACCACATTAAAGATGATTGTTTAAGCCCATATATAGCTTTCTTAAGTTTCAAAATCTTCCCCTTATCCTTACATTCAAAACCTTCAGGAATAGACATACAAATATTCTCTCTTAAGTGTCCATTTAAAAAAGCAGTAGTCACATCTAGGTGTGTTATGTCCATACACCATTGTACACTAAGAGCAAATAACATTCTTAAGGTTGAATGTTTTACAACTGGAGAAAAAGTGTCCATATAATCAATTCCACTTCGTTGTGAAAAACCTTTAGCCACCAGCCTAGCACGATATCTCACTTTGTTGTTCACATCTAACTTTTTATTCAAAACCCACTTGCTCCGCACTATTGAAGTATCACTTGGTACATCAATGAGCTCCCATGCATCATTGTACTCAAATGCCTGTAACTCCTCACGCATGGCCAGCTTCCATTGTTCTGCTTCAGGTCCATGCAGCGCTTCAGAAAAGTCAATCTCTTCTGCTCCTGGCAAGTGATTTGAAATACACATGTTTGTATAACCAAAGCGAGTAGGAGGTCTTCGCACTCTCTTATTTTCAACTACTTCACCACCTCCTAGAGTTTGGAGTTCACTTGATGAAATATCTGTTGATATAATGGAGTCGTTTGTTGTATCAAAATTAGTTTCATATGGATCAGTATAAGCTGATGAATCAGAATTTGGACTAGCCAGAGATTCATTAGTAGTACCTTCCCCCACTGAATCTCTGCTTTCTACACTAGGCTCCTGCACATCATGTGTTTTCTGAGTCTCTTCTCTCTGGAACAAGTTTTTTTCTTCATTCTGAACCCATATAGCGTTTTCTTCTGTACTTTCGATTCCTTGTTTTCCTTCTATCACTATTATATCTCTTTTTAGTGTTATAACGTTCTTCTTTGGATCATAAACACGATATCCCTTCACATTGTCCGAATATCCAACAAGTATATACTGTTCTGCCTTTTTATCCCATTTTAACCTCCGTTCTTTGGGAATGTGCACCATCACAGAGCTTCCAAACAGACGTAAGTGGCTCAAATCTGGTTTCCTTTGATACCATATTTCATATGGTGTTTTGTTTATTAAACTTGCAGTAATAGACCTATTTTTTAAGTATACAGCTGTATTTGCTGCTTCTGCCCAATATTTCTTTTGAAGTTTTGCATCGAAATCATTTGAACGGTGTTTGCTCGCTCGCAGACACCGTTCTGTTCTGGTGCATATGGGGTTGTTTTTTGATGAATAATACCTTGTTTGGTTAAATAGGTTTCCATCACCCCATTACAAAATTGTATGATAGCAGATATGAAATTCACCACCATTATCAGTACGTAGAATCTTTATTTTCTTGTTTTGTTGATTCTCAACCATAACTTTAAAGTCTATAAATTTCTGGAAAACTTCATTTTTGTGTTTAAGGAAGTAAATAAATGTCATCCTGCTGTAGTCTTCCACAAACAGAAGAAAGAATTGTGAACCTCCAATAGACTTGATCTCCATAGGCCCACATACATCGGCATGGACTATTTGTAATATCTCCACACTATTATGTTCACTATGTGTAAATGGCAGTCTCATTTGTTTGCCCTCACAACAGGTTACACAGGTTTCTTTCTTTGTGTCACTAGGAGCAGAAAATGTCACTCCTTCTACGATGCCATTTCTCATTTTATTCAAATCATTACTATTAATGTGTGCCAGGCGCCTGTGCCACAGCTCTGCACTTGCCAATGCTGGTGCTGCTATCATACAATCTGTTGTTTTTATTCTCAACTTGTAAACACCATTGGTTAAATGTGCCGTCGCTACTAGCTCATTTCTCACATTTCGAATGTAGCAAATATTTGTTTCAAACACAACTTTGTTTCCGTTTTTTATAAGTTCGCTTACCGATAACAGGTTTGTTGACAACTTTGGAATACACAAGACATTCTTGACAGTAATGTCATAATTGCGATCTGTAGTAATTTGCACATCTCCGGAGCACAATACAGGCACTTTTGTATTGTTAGCAACCATAATTTCTGATAAACTTGGCTTAAAATTTGCGTTGTTTATCCAACCTTCATTTGACGTCATATGTGTGCTTGCACCAGAGTCAATGTACCACTCGCTTTTATTATATTGTCCATTTAAGAATACCACACTGAACGCATTTGATTGCTTAGTTTTTTGCAGTAACGGACATTGATTTCTGAAATGCCCGGTTTCTTTACATTTGTAGCACGTAATTACTTTTTTATTTGGCATCTTTGACGTTTGTGATTGAGACGTTTCAGAGTTGCCATTTTGTTTTCTAGTGTTGTTTCGTGTCTTGAAATGTGATTTATTCGCAGCGAATGCAGCGCCACTGGTATCCGAATTAATATAATTCGAAGAAACCTCCATATCTATTAATTTCGATTTTATTGCATCTGTGGTAATGTGTATTCCAGAATGTTCTATCGCCATGATCATAGGAGAATACTTTTCTGGCAAACCTGCTCATAACAATGATCCTATCCATTCATCCGTAATTGCAAATCCTGTTCCTTTTAATCTTTGTGCTGTCTCGACAATTTGCGTTACATAATTAGTCATTGAATCAGAACTTTCTTGCTTTATTGAAATTAAATGTCGCAGCAATGATATTTTTCTGGAAAATCGGAATCATCGAACATGTTTTTTAGCTTTGTCCACAACTCCATCGAGGTTTTTGTTTCTTTAATATGAACATACAATACGGGATCGATAGTCAAAATTAGCTTTGCTTTAGTCCTTGCGTCTTCTGCAGGCTTTGTTTCAGTGTCGGGCACCGGCTTGATGTAATGGACCATACCTTCGAGCACCAACAAGTTCTCTGCCGCAAAGCTCCACTCATCATAATTTTCCCTTCCTTTCAGTTTGGGAACACTTTGTATATAGTTCACAGCCATTATTTACGCGAAAGTTCAGCACTTTTCTTAAACTGTAACTAGAATTTACTTAAGAAAAAAAGGTATTCGCCTATAACCTATTAAAACGTGCACTCTCAGATAATGACAACTTTATTAACATTGACAGCTATAGTTAGTTATACATTAGACATCATAGATGGCGTTACTAGTTACGTTTTGTTAGTAAAATATAACACTTAATACTTTAATTTCGGAAGTCGGTGTCTTTGCTTTCAATTTTCGTTTTTTGCCACCGACTTCCGAAATTAAAGTTATTTTTCACTTTTTTAGTGTTATTTTTTTGAAGTCGGTTGTTTTTTTTTTTTTGTAAAAAGTTTTTATTTTCCACTTTTTAGTTGTGGTATACCAATACCTGCTATGTAAATAACAGTGAAGGAGTGAAATAATTATATCATCTAAATACGCAAAGTGGGAAAAATACGTAATTATTGAAGCTAACTCAAAAACTACGCAAGCAAAACTAATAAAATTTATATGGGACCACCTCTGAAGCATGACCTACCAAACAAAAAAAGAATCATCAAAATCGATTCATAATTGGCGGAGTAATCGCGTAACATACATACAAAAAAAAAAAAAACATACAGACGAATTGAGAACCTCCTCCTTTTTGAAGAAGTTGGTTAAAAAGTACTAAATAAAACTTACGTGAGCATAGAACTTTAATATTTTCTTACAACCTTGAGGCTTATCTTCAAGTTTAGTGTAAGAAGGACATATTTTACGCCTCAAGCTTTTAAGAAAATATTAAAGTTCTATGTTTACGACAGTTTTATTTAGTACTTTTTAGTTCATTAAAAGCTTGTTTTTAAAAAGATTTTTACTTATATTTTATTTTCTACTTTTTAGCATCAGGATTTGTTTAAACCTAATTCATTTGATTTGTGATAGAACATATAGTTCTATCACAAATCAAATGAATTAGGTTTTCCCATGGCCACATTCCGGCTCCATCATCAGGCCCTGAACAACACCTAGTGTCAAAGCACTTGTCAATACATAACCAACGAGTCGAAACACGATGGTGCTATCTTGTTTGATTGAGGAGTTCCCATGGCCACCTTCCGGCTCCATCATCAGACCCTAAACACTACCTAATGTCAAAGCACTTGTTAATATATGACCAATGAGTCCAAACACGATGGTGCTATCTTGTTTGATTTAGGTTTTCCCATGGCTACCTTCCGGCTCCATCATCAGACCCTGAACACCAATGAATCTAAAAACGATGGTACTATCTTATTTGATTGAGGAGTTTCCATGGCCACCTTCCGGCTCCATCATGTACACCACCTAGTGTCAAAGCACTTGTTAATACATAACCAATGAGTCCAAACACGATGGTGCTATCTTGTTTGATTGAGGTTTTCTCATGGCCACCTTCCGGCTCCTTCATCAGGCCCTGAACAACACCTACTGTCAAAGCACTTGTCAATAAATAACTAACGAGTCCAAACACGATGGTGCTATCTTGTTTGATTGAGGAGTTCCCATGGCCACCTTCCGGCTTCATCATCAGACCCTGAACACTACCTAGTGTCAAAGCACTTGTTAATACATGACCAATGAGTCCAAACACGATGGTGCTATCTTGTTTGATGGAGGAGTTCCTATGCCCAACTTCCGGCTCCATCATCAGACCAGCTTCAAGTTATCATTTTTTCAAAATGTCTCGGTAGTTGTATAAGTATGCCAAGTTTCAGCTCAATCGGATGCCAGGAAGTGCTTGAAAAATTGATGACAAAAAGAGTAACCGGAAACACATACGAACAGAGCAAGCTAATATAAAGCTTGTAAAAATGTGCGTGTGTGTATGTGCCGTTAATGTTTTAGTGAATCGAAAGATACGTTAATTCAATTTGTTTTGAAGATAATAGAGGAAACTTCAAGAAAGACGTGGGTATATCGAATTTTTTAACTGAATTTTCTAGAGATAATGCAAATCACAATCAAACAAAGAAATCTATATTGTATCTTCAGTACAAAGAGCTTTACCAGAAGGTTTTCTCAGGTAAAATTATTAAAACCATTGAAAAAACAAACAATAAAACACAAAGCAGGTCCAAAATAAACATCAAACAACTTTTAATAAACGAAGTGCAAGTATAAGAAAATAAATGTCGCTCATTACGTGGGCCCACGTTGGGCGCCATAAAACCTCTCATCATATTGATGGCGTCACATAAACGTAACAGCCTAACTTTGTTTATTCCTACCATGGTACACCGTAAAACGTAATGAATCGGGAGTGGGATGTTCTATCAATACATATTAAGCCCAAAGCTTAATTAAATCTTGTTTAATGTTTACTGTAAATTGGTGCTAATGTAGTTTGTTGACGCGAATTTTGATGGTAATGGTTTCAGATTAAAATGGCCACTGAATAATTATAGAAGAGGTATCTTATTTTTTTATTTGTTTAACTATTTATGTACACACATAATAAACAGACAAGAAGAAAAGAACAGAAAAAAACGTACAAAGGTGATGCTTATTTCTAAAGAAATCTCTTATTTCTGATCAAACATTTTTCTTTTTCTGACACGAAAAGTACCTCATGACTTGGTAGTCATGAGGTACTTTTCGTGTAAAATACTGGTATTCAGCTGCATTCGGTTAGACTGGAAGCCGACCCCAACAGTTGGGAAAAGGCTAGGTAGAAGAAGACACAATAGTGTTTCAGTAACTGTAGTTGAAGCTTGGTACCTGGTGGTACCAAGCTTCAAACTAAAACAATAAACTAAACTAAAGAATTAACAAAAGCAATTCCTTTACTACCGTTACTAAGGAATTGATTTTTGTTTGTTTGGTGTGAACTAAGGCTTATTACATACCAAGACTGAGTTACTGAAACACTATTGTGTCTTCTTCTACCTAGCCTTTTCCCAACTGTTGGGGTCGGCTTCCAGTCTAACCGAATGCAGCTGAATACCAGTATTTTACATGGAGCGACTGCCTATCTGACCTCCACAACCCAGTAACTGGGTAATACGATACCCGTTGGTTAGACTGGTTGTCAGACTTTCGTGCTTCTGACGACTCGTAACGACTGTCAAAGATCCACAAATGACAGCCGGGACCAACGGCTTAGCGTGCTTTCCGAGACACGCAGGAGTCTCGATATATGAAAATGGTCACCCATCCACGGACCAACCCCGGCCAGCGTAGCTTAACCTGATGGATCGACCCGAGCGGCTGTTATTACTTAGCCACGAGCTCCTCTTGAAACTGAAACAGTATTGTGTATATATATTAAAAAAAGAAATAAAAGTAGTGCTAGCTCACACGGGCAACGACGTATACATACATTCCTTAAAACGAGAAAATATAACCCGTGGAAACTAGATAAAACAGTTCAGTTAATCTAAAGCCCGTAAATATGAGAGAAAACTTGCGAAGAAGTTAATATAGATAAATAAAATAAAGCTGAAAATGTGTGGGTGCACATAATCTTGTCTGAGAATGAAGATAGAATATTACAAAAAGATACCCAGCGCTGGGTTTAGATTGAAAATTAAACAATCCTTTAAATTATTTCTAATAATATAACCAGCGGGAGTTAGTCGAAGTCTAGACGAATAAATAAGAGAAAATGCTACGTCTGTGTGTTAAAATAAATTTGAATAGCACTAACGAATACATTTTAATTGTACTCATAACTATAGTCTTTTATTTATAAATTATTTTAATGATAACACTGTAATGCACACAATAGTTTCAAGCTGTGGAAACAAATATTTATAATGGTCACCAGGTAAAAAATAAACTCGTTTTTGAAGAAGAAAGTAATGATGCTGAGGAGACCAAAATTACTTATTTATTATTACTCCCAGAAATGCACGAACATTACATTGAACAAGAAACGATAAGAAAATGGCTTAAGCTAAGTGTTCAGTACAAAAGACCCTGACCTCTAAACAAGGTAAAAACCTGTACCTTAGAACAGGGCTTGAAAACGATACCAATTCACATTAAAAGTAACGTTAAGTAACGGTATTTCCGTAGAGATACTTCGATATCGGTACAATTTGGTAGCGTTACTTAGTAGCATAACATAATAATAACGTTAAAATTTTTGGTAAAAATTACCGGTATTTTTAATGTTATTGTAAAAATAGCGGTAAAAAATTATCGGTATTATTTTGTTATTTTATGCGACGTTGCCAGCCCGTCTCAAAGGCGGCCGCGACCGGCGTGCGCGCGCGCCCCTCTCACTCTCACACGCTGTCGGCGCTGTTGCCATTTCGTTTGTCGTCTTCATATCTCTCACCGCTCACGGCAGTCGTACGCGCTTACAGAACACGGTGGACCAACCAACCAAGTATATTCTCAAGTACAAGCACAACACAGAATAGCAATGATAAGATAATATCTATTAAACGCGCAAATAGTCGTACGGCAGTCTTAGCGTCGATGCAATCTGACATTCTTTTGCGATTGGACGAGAGCGACGGTAACAAAACTAATTATAACGATAAAATTATCGTTACCTTAGATTTTAACGTTACGTATGTTTAACGGTAAAATGTGCCAGATATAACGTTAAATAATATAACGTTATTTATTAGTTAACGATACCTGCATCAGAAGGCTGTAACGATACCATATTTTTAACGGTATTTCAAGCCCTGCCTTAGAAGTCAGTGTACCTTCGAAATTATTCATATACCTACTAAGCCTTATAATTTATACCTAGATAGGACACAATGATAATAGGTCTTTACCTATGAAATTGCCGTTCTGCAGTACTGGCCATTTCAAATCAAAATAATTTTTGTTTGGCTAAGAATTCTAATTTCAAATTAATTTTATTTTAAAAACATGGAATTCTTTTTTCAAAAGAAGTCATTTGTTTAATGATTAGTGTTACATTTTTATCGCATTTCAATCTTTTTCGTCATCATGGATACGTTAAAAATTCGAGTAATTATGGAATATGAGTACCGTCGTGGCAGCAACGCGGCACAAGCGGCACGCAACATCAACGACGTAGACGGAGCTAACACTACAAACCAACGCACCACCTGTTATTGGTTTGCTCGCTTCCGTTCTGGAATTTTCGACCTGAAAAATGAACCTCGCGGTCGTCCGAAGACTTTGGTCGACAATGACGAATTAAAGGCGATTGTGGAAGCTGATGATACACAATCTACGGCTGAATTAGCAGCAGCTTTCGACGTTAGCGTCAAAACAATGTTGGTCCATTTGCGTCAAATTGGCGAGGTAAAAAAGCTTGACAAATGGGTGCCCCACGAACTCAATGATCGCCAGCGCGAAGTACGCGTCGAGGCGTGCCTTGCACTGCTCAACAGACACACAAATGAAGGAATTTTGAACCGCATTGTTACCTGCGATTAAAAATGGATTCTGTTTGATAACCAAGTGAGCAGCGCAATGCGCAAAGCGCTCAGCAAGTTGGTTGGATCCTGGTTCAGTACCTAAACAATGCTCTAAACGAAAACTTACCCCTAGAAAAGTGATGGTCACTGTTTGTTGGTCTAGCGCCGGTGTTATTCATCACAGCTTCTTACCAAACGGGGTGAGTATTACTGCAGATGTGTACTGTGAGGAACTGAACACAATGATGGATAAGCTGGCACATCTCCAACCAGCATTGGTCAATCGCTCGTCTCCGCTGCTCCTGCACGACAACGCGCGACTTGATACTGCACAACAGACGGTCTCCAAGTTGCAAGAACTGGGGTTGGAAGCTCTCCGTCATCCGCCCTACTCACCAGACCTTGCGCCTACAGACTACTACTTCTTCCAGAATTTGGATAACTTCCTGGCGGGAAAAAAATTCAATACCCGAGAGGCAGTACAAAATGCCTTTGAAGAATTTGTTGCCTCCCGTCCAGCTGATTTCTTTAAGAAGGGCATCAATAAACTGCCACTGCGTTGGCAATGATGCATTGATTGCATGGGTGATTACTTCGATTAATACAAATAAAAAATACATGAAAAAAATTCGTTTAAATTTTTTCATACAAAACGGCAATTTCATAGGTAAAGACTAATATAAAAGTAAAATAGTGAAAACAAACATAAAAGATACAATGCAAAATTAGGCTGGTCTATAAGGAAAAATAATCATAGTACAAGTCGTCTTTTAGGAGAAAAGTATCGTAAAAGCCAGCCAGACCAAAGGTAAAAGATTGCACAGACTCAGTGTGTAAACGTAGACAACGTCGTTCACAGTCCACAGTATTTCATAAATCTAGTATTAGCACAGTGTAAATAATGGGCGGAGACAAAGTCAATTACGCTGCAGTTATTCTAATTTCCCGTGGGAGCAACGAGTTTACTTGAAATATTACGAACCACTCAACATTTTATTCGGTCTGTTTTTCTTTTGAATATTTCTGAGCGACTCCTTTGGTTAACATTAAAAGACTTAAGGCACAGCTGTTATTGTTGGAAAAGAAAAGAAAGTAGAAGATGCTGATGTAACAGTTGAACATGTTTTAGGCCTTATATTGAATGATCCCAGAATTTAGTAGGTGTTGTAGAAAAGTTTATTTCTTCATCTAAGAACGCTTAAGTAAAACAATAAATAGGTACACTTAGGTACTTAATTAATTTTTCAGTGAGAAGAGAGTGCTGGCTCCAGCAGTATTTTATTCTTGTATTCATTGCCAAGAATAACAACAGTGACTCATTTTCATTTGCCTGTTTGTCTCAATAATTTTCTGTGAGTGCGGAAAACTACGATGTATGTGCCAATACTTTTATGAAACAAAAAGGTTGTGAGTTTATACTTGACCTAGATATAATGGTTATTATTAATAAGTATATTGGATAAAATGACTAAGCTAATTAATTTGCTATCTAGCTATCATGTAAAGTTAGTAGTAAGGGGGCACAAGAGAAATGCCTATGTCTAAGATAATGTTCTTTTAAATTATGAAAAACACTATCATCTACACTTACTACACTTTGTTACCGACCATCATTCGTTTCCAACCAAAATCTTCCAATTCTACAAGATAATTATATAATCGCTTAAATCCGGAACATATTGCTTCTATATCCCGTGACACAACAAAAGCACGGGTGTTTTCGTAATCATAATATATTTTCTTACCCGAAGTCAGCGATATGATAATATGGGGACAACTTAAGCGTTTGCCTCTTTACCTGGAACAAAGGGAACAATTTCATTATTATTAGTCTGTATAGGTAGAAAATGTAATAAAGATATTGTCTTACGCTTTTACTTCTAAGACATTTACGTTATGTTCTATATTAAATTGCCTTTGATCTCCTTTTATATAGAAAAGCAAAAAATAATGTAATTCATATAAATAAGATAAGAGTAGATTATTGTGTTTAGTTAGTGATAGATGATTTGAATACACTAAGCCGTGTTAGGAATAAACTCAACTAATTTCTTGTGTCAACAGTGACTATCGCAAAACTGTAACCAAAGCTGTCAAAGCCATAATACAAATTGCAAGTAAAAAAACCGGCAAACTGCATGTCGAACCACGCACAATGAAGGGTTCCGTAGTTGGGATGAATTTATCCAACAAACTTTACATTGTAGTTGAAATAAATAAATAAAACTTGTTCTAAAATACATTTTGTATGGGAGATCATGTTTTCACATACCCAAAACCAACCATATAGCTGGCATGGGGACACACACTTGACTCTAACAAAAATTAGCACTTTAAAGCTTAATATTTCGCAAACGGATCCCTAAATCCAAAAATGGTTTCCACAAACTCCCATTATTTTCCCAACCCCACAACATGGGATTGACGAGAAAAAAAAAGCATCCCTATTTTCCGTGTAGGGGAGGTACCCTAAAAAAAATTTTTTTTCGTTTTTATTTTACCACTTTGTCGGCGTGTTTTATACGTATAGATGTATACCCATACCAAATTACAGCTTTCTAGTACCAACAGTCTCTGAGCTAAGCCGCGGACAGACGGACGGACAGACAGACGGGTTCCTTGTTGACTATGGAACTCAAAAAAACATCATCTTCATTATATCTGCCGAAAGATCTTCCCAGCTGGACTCTCCGATCAAAAAAAACACCATCATCAGTATTGCATAAACGACCGAAAGTGTACGACAAAATAGTGAATAAGTTCATAGTGATGTAATCGATATTACAGTTGTTTCCCAAAGAGCAAGCAATAAATGAGAACCTACAATAAACCGGGTACTGAACAAAGTTTATCCAATTTTTATACAAAGAAACTTAAATCAATCTTGCAGCGAGCGTGGACCGTGAGATTCAATGACTGCACCAATAAACGCGAAATGAAATCCGGTTCAATGGGATTTTATAGAATTTCAAGACTGTAACTCTTGATAGAATTCTTCTTTATGTTCTGTATTACATTGTTTGAGATATTTCGGGATGCTTTCCACGTGGATGTTTGTATATTTGTTCGTTCTTTTGCTAATACAATATAAATGAAATATTGGAAGAATTTTAGAGATTACCGTGTTGGTAATCTCTAAATTTCTTCCAATATGTTGCACTAAAAAATAGGTTAACCAAAATTAATAATTTTCGATCAGTGGGCATTAAGGTGAATCAAAACACCTATTACAATCTTTAATATTAAGTTGAAACTTTCGGATCTCAATACAGTAAACGTAACAACATCTACACCTGTAACTGCCGACCAACCAAGAAATTTTCAAGACCATCATTTCATATTAAAACAAACCCATCCGGATTAAACTAGTCAAAACTGACTCCTCATAAATTCTCAACTAAAACCCCATGACCCATCCAAAAGTGACAAAACAACAAACATAACTTGACGTACGGTACAAAACTACAAATTGTTCAAAGCATCGTAAACAACACATAAGCGTGATATGTAAACTGTGATTCAAAACGAAATGGACTGTAGTTAGTACGCCCCCGGAGACAGATCTATTATCGTTTGGCACAAGTTAGGAGCGATTGTTTCCTGTTCACTAACTTCATAGTTTGGGGGCCTAAATGAAGGTTTCGTCTATGTAAACGAGATTTGCCTTATTGTGTTCTGTTGGTATTCGATGTTGTCCTTGTTTTGTTAAGGTTGAGTAGCCTTGATTGTAGTTGTAAGATCGTCTAAAATATCTAAAACCATGTTTTTTGTTGAAGATTTATATCACCTCCATGTACGCTGGCTAGATAGAAAAGTGCCTAGATTGAAATAGCCATATAGTTTTGTACAGTGCTCCATTTCTACACTCTTACTTTTATACCTTCCTAATAATAAAGCTAAATAATTATGCTTTAAAATATTTTCTGTGGTTTCGCTCTGCAAACCAACATTTTTTTACGATTTGTCTCAATCAGTGCTGCAAGGACAAATAACTGACTTTCTAGTAACTGTTCTTTCTAGATTCTTTAAGTTGTTTGATTGTAGCATAACCATAAACTTAGCAATACCCAGAAAACTTAATTGGACCATTTTTCTTTTCCTGTGCATTAGCATCCACAGTGCATAACGATAATTAACTTAATCTAATCAACTATGCATAAATCTGCATCTTTATAAACAACTGTCACAGTTTTTGTTTACGTCAGTTTGTATTTACTTTACACACGGATAAACTTTAATACGATGCAGCCCCGCTACAATTTTTGTTTTAATACAGAATTTGCATTTTGATGTTGACATAGCATAGCAGCTGCATAAAGAGAAACAATTCTAACATCAGAGATAAACAAAAATCATTAATGTAAATGAAACAAACAATTCGTAAATCGTTTCTTAATTCTAAATTCCCGCCAATGAAGACAACGCGATTTGACCGAAATGGTCGCTGAAACGAGGTTGCAAGTGACCGCACGCTAAATTAAACGTTTGCATTCTGCGGCCGACGTTAGTCGCGGACAGACGCGGAGACCGTTGACTTTTTAATTACATTTTATAATTAAAATGCACGTCACGCCGTGTGAGCTCCGTTGTGCACCGGAAAATTGAATGTACAAATTAGAAAAAAAAAATTACCACCCCTTGCTCTTTCGTGTTATTTTCTACGAGAATTGCGATTTCGGTTTCATTTTCTCGCGTGGAGGTTTGTCTGAGATTCGAGTTTTTGTCTGCGAAGCAAAATAGTATATTTAAATGGAAGCTGAAAGAGAATTCATTTACGAGGATTACACTGAATGAAACAAAATGAGTATGGCACGAGGATTGCTTGTAATGGTGAAAAATGTAAACATACATTGTCAGTAGAAGTAGTAATACGAAATATTATGAAAGCCTCTGTAAACATGATACAATATACTGTGGTCTTACGCACTTTTTATGGGAACTACAAAATACCATTAGTTTTTTCAATTTGTCAATTTTCGTGATATTGGTATTAATATTATTATGTAAAATGATTGTGTTATGTTATTGTGTAATATTATTATGTAAAATGATTGTAATGTTAAATAATTTCCAATTCCCTTTAAGTCGATAGCATTTTTTATATAGCCATCTTACATCTATCATTACAGGATTTTTTTTAACATCGCCATTCTATGCGGCTTTGTTTATAAATCTGCCTGCCGCGTAATATGATAAATCATATTGCCAAAAGGGCAAACGACAGAAGCTGCATCGAATATATTCAAAAACCCAGTACTCGAAAACTCGGAAGAACCATAAAATACAAACTAAATCTGACGAAAATGAAGCAACACATAAGCTCTATCATAATCCCAAACACATTATGCGCCTGATCACAAAATTCAATTTCAGTAAAGACACCTCTGTACCCTTTCTTTCCCAAAGAATACCTAAGAAAATAAAAGCAACAAAGGACACGATGATATTACTTAAGTAACGGAAAGTTTCACCTCGAATTGAATTTCAGAGTATACAGGCTAGACTAATAATGGGGGGAGGTAAACCGAATCCGTGGGACCCTCATGCCCGCGTGTGGGATCAAAAGAACGGCCGTATTATATTGAAAATCTTCAGAAAGCTGAGATTGGGTTTTAAAATTTTCATTAAGTTTCCCCAGACTGTTTTCTTCTTCTATACAAAGCAGCTGGGTCTTTTAAATTTTGAATACTTCAGTGAGGTAAGTTTCTGTTCAACTATATTGTATGCAGTGCATCGTTAGCTTTAAGAGCACCTATAATTTTAGAAGAATGGTTCTGCTGGCTGCTCTGGCCACATTTGGTGTAGAAATAAAGTTTTGAAAGACGAATAATGAAATATTACTAAAACAAATGTTTCCATTGTTTTGTTTTTCGGTTTTAATAATCTTGATAGCCGCAAAGATTTTATGGGCTTTGCTATCTCCGATAGCCTGCAAAAGCTTTTCCTATTTTCTCGGTCTACTGGGATCGGCCTTTGACACAGCTTACCAAAACCACAAAATGATTGTGTCCTCCGTCCTCAAATAGAGTAGACACGAACCTCACGAATATAATCACCGCTAAGGGTTGTACAAAAGCCTAATATAAATCATATAGTTGCTACAATGTGTGGAAACTTTATCTCATAAATAACGGTTTGCTGTGGCCAGTAGCCGCTTTTAGATAAATTTCAGTAAGTAGCAACATATTTTAGCCGGCACATATATCATGGCTGAGATGTTTTTAGTTTGTATGGAGTAGGATTAAACTAAAGTTATATGTGTTGAGAGTTATTTAGTAGTTTTTATTGGAGTAATTAAAATGGACATTATTTCGTTCTGAGAGATCAAAAAAGGTATATTTAAATACGTTGCGTTAAAAGCGAACAACTCATGTTCACAAGTACTGATTTTTTGAACTTAGGTATATACATAATGTAGGCAGTAAGTTCAAATTGGAACGTTCCAAAAACAGTAGCAGTAAAAATGAAGGAAAAGGTCGGTTTCTTTCAAACGAACTTAATGGAAAGATTTCTACATCATTAAGCTTTTGTCTAAACAACTTTAAGTTGTTAGTGCGAGACTAATGATAACACAAACAAATTAGGGACTTAAAAACTTTTCTCTTGACCTCTTTTTCTAGGAAATACAAGGAAAAGTAATCAGGCTAATGAAGCGACAGTTTCCTTCCTAGAAATGGTGATGTTAAGACATGGCGCACAACTACTTGCTGTTTAACGTTCGTCTGTTTCAAGGTCAGTATCTTACACCTAGAGAGGCGATGATAGACGACTCGAGATCGTAAATTATGAATTACTAAGTCATATATTTCACTTTAGCAAGTATCAACGTTTTTATTATAGTGTTAAGTATGTCGAGGAGGTGCGATAAGAATTCTCAATTGCTCATTCTGATATTAGTATGAGCAGAGTTATTTCACACGGTATTTGACAAATAAATACATAATTATTTATGTAACTGATTAACTCACTTTTGCATTTGATGTCGGATTTGATGTTGAATTTGCACTTCATTTGTGTTTCGTCGAGTCGATAATGACCTCTCATTACAAGTTACAACTACTTTTTTCTGTCTTCATCATAAATCCGCATCTGTATGTTTTAGTTGTGCTTTTGTGTGTTGTGCTGTCTATCAACCATTGCAGTCCCGACTCCCGCTATTTTAGTTATCATTTCAGACTTCCTGATGCATAAGGTGTTTATGTCATTTATGTTGACGTCATGACTTTTTGTAAGGCCGTATACGGACTTATTATATTGTCGAAGTCCCGGTTGAACACGGAGTGTGCCGATCCAACAATACTCAAACAACCGACGATCACTTATTATGCTCACCACGTGGTGTTTGTTGGGCACCGGACCCCTCAAGTAGTGGCCCATTTCGCGCCACGATGGGAAACAGGAAACTACGCAATGATTTCGTTTGCAGAGCTTTTTTGCGGAAGTGACGCTTTGTATGTGTGCCTCGTTAATTTAGTTGGATGTTTTCTTCGTTAGTTAACAGTTGTCCTCTAGTTTAACTACGCATGCTGTGGAGTATTACAATTTTATAATATACTCGTAGACACTGTTAAATAGGCTAGACCAATTGTTAAACGTTTGGGGATCTTATAACTTCTCTACTTAAAAGAACGAAAGGTTTTACGATATTATTAAGTTTATCTACACGTATTACTTACTTTACGTATCATTCCTTCATTTCATTATTACTTAACTCATAAATAGCACTCTTCGCCGTTTTCTTTGATGTGTAATTTTCCCCGGCTTCGTTTGACGTAATTATTTACACGAAGCCAATACTACTACATAATTATGTGTGTTTAGGGAAAGAGGAAAAGATAACAAATTGGCAAGAAAACTGCTAAAGAGGATACTGAAGCATTTGAAATCAGACCATGTCGTTGTATGATTTCCAGGACATATTTTAGTAGTAGTAACCAAACACCCTGCGTAAATCGTCGCACCACCTAGTCTGAGAGCGTCCTACGTTAGCCAACTCACCGTCCCCACTCGAGAACAAGTCTACCCCAACGGTCATCGGTTCTAAGGCTATTAAAGCCGGCACCTTGCCAGAATAAGCAAGCTGAAGAGGCAAAGGTGCCTCTTCAGCTTGCTTATTCTGGCAAGGTGAAGTGCCCTTCATATCTGTGCCATAAGTATCTATCTCATTAACCTTATATATGTGTAATTACTATTCTTTGTATTCTGTGTCATGCTAAACCTTAATTAACACAGTAGTAGGCTCGTGAATACATTAATTTGTAAAGCCAACCTTTACTACTATTGTGCTTGGTTCTCAAAAATATATTTGCAATTGTTGTTTTAGATATTGTCAAAGGTTACACTTTAATTTTTTTAAGATAATATCTCGATGCACATTGGATTGGACATGCCGAAGAATTTCTGTGTGAAAGGTTCTTACTTTAAAAGGAAAATATGGCTTAGAAATATCATTTGTTACATGGCGTCTGGGATGTTTCTGCAATGCAATTTGCATAATTCCAGGTACATGAGATACTACAGAACAATCATATTATATTATCATTGCTACAGAAGTACAGATCCTGTTAGTGTTAGTGCATAGGAACACTGAATGAATGAATGAATGAAAACATTTATTTGAAGAACACAGATGGTCTTAAATAGCAGCTTGAGTAGTAGTAATGGTTGTAGTAGTGTAATGCTATATCACCAATTTGCTTTGAATAACCAAGAAGAGATCTAGATGTCCCCCGATTTTTTTTTAAGGTAAAACTAATATTAGCTAACTTACTCATTATTAATTCCTTACTTAGCCCACAATACTACCTAAAAGTCATCAAGTTACGGGTCATCGAACCTCGTGATGTGGGTCTGAGAATGGCAATCGCCAAGCCACGTAAAAGGTTAGCTTCCTGCACACAATGGAATAATTCGCGATGGTATGACCGTAATAGGAAACATCGTATATTTTTATATGAAAATAGCGGTTTGGTGATTAATATCTTTGTCATCGGATTCCATAAACATATACATTATTGTACACTTGTACAGGGGCGGTGGTCTGCTCTGAGTGGTCGGACTCATAATTTGATGATCCATCATCAAGCTTATTGGTCGAGTGTTGATTGTCATTGCGCTGTTTCTCCTTTATATATCAGCCGATCAGTCATTCCATCGTTCGATACCTTCTGATTACTTCCTTCAAATAATTATAGTCTAATTTCCCGTTCCCGCATGCGGGAATATTCACGTCTGTGTTCAACTCGCAGATTTTTCGGGCAAAACCCGTCTAAAACCAAAAAATATTCTGCCCAAATTCATTCAACGGGAACTCAGACTTCATAGAAATGAAAGAGGAAAATAATGAATATTTATTAATTGCGCGGGGGAGAACTGAGATGCGATAGATCCTTATATGCTGAGCTTTTATGGTTTTCAATTCATTTAGCTATATTAATCAGTTTTATTGGGGTAGGACTATATCGTTAAACAAGCAAGTTTTACCTTTTGGGTGGTCGATTGTCTTCGTGTTTGGATGCTGTGCCTTTAGTTGTAGAGAAGTTTACGGCTTTGTCGGTAATTTTAAACACTGAAAGTGGACAGAGTTTAACGTCTTGTACTTAGGTCTCTAGTACTTGAAAATTTTATTGCTATCTGGCTGCCTATACGACTTTTTAACCTCCTTGTTCACTCACATACTGCTGCTCGTTTTGGTCTTCAAAGTGGGCATTTTAAGTACTTCGTTTGGGCGTTTCGTTCGTGTTTAACGACAGGTTAATAACTATGGGTGAACAGTGTTATAACCGGTTTGTTTATGAGTGAGGAGGTTTCTGACAAAGAAGACATTAACACTGTTCTTATTGTAATGACTGGTCTAGCTAGGCTGTAGTGAACTGCTCATCGTAGTTCTTCGTACTGAAATATTCGAATAATATTAGCGGTTACCAGATGCTTTAAAAATATTAGGCCATCTGTTAATATGAAGCGCGACTTCACGAAGAAGCGCTCATACGCCATAATCATAATAGGTTCATACGATCGGATCGATCGCATCACTTTCTATTTGGACAGGACTTAGGATCTAAATTATACAAAACAAAAATAAAACCGGCCAAGTGCGAGTCGGACTCGCGCACGAAGGGTTCCGTACCATTATCAGCAGCAGAAAAATCACGTTTTTTGTATGGGAGCCCCCCTTAAATATTTGTTTTATTTTAATTTAATTATTTATTTTTAAAGTGAATATGTAACTAAATATTCTGTGAATATTTCAAGCGTCTACCGGTTGTCGTTCTCAATATTGGGCAAAAACGAGCAAAAAAATCACGTTTGTGGTATGGGAGCCCCTTAAAATATTTATTTTATTCTGGGTTTTAGTATTTGTTGTTATAGCGGCAACAGATATACATCATCTGTGAAAATTTCAACTGTCTAGCTATCACGGTTCATGAGATACAGCGTGGTGACAGAAGCACAGACAGACAGACAGATGGACAGACAGACAGCGGAGCCTTAGTAATAGGGTCTCGTTTTACCCTTTGGGTACGAAACCCTAATAAGGATTTGAACGATCATCATTCCAACCAAAAAACCTTTTTTGTAGCAGAAGCATCGGCTACGAAAATGTTTGTTTTGCCACAAAGCTTTACTAACCCACTAAAACAAAAGCAAGAGCCCATCCAGCCTTCCAGTACAAATTTCAAGAGCCCCAGACACCCTATTAAATCTTGAACGCAGACTCGGTGTAATCCGACGAAATTAGTTATTCAAAAGTAATTTACATGCAGTGTCCGTTGTCCCGTATTAATAGTAATGTTTGTTAGAGAACTGCTTTACTGCTAAGTTGTAGGTCAGATGGATATTTTGAGGATTTATGCTGTTATTATTCATGCTTCTTTGGGTCATGACTTTGAAGAATTAGGTGTAATGGTTTTTGTTGTAAGTGGGATTATTTTATTAACTGTTTCAGCAGTTTATTTACTTGCATTATAAGCTTGGACTTCTATGTGGATCTAACATGACTCAAAACTGCACTTAATGCCTAAGGGGCCTGATTTAGCATGAAACCCGATTAGAAGTCAAGCTTATAAACCTCCAACTGTCACTAACGAGACAAAATAGAATTTTAATTGTTATCGGCCTTCTAAAAGCTAATGAACAGTTGAGCAGATATGGAAGAAGACCCTATATGATATCAAAGAGTAGTCCATATAAACGCACAGGATGATAAAAATAATATTCAAGACAACCAATCGACAGCAGACGAAAACACTTTCAATTCGCGCCATTCAAAAGAACCAGTAAAATTGAACTCAATATAGTACCACGATTCAACGGAAGCAAGTACTGATATTAAGCAAGTTAGATGGATCCGGAGTCTGGAGCAAACGTCTACTCCTGCGGATGTGCCGGGATTGCTCCGAGAACTGCATTGTTGACGCACCGTGGTAAGTGGAGAGTTTGCGAACTTTGTTCTGAAATAAACGGTTCATGTTCACACGAGGTGCAGGAAGTGGTGTGTGCTTGAAGTGAACGAGATGCTTGTGTAGATGTAGGTGTTGTTGGTAAGCAACATGCTTCGTTCGTCACGCAGTTTCCATCGTCGAGTTTTGTTTCACTAAGAGATCACCGAGATCTCAGTATGTGAACGGATCGTCGATGAACATAACTATCATGAGAAAGATTTGATCTGTTTTAGTGTTTACATTTTTTTCTGTGCAATAATTGATACTATTCTGTTCCATTGGAGGAGGAACTAAATCTACAATAACTTTTAGTTATTTTAAATTTACAGTTTGCTGGTTGAAGGGGTCATTGTATGGCAGTGGCACCACCAAAACAATAATACTATCAGTAAACTCCAAATCACACACCGAATTCATTTAATGTCAGATCCGGTCCATTGGCTTAATAGCCGTACAATTAGCAGCGCCATCAACAAATCAAACAGATGATAATACGATCGCAGCCATTACAGCCTGATTACTGCGATCACGGTAATTGTGCACTCGTAACGTTTGAACACGCCTTAATGTCGGGACATTTGCAAGGCTGTTTGTCATAAGCTGCGTGGTGAATGATGTTTAGAATGGATTGTATGACTGATTTGGAGGAAGTTTCAGTAATTGTCTGTCATGTTCTCGTTGTCTTTAAGGCAGTGGTCAGTATTTTTCCAGGTAGTTCGCTCTTATCAAAATAATGCAGTACTTCTGCTAAGCATATAGAGGGAAAAAAAAAAAAAAATCAAATACATAATTATTATGTTTTGCCCAAAATTCAGCAACGCGAACTCCATTCCTATAATATTACACTCCAGGGTCTATATTACAGCTGCCTGCCAGGGTTGCGGGTTAGTCCGACAGGGATACCAGGACCTTGGCAACAGGCAACTGAAGGAACACGGGTGGGTTTTAGTAAGTAAAAGTCTGACACGCCCTTCCGCTCCGCCCAGAGCGGTAGAAGGCATTGGATGATTTCCCAACAAAAAAAAAAAAAAGGGTCTATATTACAGCTAGAATTAAAGTTACCTCGTTTGTAATTAATGTAAATCATAATATTACTTTTTTAACTTGAATACATTTTATTTTAATTTTATTATTTATTCGCTGACGCAGTCATAAGATGCTTAAGTGCACAGGTGACAGGGCAGTAGTGTTAAGTACTTATTCAAAAATGTCTACTAATTTCGACAATTTGAATACAGCAGCACCCCAAAACGCCAACTCTTCAGTGCTTCCTTCCAAGTATTCGCTAGGAAGACGAAGTGGTGCAAAAAGTTCACCGGTACACAACTGTATGCAGGGCTTTATTGCTACATTGTCAGTTTCACTATTATTCATAGTTGGTCATCTACCACGAGGTCTAGGAATTTGCTTATGGGTACTTATATAATTCATGGCGTCGTCTGAACTCTCATTTAACACAACATGGACTAAACTTAATTACCCATCGAAAATTCATGGTGGATCGACACGAGTCATTACCATAATTACCATTACCATAATTACGATCGAGTATCGGTATCGGATGGAATCGATTAAATAATCGAATGGGGCGATGACCGTAACCCTATCTCGGTCATTCGACCTTATCATCGTATCTCATGGTGAATGATCGTAATGGGGTGTAAGTACAATTTATGGGCTCGCCATGGGTTTGGCTTCATTGACATTGGGGTCGTAGCATTCATTGACTAAAGGTGAACTATTGATTACATTTGCGAGGTAATAGCAGACTGAGTTTCGTCTAATCTATTTCAAAGAGGTTTCCATTGAGCCTATCACTGTCCTACTTAACTTTTGCTATCCCACGTTACGCAATAGGTGATTTTCGATTCTTTTCCTTCATAAGGGGTATCCTCATCTTAATTTGACCCCCGTCAATAAAAATCCCGTGATTAATGATTGGAATAGGAATTGTCAGTTTCGTTCAGTGGTCAAAGATTTTGAATGCTTCAGCCTAAGATCTGATAGTTTCTTTTAGGATCAGATAATCTATTACACTTTTTAGACGATGCAGCGTTTAGCTCCAATAATCGGTTGACGTTCATAATTTTTTAACCCATATTGAATCATACTCTCCTGGTGCCGAAGTAAGCTTGCCTATCAAAATGCGATTACGCGCACATCAGATATGATTCGTCTACTTTTCAAGTTATCACACTTCTTGCATCACCCAGTGCAGGATATGCACGGAAAGTCAGTATGAAGTCTAATCTAATAAGGTATGTAAGAGAATGTTAGAAGTAACCTAGGTTTAAAAATAGTTAGATAAAAAGGTCCTCTCGAAATAAATACTTGAAAATTGAGGGCAGTAGGAACAGCTACCTATAGAGGCGTTAGGCGATAAAGGTTTTCAGCACACGAGTGGGCCATATAAAGGCACGTTTGTAGCTCATTATTTGGTTTTATGATTTTGAATGTGCTTCATAAGATAAAATTTCGGAATTGCCAAGTAAGTACTAAACTGTCATGATATTCGAAATCGTTAATATTCCGGAGGATATAATATCCAATTCATCTTAAGTCAAGTTAAAGTACAGTGCTTCAATGATCTTTTTTTTGTTGGTAAACATTTGTGAAATTGTATTAAAAAAAAAAAAAATGGCGGAGCTAGTCCAGATTTTTGCCACGCGCCGACCGATCCTTGTATAGTCTTTTAAGGCCATGCTATCGGCGAGTGTTATTTTATTAACAAGAGCTGGTAATTTCGCTACCGTTTGCCCTCTTCAGGATCCTCTGGAATTTGGATCATGGTTTAGTCAAAGGTGTCAAACTTCAGACAGACAATATTTCAATATTAAATATCGATATTGTTCCGAGCATTGACCGTGTAACCCGATCGTCTCGATCAGCGGACCTTATCATCGATTCTCACGCTCTTTGCCTCTCGACAGACAGGGGTTGTGTTATTATAGAGAGCTGCTTATGTCTTTGTAGGGCTTTTAAATGTGGAGCGAGCAAGGGTGCTTGTGTGACGTCATTTATGGAACCTGAAAAATTGTAAAGTGTTGAATTTGTTACGGAGTGTTCGACGAAATTCAAATGAAAGGGAAGGTCGTCACTAGGAATATTGTAAAGTGGACTATCTAATAGCCTCGCCGCCGGTCGGTTATATTTTGATATAGATTATGCAAATATTTTAATATTGTCATAGAAAAATAGGATAAAGCTTTACCATAGGTTGATTAAACATCATATAGCATAGGTTGATCACATAAAAACATACAATTTTTAAACTTCAAGGCACTTTTCGGTTTTTACAATCCCCAAAAATGACGGCATTATTAAAGACGGATGCAGCCCCAATGTTATGCCAAAAGCAAAACACATTACTAAAGAATGTACAAAAATAAAAATATTAACAGAAAACTTTTCAGAATCCCGGATCCAATTAAAATTAAAGTCGCAAAAATGTTCAAAGGAAGTAAGTAAATAAAAATCGTTTAGAGCACACACGAATCCCTTTCTCGACAAATCCTTATAAATCCCTACTAACGTATAGGCGTCGCCTTAATATTTCATGAGTGTTTTTAATGTTCAAATCCTTTGGGGATTATATGAGAATAAACAACATCCCCTTTGAAGCTTAAGATCTTAAAGTTGTTAAGGCGATGCTCATAAATAAATATGGCTCCTGTGTACAGTAAGCGGAATATAGGAAGTATGCAAAATTTTCAGCCCAGAGGCAGGGTCTCTAGTGGGATAATGGTTGAACTAATTATTATCATTGTATTTTTCTTAAACGTTTCAGCTGTGTTATGCAAGCAATGTCAAATTACCTTTAGGATTTCATGATCTGCCTAATTATTCCTCAACTTTGGTGAGGTTGGCTTCCAGTCCAACCAGAAGCAGCTGAATGCCAGTATTCTACAGGGAGCGGTTGATCCAACCTACACAACCCAATTAGTTAAATAAAATTTAGAATTTCTCCCTAAAATAATATAATATACTTTTGTTCATAAACCACCTTTTAGCGACTTACTAGTACTCTATCGCCTCAGTGTTTTATGATTACATTTTACACACTAAAGTAAACCATCTTCCAACAAAAGGAACTCCATAATTTTATAACTTCACCTCCTACATATTATACAACTTTACAAAGACAGAAGTTGACGTCATGACGTCATATTAGTTGCAAGGTAACGTCAACTTCAGTAATAAGCTTCATAATAAGCCGCGCCGTGCTTTCCTTTTAACTTTACGTGTGTTTGTTGTGCGACAGTTTGCTTATAAAGCAACTTTGCGCATGACTCGTGTGGTTTACAAGGAATACCACTCGGTCTTTCACTGGTACAACGGTAAAAGTTGAAGAAATGTTGCTTGGTACATGAAGAAGGTAAGAGGAAGAGAAGGGAAGAGGGAAGGAAGCAATTGTGCTCAACGTAGAGGTAATGATTCATGTTTTCCTATGCAATATACGTCAGTCAATAGACAAACACCAATATGTCTGAATATTGTGAAGATTCTATAAAATCGTCTTCTGCGTAAAAACCGCTCATTTTGATGTTTCTTCTGTTTTGGAGGAAATGGATTCTATTCCGACTAATATGCTGTCTATTTCCACATAGAGGGACACATTAGTCCGTTAGCTTAGCTTACTGTTCGTCGGATGAGGATGAAAAATATTCTAACAAAAGCGTCCAACTCATTCACAGCAGTAGACCAAGGTCTGCTACCAACTACAAATCTCGATCTAAAATAAAACTATCTCTTAACAAATGGATGAGTGATCGTTTATGTGGTTATAATAAGTACAGAAGGACGTTCCCGTCCGCACTTCGTGTAATCCCATAATCCCTTTTACACCTTAGGGAAAACTGGACCGATATTCAAAAACAAACAACCCATTTACGCATCTGCATAATTAAACAGTTACTCCCAAAAACGTAATACCATGATCACTACCAATGACAACACAAACGTAGCCCAACTTGTACATTATTAATCACATAAGTAGCCTAACTAACAGTTCCGTTGCACAAACAATAGGAACAAAAGGTTCACAACAAATAATACGGAGTCTGAAGAAAAAATAAGTACCTACATCATTTGCAATGGCAGGTACCTTTATAACGGAACAGATTTGAAAGGGTGCACAAAAACAGCTTTTCACATTATAATACAATTGACCAATAAAACATAATAAAAAGAAACAAGGACATAATGATTTAAAAAACAGTTAGCTGATCGATGAAGCCTGCAACACATCTGCACTCGATACGACAAAAATCGCAACTATTTACTGCTTAAGCTTAATAACAAGAGTTGCATCTCCCTCTACTACAATTAATATTACAACTGACTTTAACAGACGGCGAGAGAAGCCGGACAAAACAAACGACCAGGTGTCGACTTTTCCAGGGATCGCAAACACTGGAAGTCATGGGGGAGAGATTTTTGCCCAGCAGTGGGATTATCCACGGTAACAGTAGCAGTAATAGTAGTAGCATGATTTTGGATGATGATTTCATTCCCATCTGTACTTTCAGCTCTACCATATACCTCGTAGGCCTTCTGTACCTACCCATCGATTGTACTTGTAGGTACTGTAGTACATCTACGGGTCTCCGAAACTTCGCTCCGAGCAATGTGTCTAACGTTAACAAAAGCTTAGCTTCCCAGTTTGATGCTCTGTTCTTGAGACTGAAGTTATAATGACTTGGGTATTACTACACACTTAATAGTCTGGTAATCCTTAAGACGGAGAAGTATCAGATGTTTTGTTGTGTCATCTTTACCAGAATGCGAAAGTTTCGATGGATTGTATGGTTGCCAAGCCGAATGTTATACATTATGGTTTGTGGTGGGATCAAGGTAAAATCAATATACCGCTGAATGATGAGTATCGGGGTTTACTGGGTTACTGGCGGTGAACTGGGTTTTCAATCATTTAGATGGAAATGGAGACAAAGATGAATGGACAATTAGAGGTGGGACTTTTGCCGAGTAGTGGGACAATACAGGGGTAGTAATGCCATCATTATTCCACTGCGAAAACGGGATGGTGCTAGCAGCCTTGTCTAGTTCCGTCTCTCTCTCACACTGGAAAAATGGTGGGATTAATACTTCATAATACAGCAACTGGATTAACAAAAAAAGTGTATGGATGTCGAAACCATTCGTACATATTATACATCTATAAGGTTAGAAAAGATCAAAGTGATCAAAAGTATGATACCTACTTATGTAAAAGCATTTGTATTAAGCTTGAAACTTTTGATTTCATAACCGAAATAAACGCACATGCATAATTTTTTATCGGTCTTGTCTAGTTATTTCAAGTGTTTTCAATTACAGAAATAAAGAAAAAAAAACTGAAGCACATTCGGGTAAAATCGCTAAAACAGTTTCTATCATAACTAATATGCCCCTACAAAAGCTATCTACCACAGGTAAGTGACATTAGTCAAGTAATAGAAATAACATTAACTATCTACATTATATGGCACAACCCAGACGGTCCACAGAGTAACTAATTTCCCAAGTTGGACATTGTTGCACTGGTCGATACGGAAACTAAACGCGTTAATTAATATCATAGATGGGTTATGTCCTAGACGGCAAACTTGTTCCACTGTATTATAGCATTGGTGATATGTTTCGAAGTGGATAGGTAACTAATTACGGTGTATTTGGTGTGTAGTTAGTTGGTTTATTTAATCTAATGGATATAATGCCAATATTTATTTAGTTAATATTCTGTTAGCATAGTATTATTGTATTATCTTGCTATGTGGTCGTCTTTTGCAAGAGGTTTTAATCAAAGATGTCAAAGGTTAGATTGCTTTCTAAACTTCAGATTTTAGTATCTACTGAAATTTTAAAGGAAGGCTGCAATTCCTCTTTCCTTTAACGTCCTTTACAGCTTGCACTAAAAGATATTACTGGCGAACCCGACCTGTCATGAGTTATGAATTTTTCATTCCTGAATCGCTAGTCCAATACTGCTGTCTGCTGTCTAGCCACCTTTGGTACTACTGTCATAGTTATTTATAGCAATATTTTCTTCAAAAAGTTTTTAAATCATGTTATATTTTTAAATTTAAGTAAAGGTTATGTTTCATATCGATTAAAGAAGGAGTGGCCATAACATACCCTCCGGAGCAAATGCACAGATTCGCAACTAGACATATTCTGAGCTGTTCAACAAGTCCGAAGTGACCGTCCAAGTGACGGGGGTTTTATTTGACACTTTGAATCGGGTTCAAGTGCGAAGTGAGCGTCGAAGTGAGCGTCGAAGTGAGCGTCGAAGTGAGCGTCGAAGTGAGCGTCGAAGTGACTTTACTGAATACCACTTCCTACGTCATCTCATACTTTCACTGTCAAAATCTCACGGTCAATTTAGTTCAGCTCGCTGACACGCTCGCAAGGGGCTACCCTTGCGAGCGTGTCAGCGAGCTGAACTAGTGTATCAACCGAGTTTTATAGAATGCCAATCAAGAAACTCACGGCGGATTCAGATTCGAAGTTTAGCGTGAAGCTTACAGAATCGCACAGCTGGACAGTTTCGCAGCTGGACAGATTAGCTATATAGATTAGGATAGCATATAGTTGTCTGAAAAAATAAGTTTATAAACTATGAAACAGCAAAATTCAGTCCAATCCACATAATCCGCCCAAAATCATAAAAAAACAAACCAAATTATATTCCCTTCATTTTCGTCATCCCTTCATCTGTAACTGACAACAAAAGGAGAGAGGTCATGAAAGAAACAATAATAGACTTACCGATAAAAACAGAGTCAAAACAGACCCTTATTACCTTTCACGGGGAACAGAATCGTCGAACGAATAAAGGATAGGGATGCCGAATGTTTCTATTCGTGACATCCCGGCATTTGAGCCCCGGGAAATATGCGGGGAAATTATCCCGACATTTGATACGGATAATAGAGACCATGGCAACGAGTTTATTGAGTTCTGCATGCTACAATAATATGTCCGTTTACATAAATGCTGATGTTGATTTTCAATCGGTTGTGGGCTGAAATGCAATATTATTATTATTGTGAAATAAACGATGGGTGTCATTAATTTGGTATTTGCATTCAACGGTTACTTTGTAATTGAGTGGGGGCCATTTTAATTCATTCGTTCTTTGCTTTGCGGCTTAAAGCTTCACATAAACGGATGTGTTTAACTTAATCAATGTCATGTGTAGGAAGGTTTTAATGTAGTACCTTGCTGTAAAGGAAAACATCGGAAGGAAATCTCGCTAGGGTGGTTTCAAATGGCGGTGGATGATGGTTATCAATTGCTGTTTTTTCCAAATAAGACCACAAAGCGAAAACTATCATAAGATGGTAAGTATTGGTATCGACTAGAGACGTTACGAATGTTTTTCACAATAACGGATGCGAATATGAATTTTCGGAATGCGAATGTAAATGTTTAGAAATAACATTCGTATTCTTTGGAATTAACGGATTTCAAATCAAATGTGTTCGCAACGACAAAGTGCGCCTAATTATGGAATAACTTTTCTCAGAAACATTGCGTTTCGTAGTCTTGATCTATAGGCGTAATAAATCGCCATATTTCATATTTCTTTTCCGGTGCCATAGGGAAAACTGTCAAAATAGCTGAACAAAATTATAATTGGTTGCAGTAACTAAGCTGGGGCATCCTGACCAAATGGTTTAAATTAGGTAGGTTTTAAAACTGTAACAAACCGCTGCCGCTGCCGCGCTACATCCAAGTTGATCGCAGTTACTTTTAGGATCCATAGGAATTATTTGAGGTTCACAAAAAGAGGCGTAATCATTATATTAGAGTGTTCAATAATATGTTTAGGAAAGTAAATTATATTACGTATATTTAGGAAAGGGAATTATTTGATGTTGGATCCTTCTTCTTCTTTTCGTGTGGTTAGTGACTAACCTGGCGTCAGAGTTTTAAAGCCGCCTATGGGCCTCACATGATGACTTGGCTTCACATGCCGCCGAGAAATATCTCTCAGACATGCATTTCCTCACGATGTTTTCTTTCACCGTTTTTGAAGCAAGTGATAATACGCACATGAATCCGAAAAGTCAGAGGTGCGTGTCTTGGGTTCGAACTCGAAACCTATGACTTGGTAGTCCGACGGTCACACCACTAGGCTACCAGTGCTCTGATCTTCAGATCAGGTTCGATTCAAATATCCCTAAATATTTTAGCATTCCGATTCCGCGAACTGGAACTCGTAACGTAACATCACTACTGCAGCCTACAACCTAGTACTGATTGAAACGGTTATAATCCTTAGTTATTTCCCAAAACGCCGGAGGCTTATCCAAAGGCGGGCTATGCTAAGCTGTGACGTCAGACCCAATGAAATGTTTTGATGAATATTTGATCCGGGACCGAACGTATTAATAATTGAACACCGTTATTATATAGAATTAGCACGTGATTTCAGGAAGGTAGCAATGGTAGGTACCAACCAAGATGGCGGCCAATCTTTCGGAAAGATAATTAGAACGGAAAAGTCATAATTATGCAGCCTATAATGTTCCCACTGCTGGGACACAGGCCTCCTCTCTGTGAGTGGGAGTGGGCCAGAATGTATCACGCCCAGTGCGGGTTGGCTGATGTCAGATGTATTTGAATTTTTGGTTCTAGGACATTCTGATTTCCTCACGACGCGCGACGTTTTCCTTCGCCGTTTTGAGAGCAGTGGTGATGAAATAATTTATACAAAGTAAAGTGCCTGCCTGGGATTGTACTCACGATCGACAACTCGTAAGTCACAGTCGTTACCACACTGCTCGACCAACCTACCGCATATCTTTGTATGAGCTTTCCTGGAAAATTTTAATTAGCTTACTATAGCTTTAGGCTTCAGGCTTAAGCATACAAAAGTAAAATAAAAATAATATTTCAAAAAAACTGGCGTAGTTTAATTACCGAAATAGGTGAAGTAATTATTTCCATAAGAAACCTGAGAATTGGTCCATTTACGACTCAGTGGCCATTTTGAGAATTGGCCATTCTGCGCCTAAACCGTTCTGACAACCTACAGTTTATTATTCTTAGAAGAAAGGCCTACTGCTTAATCGAGTCCGTTCCTGAGGTAGCTGCGCGATGCGGGAGGGGTGACAGTTGTCACAGGTTGAAGAATCACTGAGCTCTCGCATCACGACACCACACCCCTCCCGCACCGCGCAGCTACATCAGGATATTAGGAATGGTCTCAGTTCAGCGGTCCGCCTTAGACCTCTCGCCATATTTACCCAACAGTAAAGAAGGGTAGTGCCTGTTTGAAATTTTTTAAGCCTATTCTTCACGTTCCAAGAAATCCATTTGACTATACAAAGAAATATTATTGAGTTGCTAATAAATTACAAACTTATTCATATTTACATAAACACTATCTTATTTTTTCCTTGTTATTGGGTTTTTCTAACTGGAATTTCTTAGTAGTAGCCCGGAGTCTTTAATTAATTAATTAATTTATTAAAACTTTATACACAAGTAAAAACTACTGTACAAAGGCGGACTTAATGCCTGAGGCATTTTCTTCCAGTCAACCTTAGGGTGATGCAGAGACAGACATGTGTCCGGTTGATGGCAATAGGCTTGCCCCCTATTACATGGGACTTAAACATAACTGGCGAAATGTAGGTGCATCTATTACAGGCATAACTCTACCTATCCCTTCGTGGAATACAGGCGTGATATTATGTAAATATCTTATTCTTCCAACCCCCAGCAAAAACTAGGTTACCTACCAATGTTTTATTCCAAACTAGTTAAATAATACTAAAGTTAATTTAAGTTAACGTCGAGAGCATACTGCCAACATAATAACAGTATAAGTTTATTTATTATACTATAACATTGGTGTTTTACGCGTGCACCTTGCTGGGACCAAAATTGTGCTGTAAACAGGAAATTGCATACTAGACTCAATATTGTGGGGAAAATCAACAACCTCATGTTGAGGGTTATAGAG
The DNA here is from genome assembly GCA_947363905.1 of Lithophane semibrunnea. Lineage (NCBI taxonomy): Eukaryota > Metazoa > Arthropoda > Insecta > Lepidoptera > Noctuidae > Lithophane > Lithophane semibrunnea. The sequence continues at coordinate 16,940,987 of OX376194.1, forward strand.
AAATTGTTAATTAGAGGCTGATTATGTATTTAGTATGGATTAGTTTGAGCGTGGGGATATCTGGGTGAACTATCTCCATTAAATTATGAGAACGGATAGCAAAGGTCTAACATTTAAATCAGCAAACATGCTCAACAAAATACTACACTATAGTCTTCGCGGAGGCTCAGCTGATGCTGTTTAGGCACCGGATTTTTATTGCATAATGGAGGCTTTTAAAAACAATATGAACCGAAAATATTATGAAAAATGTTGATGTACCTCTTTGCCTAACCTTTTGGGGAAAATAGGCGTCATGTTATGTGGGAAATTAAAAGCTTATTATTTTTATTTGTTTGTTCAAAATCTGTATTAACAATAACATAAATAAAGCCAGACAGTTATTATGCTAAGCTTGAACTAGTTGTTGGAGTGGGTTCAAGGCTTTACCTGATAAAGACTTATTTTCTTAGTGTCTCTCCGTTTATCAAAATTTGGCAGTCAGGTCCGCATATTTCATGCAGTGACATGCGAATCCAAACGGTTGAGGGGAAATCTCGACTCCAGTCTTCTTCTTCCTTACGAGTCGATGGTAAACCGTAAATGTTAAATGAGTTTGGCCCAAGAGTTGGCCAAATGGAAAATCAGTGACGTTTTTAGGTCCTTAGAAGTGCAGGACCAGGACTTAACTCAAAGACTGTCAATTTACTGCGAAGTATTTAATATTAATAAACTACTTATTATAATTATCCACTTCAACTAACAGCAAATTAAACAACATGATGTCCCACGTACAAAGTACCAAAATTATATTCAGCTATAAACGGGAAATTCAGTAAAACAGGATATTGCAGGCGACGGCCAATATTCTGCGGGATACTAAACTTATATTAAAGCTGTGTTTGCACGGGGACAGTCGTTAACTGGGTTATTAATGTAGGTTTTGCTGTGGTCGCGTATGGTCGATTTAAATTGTTTAGGTGTAAATATATAAAGGGTTAATATTCTAGTTTAGTATGGGGATAGGAGATGAGACCCTACTTTGGGATTTTATTAGGATGAAAGTGAAATTGGTTATGCATTATGCAGTAGTATTATTTTACCACAGATAGAAAAAACGCTTAAATAATACTAATAACCAAATTAAACAACATATTTTCTCGCCTAATGCCAAGCTTTCCAACTCACCTAATATTTAGTCAAACTAAACAACAAAATATGAAGTTGCCGGAAGGTGGAGAACTTTGTCACCTCGCTAACACCAGGCTCTCAACGCTAGTGAAACAAAGAGGGACAAAACAACAACTTTGCTAAACATTTGGCAAACAAAAACACCTGTAATTGTAAACTGGCAGAGTTTGTTGAGAACGACTTGCCAACATCCTGTTAGGCGAGTAGCACGCTGCGTTAGAATCGGGATTTTGAAACTGAAACTAGAAATTCAAATCCCTATTTCGAATGATTCGAAGTTTGAATTTTTGTGTTGTTTTCTGGATACAAATCACTGCTATCATTCGTTTCGGATTCGCTAGCGTTGATTTATCTGTACCTGGCGGAAGCTTCCACGATGACCATTTTCGTTCGTTCAGGAACTGGACGCCATAAACTTGTTCCGTGTAGGACTTTTCCCGTTGTATCTGAACTATTGGCGGTTTTAAAATGCACTCATGGCTATGTAAAAGGTACAGGTTCAACAAATATTATATCAGACGTCAATATTTCTAACTTAATTAATTCAAAATAAAGTCCATTACAGGCACTCTCAAAAACAGTGTGTTCGAAAAGCCAGAACGAGACAACGTTATGCAAACTGCGACGCAAAAAAGGGAGCAAGCAACAAAATCCTTCATAAGTGTCACATTTAAATAATCAACCCAGAAACACCTTTAAGGGTAAGACAATAAAATCACCCCGTTTTATCACCCGTCTGTAACCACCCGAAACACGGGGTTCCTAATGGTTGTTCGCTGTTTACCTCAGGACAAAAGCCCGGAGCCACGCTAAATATTTTATAATATTTGCTTAATGTGCCCGGCAGCTATTTAAGGGAATCCCTGCTTTATGTACCTCATTATAATATTAACTTTTGTTACAGAGAAGTTGCGGGTTCATACAAAATTATTGAAAGTAAAATGAAAAAATTACATCACATTATTGAAACTTTAAGGAAATGTGCTTTCGGTTAATGAAATGATATCCGGATCTGGACGACCAAAACTAATTAAAAAGTCATAAAACATTTAAGTTGCAATAGAAGTGTAACCATAAGGATCTCCTTATGGTTACACTTCTATTGCAATTACAATTCTATCTAGAATTAAGGTTTTGAATCCTAAAACATGCTCTAATCTTAAAGTGGCTGGTGTTGACCCGCCTAAAGGCTCTATGAAAATGAGGGGTTCTTAACAGGGTTGTTAAGGAAGGTGCTTTCGTTGACGATATGGGGTAAAGGTAAGATATTGGGGTAATTATGGCTTGTGTATTAAATCATTTTCAAGGCGGACCAAGGAGGTGTAGAACTCTCAAATCACCATTGCAGGTCAAATTTTCGACCTTATGTGTTAGTATGTATGCTTTTGCAGGTGAATCATATCAACTCGAAATTGTTCATAGCTAGAAAACATTTTCATAATCAACTAATACTTCAGAGAATATTATCATAATACGCTTGGCAAAAGTTTTGGAGGAGACTGGTGGTAGGTACTGCTCCTGGAACTATCCTCAAGTCATAAACTCTTTGACACAGAAGAATTGGTAGGCATTTAAAAAAAACTTTTCTTCCATAATCCTTTAACATTTATCTTTGTGACTAAAAACATAAAAGACTAGGTACACATTAATGTAAATTAGGAGACAGTGATTCTCAGTAACAAAAAATCCTCTAATATTTCAGTAATTTGGAAAATTTTAACAATAAATGGTGGAAAACAGAATTATGTTTGTGATCTCACCCTCAGTCAGTACTTGTAGTTTGCACTTTGCACAACTCGCTGTATCACAATTTTTAAAGATGAACACATTCATCAAAAAAAAAATTTGGTAGTCTGTGGTTCATCGCTCGTGTTGTCTGTGGATATCTGTCATGTTCATTGTACTTTTTTGTGCCGCGCGCTGTGCACAGAATTCCGATTGAATAATCGTTAAGTTTTACTTAATTACAAAAAATGGGAAAAAACAAACGAAGAAAACGGGAGGAGGCTATGATCGAGCTAAGTGAACGTTTACGTGAGTTGGAAAAGCGGTTAAACAGGAGGAGTCGCCACACCGACACCGGTAAGTCTTTTCATGAATACCTACTCTACGCAAATTCCTAGAAAACGAGTGATCAAACAATGGTTTTTAGAGATTCCTTGTGAGGTACTAACCTAACACTATTACAAATAAAACGATACCACTATTGAGCTTTCACGTGAGGTTGGCCGTGGTAGTACGTAACGCTAAAAGTACCTAATTCTAATAATTCATCTAAGTATAACAGACATTAGGTACCTCCATTTTAAATTCCAACTGCATCTATAAGAGCTTTCACGGGAGGTTAGCCGATGACAGATTTCTTTAACAAATAAAGCAATTCGACTGCATCTTATGAGCTTTCACCAGAGGTTAGCCGATGACATTGTCGTATATTGAAAAACATTTCGACTGTTTCCTAAAAGCTTTCACGAGAGGTTAGCTATGGATTTAACAGTACCAAACTTAACACTATGCGTTTTGTGCTTAGATGACTACGAAAATCGCTCCAGCCGAGCACGTTCAAGAAGTCGTTCGTCATACGAGCAAAGGCGACATAGCCAGACGCAAAGGAGCCGTACGCCTCTACGTCGCAGGTTACCATCTTCCTCACCTGATAGCGAATACAACCGTCATAGTATTTCACCTAGTGATGACACTCAAACGAAAGAAAGGGGGGGGGCAGACTTGGAAGAGCCACCTCACCTGCCAATCGTTACCCCTGAGGTATTACTGGTGGAAAATGCAATACCAGCCCATATCGAGGGGCTCCTGGGTCAAGAAGGCGCCCCACCGGCCAATAACTCGATTGAGCTACATGAAAGTCTAACAAAACGTTGGACGGCCATTCTTCAAAACGGCCTGGAAGCTGAAACTAAGGCTAGCATATTATTAAGACATAATTCCCCAAAGAACTGTAGCCTATTAGTTCCACCACTACTAAACGACGAGGTAGCAGCTGCAATGAATGAGAATGGTATTAAAAGAGACAAGAGGATTGCCAAAAACCAAATTGTGTTATCGGCTGCAATCACTACGATTGGCAAGGTACTAAACAGTATGTTTGCCACGCATGGAAATGAACAGTATATTGAGAATTTAAGTGATGCAGCTCGTCTACTATGTGACTTGTACCATGAAAATTCTACCACACGAAGGTCTCTAATATTACCAGGGCTAAACAAAGACCTAAAAGATTTAATGGAAAGTACCCCGATATGTGAATACCTGTTTGGGGACAAATTACAGGACAAGGTCAATGCTGTTAAAGCAGTCAAGAAATCAGGCTTGGAGCTAAAAAACACACCTGCTCAGCAAAAAGTTCCTAAAAGGAATAATTTAAACTACCGGGGCCCACAACGATCACAGGTGACACGTCCGAGTGGGCCGAAGCCGAGACCGAAGCAAACAGCACACCAGACTTATTATGCCAACAAGCTGCCGACACGAGGGAGACGCTCTCCACAGAAATTCAATCATTCACGCCGCCAGGGACAGGATCGTCGCGGCCGCTAGATCAGGTACGAACCGGCAGACTTAAATATTTCTCAGACTACTGGGATAGTATCACTACTAACCCCACTATACGCAAATGGGTCAGAGGCTATTCCATACCCTTAACCAGTGATCCTGTTCAAGCCATAGTGCCACTGAATAACCGTTTTACTGAAAAGGAATCCAACCTTATTTCTATTGAAATTGACAAATTGTTACAATTAGGTGCTATACAAAGGTGTTCAACTATAGAAGGCCAGTTTTTGTCCAGTATATTCTTACACCCTAAGTCAGACGGTTCCTGGAGATTCATACTGAATCTGAAAAAGTTTAACAAATTTGTCTCTTCTTCTCACTTTAAATTAGAGGACTTAAGAACAGCAACAAAACTTATGACCCCTGGATGCTTCATGGCCACAATTGACCTGAAGAATGCATATTATTTAATATCAATAAAACAATCTGATAGGAAATATTTGCGTTTCCTATTCCAAGACAAATTGTATGAATTTAAATGTCTCCCCTTTGGTCTTAGTACAGCACCATATGTCTTTACTAAAGTCATGAAACCAGTAATGTGTCACCTGCGGTCATTAGGTTTTGTGTCTGTGATCTATCTCGACGATATTCTCTGTCTTGCAAATTCATATGAAAAATGCTTACAAAATGTGTTTACTACTAAGAAGTTATTAGAAAGTCTGGGATTTATAATTAACATAGACAAAAGTTCCCTTCAGCCTAAACAATACTGTCAGTATCTAGGGTTTATTCTAAATTCTGTTCAGTTCTCAGTAACACTTCCTCAGAAAAAGATATTATCTATATGTAAAACCCTAGGAAGAGTCAAGTCTAAACAAAGATGCAAAATAATTGAATTCTCTCAACTCTTAGGTACCCTTGTAGCCGCATGTCCAGCTGTAGAATATGGCTGGCTTTATACTAAAGTAATGGAAAATCATAAAACAATAGCCTTAAAAAATAGTAATGAAAACTATGAGGCATACCTTTTGGTATCAAACGAAATCAGATCAGATTTGGAATGGTGGTTAACCCATATCCATATATATCATTGTAAAATTAAACAATTCAAATTTTCTTTGGAAATATTTTCAGACGCTTCAGGAACAGGCTGGGGTTCAGTCTGTAACGGTGTTACAACTCATGGTCACTGGACAGCTGAAGATAAATGTTTTCATATTAATTACCTAGAACTTCTAGCAGCATTTAAAGGGTTAAAAACATATGCATCTGAACTAAGATACTGTGAAATTCTTCTTAGAATAGACAACACCACTGCTATAGCCTATGTAAATAGAATGGGGGGCACCCGCTTTCGACATTTAAATAGTCTAGCACGAGAGCTATGGCAGTGGTGTGAGGAAAGGCAACTATGGGTGTATGCGTCTTACATTAGCTCGAAAGACAATGCTGTGGCAGATAGAGAATCAAGACGTTCTCATTCTGAAATTGAATGGGCTCTATGTGACATGGCATATGAAATGATTATTACTAAATTGGGTGAACCTCAAATTGATATGTTTGCAAGCAAATATAACAACAAGTGCAAGAATTATGTATCTTGGCTACCAGACCCCAATGCATACTCCATAGATGCTTTTACCATTAAATGGAATGGAATATTATTCTATGCTTTTCCACCATTTAACCTTATAAGTAAATTGCTACAGAAAATAAGGACCGAAAAGGCAACAGGCATTGTTGTAGTTCCAAGGTGGCCTGCACAACCATGGTATCCAATGTTCAGTGCCATGGTTATATCAGAGATAATTGTATTTGAACCCCGTAATAACTTACTACTGTCTCCTTCCAGGGATCCACATCCTTTACACAAGAGCCTCAAACTGATTGCCGCCACATTATCAGGTGCGCGTTCCTAAGAAGAGGAATACCTCCTTCTTCAATAGACATAATGTTAGCTTCTTTGTCTAACAAAACCAGAAAACAGTATGAATCAGCTCTAAATCAGTGGATAATATTCTGCAAGAGTCAAGATGTGCATCCCTTGTCGGGCTCAGTACCCATTGTAATTTCGTTTTTAACATCTAAGTTCGAGCAAGGACTGTCATATAGCTCACTGAACACCATACGGTCGGCAATTTCTTTAATCTTAGGCTCTCACTTGGGAACAGATGAGAGAATGACTAGGTTTTTTAGAGGTATTTACAAATTAAGGCCCAAGAAACCTAAATACGACATAGTATGGGATCCCAACATTGTCTTAAGATACCTATCTAATTTATTTCCCAATCAAGACCTTAGTTTGGAATTACTTACTAAAAAATTAGTAACATTGTTAGCTCTTGTAACTGCGCATAGGATCCAAACTTTATCGCTTATTAGTATAAATAATATTACTATTAATGAAGATAATATTGATATTAAAATCCCAGAAATGATTAAAACATCAGGACCAAACAAATTTCAACCTAATTTAATATTACCATTTTTCAAAGATAATATGAGCATCTGTCCAGCCAAAACTTTACTCTGTTATTTAGATAGTACCAAAATTATAAGACAGGACTGTAACAAGTTGATAATCACACTTAGAAAACCTTACCATGCTGCCTCTACTGCATCCATAAGTAGGTGGATAAAACAAGTTTTGAATGATAGTGGCATAGATACTGCTAAGTTCACAGCTCACAGCACAAGACATGCCTCCACTTCGAAGGCTTCTGAAGGAGGCATAAATATAGAGGTTATAAGGAAAGCTGCAGGCTGGACACAAAGATCCTCCACATTTGCCCGTTTCTATAACAGACCAATTGTTAGTGATCCGAACGCTTTTGCTCAAGCGGTGTGTTCAACAGATATTCTGTAAGACACTCTAAGTGCTATGGTTAAGTTCTATGGTTAAGTACTATTTTTAAATGCTATGGTTAAGTGCCTAAATTGAGGCTGTAATAATCAATAAGTAACCATTGAGACTGAAAGATATTCTAAGTGCTATGGTTAAGTTATATGGCTAAGTGCCATGGTTAAACGCTATGATTAAGTACCTACATTGAGGCTGTAATAATTAATAAGTAACCATTGAGACTGATTACTCTGTAATGATGAGAAGTTAACTTCTTTACGTTTATTAAATAAACATGCTGATTAATAACACAACTTTCTTCTTTAAACATCTACAAGTACTGACTGAGGGTGAGATCACAAACATAATTAAATAGATCGGATTAACTTACCTAGTGACATCCGATCCTCAATTATGTGTAGTGATCTCACCCTCACCATATCCCAACCCTTCCCAGATTCTCATCTCTACCCTGTTGGGAAGTTGTGTATATTAAATGTATGTGTGTGTAATACTTTGAACTAATGAACATGACAGATATCCACAGACAACACGAGCGATGAACCACAGACTACCAAATTTTTTTTTTGATGAATGTGTTCATCTTTAAAAATTGTGATACAGCGAGTTGTGCAAAGTGCAAACTACAAGTACTGACTGAGGGTGAGATCACTACACATAATTGAGGATCGGATGTCACTAGGTAAGTTAATCCGATCTATTTAATTATAATGCTTTTATTTGAATTGCACGATCTTCTTCCTAATGTCAAAGTATAAGGAGTCTTTTCTTACATCACCCCTCTTGAAGGGGTGTAAAAATTGCTTTAATATTTTTTGTATGAAAACCGTTCCCTTTAATTACGTCCCCAACTTGGAAGTTACCAGTTTACGTGAACTAATTAAAGGTAAAGTTTGTTTGTTTTATCAACAATAATTTGGTAATTGCGTTATTACGATAATTTGTAGGCAAGTCATGTTCTGTAATTTTATATATCAGAAAATGGTGCACCAATTACTTTGTTTGCAAAAATATGTAGGTAATTCCTACTGCTTGTGCCTACTTCACCAAACTGATTTTTTGGTCTTGTAGTCTACAAAGCACAAGGCCATTCGCCAACACGATAGTCCGACCAAGCAAAAGAAGCTACGTCCTCTAGCAAATTTCAGTGGTGATGGCAACTTTGGATCGGAGTCGCTGGAGGCAGATTGTCCGTTTAAAGGGGTCCAGTGTTTACGATCCCCAGTAATGAGGGACCGATTGAAGAAGAACAGTCTACAAAGGTCAAGTATGACTAGAAAATTCGTTTCCTATAGCAGGTAAAGTGTTAATAAGTTTTTCCATAAGGTAATTCGCAGTAAACATCTTTCTCCGAATATAATAGCAGAATAATTTTCCTACTTCTGCAAACAATTTTCAGGTCCAACATTGATATTACAACCCCTATAATTTCAGCCACGAACTCATTAGGCTCCCTCGTGTTTTATTAAGAATCCGAAATCGCTCGTAAAATTAGTTTTAATGTTACCGTAAAATGGCCATAAACTAATTTATGGTGGATGACGTAGCTAGAATGGTAAGGTCTGTGGATTTACTCAATCATAACACGGAGGGTGATATGATTCATCGACGGTTTTCTACAAAACTGCTGTATCAGTTTTCGTGCAATTAGTGGCGAACTATTTTTCATGTAGCTAATGTATATCATAATGACAAAAATACCTACATACGATAAGGGTACAATTCAGGGTATGATCGTAACATCATCTTCGTTGCCTACCTTCGTTACCTACCCTAGGTATGTATCGAAGATGATGGTTATGTTAGGCTGATTTTAGAGTCACGCTGAGCGTCGCTGAGCGTCGGCGCTGGCGGCCCAATATGTATGATTATCGCACGGCACGGCCGTCAGCGCTGAGCAGGATGATGATATATAATCATACATATTGGGCCGTCAGCGCCGACGCTCAGCGACGCTCAGCGTGACTCTAAAATCAGCCTTAGTTCCAGGCCACGTTTCAAACATGCTTTTTTGAAGTGACTGCTTTAGACGCGAGGAGTGCTTTTTGGTACCGGAAAACCTTATGAGTTTGCGTCGCCGACATGTTAACGTTAACAGTATATAGAATAAATTTAATATTTCACAGTTTTAAATTTTCACTTCTGTTGACAATCCTCATGACTGCCTATTTTTTATTATTTACAAAAGTGACTGCAACACGTTAACTCAAAACGCTTCTACAAAAAAAAAGTAGCAAACAAGAAATGGAAGTAACTGGGAATGTTAACAGTCACAGTTCGATTGAACACGAAACGACATGTTTATTATCGGAACGCATCGAATCAATTGCGTTCAGCGTCGCGGGAAACATGTTGGGGCTAAGAAAACAGCGAGATTTCAACTAAGTTTTTTGAAGCGAACGCCGTTGGTATAAACAAACACATACATATCATCAAACCTGTACTCCACGAAGGATATGGTGATTGTGACCCTATGGTACACCCACATTTCACCAGTTATGTTTAAGTCTCAGATAACAGCCTATTGCCATCAACCAGGCACAAATTAAAAGTCTGGGCTGCTGCTGAGAAATTCAGCTGGAATTTGTTGTGCTGTTGGCTTTATTAGCTCATGCTTATAATTATTACTAGTTAGAAGCCTGGTAGCGTCGCAAATGCGTTAATGAAAATACGTTTTCGTTTCATCTCTAATACTCGAGGAACTCTATTTGGTCAGGATTTGGGATGCGTAGCACATAATCAACCTGTAATGTTTTGACTGCTGGGATTTATACCTCTATATTAGAGGGAGTGGGCCGTGAACTAGGTAGTGGCGTACGCTTTTCTCGTGACCCCACATTGTCGTCAACACCACACCCTTCTGTCATCTTTCAATCGTCTCTATTCACGTTTGAACATTAAATAGATGTTCCAATAAGATTATTTACTGAAGTAAACAGCATGTTTGTAGGGTTGCTCAATAGTTGGTTTTGTTGGCGCAATATTTTGGTGATTGAAAGGAAGGACTTCCTCTACAAGTCTAGACGCTTGCGCATTAAAAAAACGTGTGCGATCGGGGGATTCCCGTCAGGAACGAAGTTCCTTCTCACGTATGATTTAAAACAAAAACACAATTCTCTTGTATTTACATTTTGACCTCACTATCGCCTTTCAAACTCAAACTCAAAGCATTTATTTCAAATAAACCAATTACAGGCACTTTTAATTGTCAAAGGGTCGGTCAGTCAGAAAATATGAAGCTAGTTGCCCATTCTAAAGCGTAGTAGGTTCCTATGGAGAAGAACGGGCAAGAAACTCCACGGACACTCTTTTAAATCAGAATATTGTTACAATATGTTGTTTACATCATTCATGTTGGAATCATACATGTGCGTACAATGTAGAAAAACGTGCAGGTTAAAAGCGTCCGTAAATAAAAGATAAAAAGATACAAAACAATTCAAAAATTAAAATAAATCAAAATAAGCCGTGGCAGCTAAGAGATGACCAGTCCCTACTGATGGCGCCCGTTCACGAACATGACGCATGGATTTTCGCACGCTTTAGTACCTGCCCTCGAAAACGACAGCCATGATGAAAATTTGGAAAATTTTCGCACCCGTCATCTTGGATTTTCGTTTTGACCAAATTCGCACTTTCTCTCTAAAAGATAAGAGAGAGAAAGTGTACACTTTTTCTTTCGGTTTGAATTAGAAGAAGGCAGTCGCAAGTATGAATTAGGAACACTTTTTCACGTGACGATTACTGCCAGTACACTCCTACCGCAAGCCACGTTAACGAACTTCGTTCCAAAAATGTTTTCAAACCGAAATCTTTAAATCTATTACATTTCGTTCAAGCATTTTAGTAACGTTCCTGACTTGCAAAGCCTATGCAAAATACGTGCTAGTTTTAAGTAAAACTAGGCTAAGTGTACTATTACTTGCGGTTTAAGTTACTGTTTAGTTACTGAATGACAGTAAAGTGAACACTTTGAGAGACCCAAGTTCATTGGACCATCAGTTCTGTAATGAAAATTTTAACCTTCTTTTTTGGAACCAAAGCCTCCGACCAAACAAATCGTGTGGGAGCTGAACCAGCTGATACAACACTGTTTTTCTCCCTTCATGAAAAAGAAAACATGAGAACCGAATCACGACCCTTTACCATTAAAAATAGCTATGCGAAACACCGTGCGTTTCCACCAGAGCGAGCACAAGGGTGGGTAGACATTGGCTTTGTTAGGTAAACGCACATATTGTGAGGAAAATCACGCTCCCCATACTGAATATATCTGATTTGGATTCCCTCAAGGTTTTTTTTTGCGTTTTCAAAACCAGTTGCTAACGCCAAATTTTTTGAGGCCTTGAGATTTTTTATTTTGTGTCGTGTTCCGTTAGGATTCCATCTGTACTTGTATTTTGTGTAAGTTATTACAATTATTGCATAGGTATGACCTTGTATTCATTTATTTATTTATTATTTATAATTAATTACAACGGCTTGCACCAATGACAGTAATTAACAGATAAACCTAAGCATAAAACTAAACATATTACACAATTAACATAATTCGAAAACAAATAACAAGTCAGAGATCAAACATACTTAACAATACTCAGGAAAGAAAATAACATAAAATAGCATAACGTGATAACCACATAAAACAAGTTTACAGATTTTCGCAGAACATGAGACAATTTGACATGATCACCCTGAGTGTGTCATTAAAGATGTCACATTCCGGGACTGTCTCCATTAAGGAGTTTATAGCACCATGCATGCGACACAACGGGGATTTCGCGCGCGATACAGTGCGGCAATGGGATGTAGCAAACAGTCGGTGTCGTCGACCAGGCCTATGACGCAGGTAGTTATCAGGCATATAAAGTGTACACAAAGTATTGTGTAGCTCTGGGGATTCTACCATGCTCCTTAAAATTTTTATGGCTATTAGAATCTGATCTCTGGCTCTACGTACTGAAAGGGAATTATATCCTAACATTCCCAGCAGGAAATGAGTAGGATACATAAATGGATAATATCCGTAAATCTTTTTATATAAAAAACGCAGGAAGGTTTTCTGAACCTTTTCAATTAGTAAATCGTATGTGGATTCATGGGGATTCCAGACGGCTGCAGCAAATTCTAACTTACTTCTAACTAGACAGTTAAATAATAATTTGATGACAATAGGATTATTAAAATCACGGGCATTGCGCAGGACAAAACCTAGGCGTCTGTAAGATTCTGAAGCTAAGGCAGACATGTGTACATGGAAAGTCAATCCGCTGTCAAATGTCACGCCAAGATCTCAAATGGTTGACACGCGCTTTATTTCAACCCCTGCTAAAGTATAGGTGGCATGTGTAGGTTGTAACTTGCGAGTAAAGGTCATGACGTAACATTTACCGGCATTAAACATCATTTTATTGTCAATACTCCACTTATGGATTTGGTCGATGTCACTTTGAAGATGTTCGGGAGTTATATCCTTATCAATCACTTGAACTAATTTTAAATCGTCAGCATATAGGAGGCATTTGGCATACTTTACTACTTTAATGAGATCGTTAATCATAATGAGAAAGAGAAGGGGGCCTAAAACTGAACCCTGGCTTACACCTGAGCGTGTATGATATGACTTCGAAATAAAGGATCCATGGCTAACATATTGTTTTCTATTCGAAAGGTAATCCGCAAAAAATTTTCGAAGTTTAGGGGTAAAACCCATGCTGTATAATTTATTCAATAGAATTTCGTTATCCACTGTATCGAACGCCTTTTTAAAATCTAAATATAGCACGTCTACTTGTTGACCTTTATCCATGTTATGAGATATATAGTCAACGAGGGATAACAAGTTAGTCTCTACTGATCGACCCGGTCGGAAACCATGCTGCTCCTCACAAAGCCACGTATTTACCTGCGCGTATATTTCTTTGTGACCGATATTCTCAAAAAGTTTTGCAGCGCATGATAGTACTGCGATAGGACGATACTCTTCAACCTAGGTCTTATTGCTTGTTTTAGGTATCGGAGTGACTTTCGATATCTTCCACTGTTCAGGGTATATGCCAGTTTTTAAAGCCAAGTTAAAAATATAAGAAAGTACAGGAGCAACAATCTCCTTGCATCCTTTTAAGATGTAAGATGGGACTTTATCTGGACCCACAGAACTAAGTGGTTTTAACTTATTTATCCCTGATTCTACTTGTGATACAGTAAAAAAGGTTATGTTGATATTATGTCCATCACATGACAAGGGAGTACTGGATATATTGTTGAAATCCAATATGGGACTATTGGGTAGGAACACACTAGCAAAATAATTTGCAAAGGCATCTGCGGCTTCACTACTGGAAAAACTACAGCCCTTATAGGTTACGGTGGGCTCAAAGCCACCCTTAGTTCGAAGGCTACTAATATGATATTTAATAATTACATACATTTTTGTTAGCACTATTTAAATTGATATCTCCAATAATAAATACAGTTTCTATAAATACAGTTAGAAGGTCTTTTATAAAACTTTCAACTTTAAAAAACCAATCAAAATATACAGAGTCAGTAGCGCTGGGAGTTATGTACACTACACACACATAAACACTGCTCTTCCGGTGGTTAAATTTCACCCAGAGATCTTCGCCATTTGGAGTTTCAAACTCACATACTCGGGTAGGTGTGATACCTTGCTTAGACGCTAATAGGACACCACCACCATAGCCGCGTCTGTCTCGGCGTGTGACACTCCATCCGCTGAGGAGTAACTCAGAATCCTCAACAGAAGAATCTAGAAATGTCTCAGTGGCTCCCAAAAGGTCATGTTCCATGAGCGACAAATTAGTTCTCCACAAATTGAGTTTGGTCTTAATGCCACGAACATTTTGATAAAAGATGCTTAGCGAGGTTATTCTTTTTCCGGCTGTAAACTGGTTATTTATAATAATACATTCTCTTAATGAATGCCGAAACCAGCATAAAAATAACAATCTCTAAATTAATCATAAAGTTCATAAACCCGAAGCAGACCTTAAAACTTCCAGAGCGTTAGAGGGTCCAAAAAAACCTTTAAACCTCGAAAAACTTAAATCATTAGCGTGGCTACAACGCGAACGGCCAGACAGCCGGTTCTGTTAGCTTTCAAAACAATTTACAATGAGTTTCAGTTTCAAGTGGCCGGCGGAATATTTCTATGAGAAAAATGAACTGTTGCATAGTTCATGAGAAATATTTATTGGCCATTACTCGTTTTGTTGAGGAAAATGCGGATCCCGGACTATATCTACAGATTGAAAAATATTGTGAAAATACAGGGTTAAAATTGGCGCCCAACGCGGTATTTTGACAGGTTCACCACATTCATGATGATACAAGCTTACAATATGGTAAGCTAAAAAGTCTTTAGCAGTTTCATGCGGGGTAATCATTGGTGCCAGAGAGAGACCGATTAATCGATCTCTTTCACACTTCAACCCTTACAGATCATAGAAACACCCCGCACTTCTAAATCCGGAAACACGGTAATTCTATAAGGGAATATTAAAAAAGGGACTTTTATCCTGCGATACGAGAGGCACAGGATACAGCCAGTTTTCAGCTGAAAAACATTTTTCATAATCTGAAAACGGCGGTAAGTACGAGCATTTCAGCACCGCATTACGAGAAGATATGAAAGGCGTATTATTTTTAATCCCGCCATTCAGTGGCCCGATTCAGCTCGAAATATTTTTAATGAAAGTTATTTCTGCAGTCTGTTATTTTAGAATAGGATTTTTTGGAAGTTTTTTTTTTAAAGGTTTTATACCACATTTGTTGCCGTAGTGACGGTGCTTATGCGCTCGTGACGTAGGCTAGTGAAAATTTTCAACATGAATGTCGATAATTATTGTGCTTATACTTTTTGTTCAGTACTTATTCATCTTATAGTTTGATGAACAATTTCTCCTCTTTTGATACATGATTTTTTGATTTTTTTTTCTAGTTAGTTTTTGTTTCGATTTTTTTACATAAACCAGTCCGTTTTGATAAACCCTCTGAATACTTCTTCCATTATTGAATTCCAGTTATCATACAGTATAAGACAACACAATTAATTACTAGCACAATTAACAAGGGAGGTAACAAGAGCAGTAATCAACCGGCCGAAGGGAGCCGCTATGAATGTTAAAATGCTTCGCTCGCTACAATTCCATCATCACTCTTTTATTCTCTTCGTAGTTTTAAATTGGTGCTATTTGTGGCAGTGCTTACCGGTCATTTCGATTGATATTGTCATTACTGCGCCATTTTGTTGCGTTACTTGGCATAGGCGTTGTAACTACAATTTGTGTACATTTTGTTATTGAGTTTTCCATTAGGAATTTCTCGGTAGCAGCTAGAGAGGGATTTGTAACAATACTAATCCAGTAGCACTACAATTTACCGGCTCGACTCCTTTGATAAATCCAATCTCTGTATGTGAGAATTATGTCATATTACATCGTATACAGCTTCACAAAACAGATCAGTTAGTAATGTGGTTTTCATATTCTTTGTACTCCTTGTCAAACCTCCTCCAGTCTAATATTAAACCTCTTATCGTTTTATTCCATAAAGCTTATAAAATGTTCCTTACAAAATATCATTACCAGTCTATCATCATCCGCAAGAAGAGTAAACATCGGAATATTGAATTACGGAACAATTCCGACAAACATCCACACGATGCAGCGGGATAGACCTCAAAAGAGTATGAAAGGAAAATTCAGATTTTCCCGAACACATATTGACATTAAAAGGCTTTGTACATAAGAATAATGCAAAACACGCCCGCTTCCACGAATGTGGTAAAAGAGTACAAGTATTAGATACAAAGAATAGCTGTACAGAATTTTTGAAAAGATTGTAATGTTGAGAATTATTCGGATAATTTCATGGAACAATTTCTGTTGAGAGGCTTTGTAAATGAAAACGTGGAGAATGTTAAAATAGAAATAGCTAGCGAAGTAGCGACTTATTTAGGAGAATGTTTTAATATGTTGCCGAATATTTCCTGGGATATAAATGTAAGGTGCTTAGGAAACATGGCGTTTTATTATGACGTCACAACATGCTTAAAATACTGTTCTAAAGTGAAGGTATTTTATATACAAAGTATGAAAAAACAGCATCGTATCATCAAATAGTACTGCTTCTCTACCTTAAGCAAGTTGCGCAACAATAAAATGAAAAAGTAATAGTTTTCTTTTGTTTTGAGTTAAATAAGTAAGAGCACAGAAAGGTCAATTGACATTTTGGACCTCTGTAAACAAAGATTTTATTATCCTAACATGTTCCTTTCCTAATAAAGTCAAGTGATAGCGGTCTTTGCATCTAAATAAGTCCTAACACGATCTCATGAAAAATCGATAGTGGGTTAAGCCAGGAGCTAATAAAGCCACGAATTCAAGATAGCAACAGTTTGGCAACACACCATACATAAGTAAACAACTTTTTGCCGTGTTTCTAGCAGAAAACATCTCAATGACTGAGACTGAGAGGCCATATCTCCAACAAAATGACCTTCTTTTATAAAATATTCAAACGCTAGAAGGACGGAATTCTTAAAAATAATAATTATTACGTAGTAACGGCAAGATCGTAGGAAAACAGTACCGGAGGTAATGCCAAATTTTTTATTTCAATAAATAAGACGTCATTGCTCGAGATCAAACAAAAAAGAGAAAAAGCGTTGGTCCTTGAATTTTTTAAGGAAAACCGTTTCAAAGGACTTTGGTTATTCATGAACCTTGGGAGGTTAACATAAATAATAACTTTCCGTACACTAATGTAGGAGTATAAAAGAAATTATTTCCCTTTAGACTATTGCTTTGGAATTTGGAGCAAATAACATGCTTATAATTATTACTTCTTAGCATGCTTGTATAATATTTTGCTTTAATACATATTATTAAACAACATTTTATTATGTAGTAAATATGAAACAAACCTTTGTAAAACTTTCCTTACATTGATTTTGGTTTAAAAGTTACCAAAAAGCATGAAATTAAAACCAACAGGAGTATGAGTACATCATTGAATTCAACCATGCAAATAACGTAACCATTTTAACCTTTTACAAAATATTGATATTGAGGGACTTTGTTAAATGTAAAACACCGGCTCTTTGCCCTGCAATTTTGAATTTTAATCTCTGAACTGTGTGTTTACTTTCGACTGTCAACAGCCCCGTCGATCGCGCAACTTGTTTAATTTAGGCCCGACGCACCTTTGTGTGATAATAAAATAAAAAAAGTTTTTCCCTACATTTGCCCAATACCCGGCGATAGCGCGTCAAAGAGAATTTTTGATGGCGAATTTGATTAAAATGTGTGCGGAAGGAAAATAAAGAGTTTTTAGCAGAAAAGGGCAATATTTGCTATTGATTGAGTTGTTCGTTATTGATGCGTTCGATGTACCGGTTTTTGTGGAGGATGAACATTAATTAGTACAACACGAAAAGCTTCGCTTTAAATTTGAAATAACTTGCCTACCTATTTTGCGATCAGAAACATTAATGAACAAGTTCGCACATACAGATACAAGCTTCAGTCGAAACTTATGTTTGCTCATCGAAATTCAAACCTATAACATAATTAATCCTGAATATCGAATCAAATAGCATTGAAAATGGCTTTCGAAAGCCCGCCTCCTCTTGAGCCACTTACCAATGCTAATGCCGGCTTTTAGTTCCATTTGCAAATGTAAATTAGTTGACAGGGGCTCAATCTATGATAGTTTCGTTGACTGTCCCGACCGCGTCAGTCTACCTTTATGCGGTAATGTTTGGCGTCCCTCAGGGGACTATAATTGGACCAGATTTCTTTGTAATGCATATTAATTTGGTATAATGTTTATGTATAAGGTGCAAATGTGATCGTGAGATTTGTTTGTGTTATGTGTTTGTTTTGGTAATGAAACTAGCTTAATTGGAACCTAACGTAAGAGAGAACTGATCAATAATCATTAATGTTTCTTTTATTACCTAAGTTCCTACATAATGATCAAAATGAGAATTTTATTTGAATCTCCCCACATCGTTTTTTCCAATACAATCTAACTCGTAGTACCAGTCTAGCTACTAAGCTTTTAAGCACTAGTGCAGCATGCAGCATCATTTATAAAACACAGGAACTAACTAAGAACAAAACTAAACAGTGATAAATCTTCGTTTTGCACACAATTATTCTCGTCTGGTACACAACTTATGTTTCAATGTCTGCCTTCAGTTGGAGCTCGCACTTCATTTGTTCCTGTCGAAAACTCCTAGCTAGCTAAAGTGTTTGTTTTTAAAACGATCTGCAAGAGGGCTATTATTGTTCCTATACTTCCTATTTTATCTCTGACGATGGAGCCTTGTTTCGTGTAGAACTGTCTGAGAGTAAAAGGATCTTTATTAATTAAACGCGAAAGTTTCAATGTGTCGGTTTTGGTCTTTGACAGTATATTTTAGTTTGAAACTTGGGCAGATAAGTTAATTATGACGTTTTGTCAAGAACAGGATCTTGGTATCTGATTACCAAGATGACAGTTAATTATTAAGTTGATATTGTTTGTGATTCATCATTCAGTAGCTGAAAATCGTCCCCTAAATATTCATTTCGTGGTATAATTATGAGCTGTCAGAATTCAACTACACGCAAATTAAATAGACACAGACGTTGTTTTGGTATCCAACGAAATTCAAATTACCAAAATTGTTTGCTCACATAACAGAAATGCGATAGAACAGTCACCGAATCCCAATCATTAGCTTCCAAATCGAGTAACTATGTTCACAGACAAAGCGTTACCCGTTTGATGGTCGACCACAATTTCACTCACGGACACATTGTAGGTAAGGCTGAAGGCACATTGTGGGGTTGTCGCATTACGACGGACCTCTTACAACCCCTCTTAAGGGTAATTAGTTTCCAACCTTCGTGATTCAGAGGGATGAATGCAGTGTTTTACATCAATAGTTTCTAGATTAAGTTAGGTTTGTGAGTAAGATCAGCAGTAATTGAAAACGTGTAATAAATCAAGTAGCGTTCGTGTCGCATTTGGCAAGAAAAGAAGAAAACTTTTCGTGAAAGTTTTGAGTAGGGCGGAGTTTTTTGCCCAAATGGTTTGCCTTCAGTTATTATTCAGTTGGTTGTTTGTAATCTTCGCAGTATTTACCGTTATGTTGATTAGGTTCTTCATTTTTTAAGTACTTAAAAACTGCTTTACCTGTAAAAAAGAGAAAATTGTTTTAGTACTTTTGAATTACTTTGGTGATAGGTACGAATTACATTTAAGTATTTATACGCTACGTTCAAACAAAACCTTAGCAAAAAGAATACTCGTTATAAACTTAATGTTGGATTTCCAATTAAAGGATTAATAAAACATTTTAATTAGCAAACTTGTTATTAGTATTAGAATCTTTATATTAAAGAATTTCTGACCTTCCAGTACTCGTCAATAATTAATTAAATCACCAATAAAGTATTTTTTTTGTATAATTTATAAATTAATACATTTTGTATGATATATATTCGAATGTTGATTAAAAAAGCATATGTAGATAGATAGAATATGCTTTATTGTAACGCCAAAACAGGCCTAGGTACTCGAACCATCCCCAAAAACCGCACCACCTTTTATAAAAATATACTGGTACCTACGTTATACCACAGTATCTATTACAGTAATGGAAACCCATATTGCTTCAGCACGCCAATAAACCGTCCCGTGACACTAAACCTTATGAGCCGGGTCCCTGAATTATCTACGACAGCCGTAAACTTTGTTTCGTCATGCGCTGTGTATTGTCCTTTATTTTCTACTTTTCGTGGTCAGAGATAGTTTTATTGAATTTAGTACAAACACGCTAGAATAGAGGTTCATTTTGAAGCTTAGAGGATTCAGGATAGTGCTCCAAAATATGTTGTGGCTAGATTTTACTGGATTTGGAGTTTAATATATTCTTAGTCTTTTTGAAAGAGTGAATTCATTATAACTAAAATTAAAATAAAAAGATACGGCGGTACTTTCATGTTACTACTTTTTCTGTGTTTCAGAGAAATGAAATTTATTTTCATTATTTCATACAGTTTTGCTTAGTTATATTTTATTTCTTCTTTGTTGAATCTGTAAAAGGCTTGTCTTTTACCCAGAAAAAATCGGGAATGTCGTATGAGCCATTTCTACTTCGATACAATTCGGCGCAAACCGGTAATATCTGGTCGAATCCGCCGCAAATTGGATTGGACCGCACTGGCGTACCGCGACTTTTGCATCGTAACGTCGATTTTATTTATTTTCTACTCTACGCGGGTAGCATTATGATTTTTACATGCCGTCAGAATGTTGTAGAAAATTCACGTGTTGCAGAATTTGTTTAGCTCAAAATAAAATTTTGTAACGATGTTTAGTTATCGTCAGAGCAATATTCTAATGCAAAAATGAAACATTATAAGCTTCAGTATTTCTCTGAAAATCTGTGCATCTCAGTGCCATGAAACTGTCATGGATGATCCTATCGCTCATAAAACCCTGATGGACGTTGTACATAAAACAAAGCGAAGCCATAGATCCCTTCTGCCGAGGCTGGCAGTTAGAGATACATACATAAATCCCTGAGACTGTTACTGATGCATCTGAAGGTACATTTAAATTACCTTGGAATGCACTAATCTAGCATGTCCTGTAGTACGCTTTAGCATTGGCACAAGCGTTGTAATATTGAATGCAATGTTAGATATTTTACCTGCATTACTCATTTGGTAGAAAACCGGCCAAGGCGAGTCGGACTCGCGCACGAAGGGTTCCGTACCATTACCTATAAAAACGGCAAAAAAATCACGTTTGTTGTATGGGAGCCCCACTTAAATATTTATTTTATTTTAATTTAATTATTTATTTTTAAAGTGAATATGTAACTAAATGTTCTGTGAATATTTCAAGCGTCTACCTGTTGTCGTTTTCAATATCGAGCAAAAACGAGCAAAAAAAGTCACGTTTGTTGTATGGGAGCCCCTTAAATATTTATTTTATTTTTGTTTTTAGTATTTGTTGTTATAGCGGCAATAGATATACATCATCTGTGAAAATTTCAACTGTCTAGCTATCACGGTTCATGAGATACAGCCTGGTGACAGACGGACAAACAGACAGCCAGCGGAGCCTTAGTAATAGGGTCCCGTTTTACCCTTTGGGTACGGAACCCTAATAAAAAAATAGCGTCTACGTCTGCTTCATACATTTAAAGCTTGACACACCTGTATTTTAAAATATCAATTGTAGTAAAATATTAAGTATATTTTTCCAGTATAACCAGAAGCAGCACTTTTCCAACAGTTTACTTCTATATACATATTTTGCATACGATGATAAGCTGCTCCCAAACAATAATTTTCAGAATTTCGCTAGCAGAGAAAACCTCATTTTATTCTGAAAAAGAAAAAGCATGAAAAACTAATAGCTGGTTCAGAGAAAACTCGTGGTCGAGTGAAATTGTAGCCACGGTTTCCTCTTTAACATCGCATCGTTCTCATTTTGTATCATTTTAAGATATTTTATTACCTTCCCCGTCTGCTTCAGTTTCACGTCACGTTTCAAGTAAAATTTAATTTGTCACAAATATGCGGTAACTTTATATGCTGACAAAGAGGTATGAAAAGTTCTCGGTAAAAATTCAGGACCCCTTTTTTGCTGTCGCCGCCGGGGCAAAGTGATCGGTGGCTTTTATTTATTTTTAAGAAAGTTAATATGTTTAGCCGTAATCAAATCTAGAAAGAAACGGTTTTAAAATTAATTTGTAATGCTATCGTTTCCAACGCTACCTTTATTTTGGGATTTTAATGGAATAGAACTGAGACTGATTATCTGTTCACACCCGTCCCAGAAATGGAGGTGACTGATCGGCGACTTGACGTTGACATGAATGACGTGGGTGCATGACCATATATGTTAGAAAAAAACAGACTGCAGTGATGCACTGTTTAAGCCATTATGATCAAACTGTGTATTACCTACAAAGATCTTATTTCTAAACTGTCATTTTTCAATATCATTACAGAAGGTACCTATTGAGAAAAACCTCTAACATTCCCAAGGACCACAACTAATTTCACCGCTTAATGTTCCACTAACAAAACAATAAGTTGTTTCAAATAATTTGCTCACAAAAACAGGACAATAGCGTCAGATGAACTGCTAAGACTGTCCAGAATAGGTCAGTGCGCATTGTTCCCCTGCCCTTTGATAGGATTATTGTCAAACGCCTTTGTCTACCGTACCTTTGTGAAGTTTACGTTGTGAATAGCCGCCATTGTTAATTAAGGTACGAAAGGTACGAATTTAGGCAGTTTTGATGGCAGGAGAGCCGAAACTGATGTCGGGAGGACCTTTTTAAACGTGTTTCAAACAAGGTGCTCAACTCGATATGGATGATGCGAAAGCGTTGATGTTTGAAAGGTAGTCCTTTGATGTTGCTAATTTGTTAGAGGATTTTTGAAGGATTTAGAAAATGAATTAAACAATACCAAGTTCCGAAATTGCTTTCTGACACCCCTGACGTTCGTCACTCAACTTTTGCTGAAAAGCTTTTATACATAAAATTAAAATCCAGGCAAATAGGCAGGTGTAATAAAATTACACGTGCGGTTTTCCAGTGTCAGGATAATTTAACATAATCCGGTAAAGCGGCTAGAATGAAATTGAAACGGTTGGAGTGACACGTATTACAGTAGGTACGTAAGTGCATCAAAGGAAATGAACAATCGTCACTAGGTATTTAATTGGTAGCTATATATACAATTCAGGAGGAGCTCGTGGCTTAGTAATAACAGCCGCACGGGTCGATCCATCAGGTTAAGCAACTCTTGCCGGGGTTGGTCCGTGGATGGGTGACCATCTTTACATACCGAGACTACTCCGTGCCTCGGAAAGCACGTTAAGCCGTTGGTCCCGGCTGTCATTCGTGGATCTTTGACAGGTGTTACGGGTCGGCAGAAGCCCGAAAGTCGGACAACCAGTCTTACCAAGGGGTATCGTATGACCCAGTTACTGCGTTTTGGAGGTCAGATAGGCAGTCGCTCCATGTAAAATACCGGTATTCAGCTGCATCCGGTTAGACTGGAAGCTGACCCCAATATAGGAAAGGCTAGGCAGATTGATATACAATTCATGTTTTATTTCAGAGGCCTTTGTCACTGCTGACAATAATGAACAGAAGAGGAGCTGAGAAGTAAGGAGGGACACTTACATTGAAATAAAGGAGATAGAGAAGATAGAAAAACCAGCCCAGTGAAAGTTTCCTGTAGGTACGTAAAGACCTATCATGCACGGTATGTGATACATACTACTTCCCTTAGTTGTATCACAATACAACTCCGTTTACTGTCTGATGACACATCATCAGACAGTTAACGGAAGGAAACTCAACAACTAGGATGCACTAAAACAAATTGTATCAACGAAAACTAAACAATAATCAGCCTATAATGTTTCCACTGCTGGGATACAGTTCTTCTCAATGCGAGAGGGAACGGGCTGTAATCCACCACGCGGGCCAAATGCGGATTGGTGGAAGTCACATGTCTTCGAATTTTTGGTTCAATGACATGCTGGTTTCCTCACAATGTTTTCCTTCACCGTTTTGAGTAAAGTAAAGTGCAACGAAAACTAGTTTCCATGCAATTCAACTGTCTCCAGATTCTCAGGGAAAATCCGTACGTACAGTCTGCGGTCATACAATTCAATGATATATTTCGGGTTATCGGAGGAGGATCAGGAGCTCGTGGCTAAGTAATAACAGCCGCACGGGTCGATCCATCAGGTTAAGCAACTCTTGCCGGGGTTGGTCCGTGGATGGGTGACCATCTTTACATACCGAGACTCCTCCGTGCCTCGTAAAGCACGTTAAGCCGTTGGTCCCGGCTGTCATTCGTGGATCTTTGACAGGTTTTACGGGTCGGCAGAAGCCCGAAAGTCGGACAACCAGTCTTACCAAGGGGTATCGTACGACCCAGTTACTGGGTTGTGGAAGTCAGATAGGCAGTCGCTCCATGTAAAATACTGGTATTCAGCTGCATCCGGTTAGACTGGAAGCCGACCCCAATATAGTTGGGGAAAGGCTAGGCAGATGATGATTTCGGGTGATCGGATTATCGGGAATTCCAATACTGATTACATTTCATATGTATGCGGCCAGCGAACATTGATCCGTGTTGGTAGCGCATTCAGAGGCAACAATATTAACATATCGTGGAATGTGCTATTGTAATCATTTAGATTGTAATGAGCTTTGTCATGGGTTTGCGAATATATTTAGTGTTTATTACCCCACATATGTTACACTGTTGTAAAAAAAAAAAGTTTATGAGCGGAAGAGATGAAACAAAGGCAAATTCATTTGTTTATTGATGCATTCGACGCACCATGATCATGATGAGTCAGGCCATCATCATCTGCCTAGCCTTTTCCCAACTATGTTGGGGTCGGCTTCCAGTCTAACCGGATGCAGCTGAATACCAGTATTTTACATGGAGCGACTGCCTATCGGACCTCCACAACCCAGTAACTGGGTAATACGATACCCCTTGGTAAGACTGGTTGTCAGACTTTCGGGCTTCTGACGACCCGTAACGACTGATTGAGTCAGGCCCTAATTGATTAATCAATACACTAAGCTATTCTCGTAAAGCTGGAACTTCTCTCGTTACTGAAAGGGAACTGTTATGATGCAAAGGTTATCGATGATGATGATATACCATGTACGTAACTATAATTATGATCCACATGTTTTAAAGTTGATTTGCCACCTAACGAACGGGGCAATAGAAACTGGGGGCAAAACGAACGAAACCATTAGTAGGGCCTAAACACATGTTTACAAATTAATACAAGTTTTATTAATATAAGTTAAAAAGTTGTTAGTTTGAATTAGCTGTTTTGCCGCAAATCACAATAAATTCACACTAGGTATCTACTTATTATAGGTAAGTTTGACATCTACCAACCCGCACTGGCCCCGCGTGGTAGATTACAGGCCACTCCCTTTCGAAGAGATTAGGCCTGTGTCCCAGCAGTGGGATCATTATAGGCTGATTATCATTATGATAACTTATTATAAGTACCTTCGCATATTATAAAATTACTTCAGAACTTAAATGGCTTACCATAATTAAAATCAAATTAATTTCTCGTATACTTCTAATTAAGTTATTATAAAGTTGCACACCATTAACAATAACTATGATTACATCACAGATAAGCTAAACACACAGATACAATACGCTACACTGAACAGTAAATTAAACGGAACAATATTTAACCTATCCTCATAATTAAGGTTTAGCGGATTACGTGTTTCATTATGGTAATTATCAACTAACCGCTTGCTGAACCTCGGGACAGTTCCCATGTAAACCGTTATTTATTAGCCTTTACATTAGGGCTATGAAATTATTTTAACGCTAGCTTTTATAATTATATGAGATCGGTCGTTTCAGACTGTAATTTTTATGGGTAATAAAATTTATTTCTACTTGTTTTTTTTTATTTGCACTAATAATTAAAGAGTCGACGACTTTTATAGCACTAAGCGTAAAAAAAATAGTTTCGCTGATGCGCCGGATTCGGGGGAGACCCATCGCATCGGTACCATGGATGATCTCCGTGAGGCCACAGCTTGCAGTGCAGGATCCAGCTTCATGTGAGGACATACATAACACAATATTTTTGACACAAGTGTTTTTTATAAATTTATTTTATTAAATGATGCAATACTAACTGGTTTTAAGACCTTTGCAACTAACAATTATGGACAAATAATTTGTTAGAGTTTTTATTTTTAAGGTGAATGGGACGAAGTTACCAATAAACTATGAAAAGTGTATATTGTTCAGTATTATCAGCAGAATAAAAAAGTGGGAAACATAGAATCATTATGTCTGCCCAACATACAACAATAACAACAAAAATAAATCCTCCTTTTTTATGTCTGTAAAAAATAAAACATAATTTTTTACGTCAACAACGCAAAAGGCTTCTTGGAAGCGACAGGCCAAAACAAATGACAACCTCTTCACTTTTTAAAAGCGTAAAAATTATTATCCAATAAGGGTGTCACTCACTTTATTGCCATTAACATGTCTGCTAAACTTTTGATTGGCGTATAAAGAAAAAAAAAAAGTTCATCTGTCAAACCGCCACACTTGTCCCGGCGTAAATTAAAAAGTTCACACTTCGCCGTTCACTCATTTATGGAATATCCGTATTCTGTTCATGTGAACCTTATATTAAGATATTAATGAATTGAATTAGGAAGTTATGGGGTGTGATTGATTAAACGAGCATTGCGGAAGAAATTAAAAATATTTACGAATGGTACCTAAATAAATGTGAATTGGATAAAACGTTTTTTTTTTTCCAAAATCAATCAATTTGTTTGAACCGCATAAGATTGACACTCGTATTATTTAAATGCTAGTGCTTTGCCTCAGTCAATTAACCTGCGGATTAATTGCGTAAAAGCTCCCGCAGGCAGGCGTGCGCGACACGACTGTAGTAGGTAGAACAATTTCTATGAAAACTTCATGGAAATTATTCTACCAGAATCGCGTCACACCGTCGCGTCGCGCCTGTCTGTGGGAGCCTTAACACACATAAAATATCAATCGATCGCAATGCCCTTCATTTTGACAGTTTAGCCATGTTTACTGCGTTATTTAGGTATTTAGCACACGAATTTACCTATTTAGCAATGGACGTCAAAATGAAAGGTATTGCGATCGATCGCCATTTCGTGTGTGCAATTGCCCCCCAGGATTCAAAGTGGATTGAAATGTTTATATAGATTATTTATTTATACGAATATTAACAACCATTTGTTCGTTTATTAGTTCGCATTTTACAAATAATTACCAACACTGTTATTTCACATGAACAAACAAGAGAACTCCGGTAATTAATAAATATTTTGTTTAACCAGCATTTTGTACAATTATTTACCTAATAATAATGGTTTATTGCCAACGTTTTGCGACCATGCCTAATTAATTGATAGTAGTTTACACTGTAATTCCTGATTTCAATCAATCAGCCTAGCCTTTTCCCAGCTATTGTTGGGATTGGGTTCCGGTATAACTGGATGCAGCTGAATACCAGTATTTTACATGGAGCGACTGCCTATCTGACCTCCACAACCCAGTAACTGGGTTATACGATACCCCTTGGTAAGACTGGTTGTCAGACTTGCGGGCTTCTGACTACCCGTAGCGACTGTCAAAGATACACAAATGACAGCCGGGACCAACGGCTTAACGTGCTTTCCGAGGCACGGAGGAGTCTCGATATGTAAAGATGGTCACCCATCCACGGACCAACCCGAGCCTAATGCGTAGCTTAACCTGATGGATGGACCCGTGCAGCTGTTATTACTTAGCCACGAGCTCCTCAGACTCGGACTTACAGTTAATATAAGTCTGAAATCGCCAACCCGACTTGAGTAAGCGTGGTGATCAATACTCGTGCCTTCTTTGTAGGAGAAGAGGCATGTGCCCTGTAGTGTAGTGTTGGGTAACTCGGCACACATGCTAGCACAGTTGTAGCTACTCATCATCATCATCTGCCTAGCCTTTTCCCTACTATGTTGGGGTCGGCGTCTAACATAACCTAACCGGATGCAGCTGAATACCAGTATTACCAGCTGTAGCTACTCACTTGGATGAAAAGAGCCACTCACTCTTTTTATTTTGATGCGCTAGCACACACCACTTTGGCTAGATTAGCTAGGTGCACACAGATTAGCTAGGTACCCACAGAACATTTGTACTTGTGAATTTTGAACGAAATGAGTCAGTCGATCGAGTCACTCACTCTTTTTTTGTATTGTAGCACAAACACACACCACAGAACTCACCGCCACCGCGCGTGTGCCTACTCTACTGCGTATGTGTGCCGTGTCGTGTCCCATTGTCGTCACTATTCACTACTCACTACACACCACACAGCACACACATTTGCGCGGACATTCGCGGCGAGTCGGTGAGTCGGCGAGTCGGCGAGTCACGCGACTCACTGACTCACTCACAGCACGTTCGTGCTCACAAGCCACCGCAGCCTCGCCTCATTCGTGGTAGCACAGTGTACTAGCACACTTTGTAAAAAGAGTGCCTCACACGATCCTCATTTTAAAAAGGTGTGCTACCTATCTCTACTGTAGTGGGTGGGTGGTGGGTGGATTATAATCGTAAACCCACATCGTTATATTCGCTCTTCCTTCATAAAACTTAAGTCCAATACCAGATCATCAAGTGCAAACTCAATAAAACGGTCTCTTAGCACTCAAAAGCACTTGAAGATAAACAAAACATTCGTACCACGCACCAGTCCATAAATTAAAAGCTCTTTATTCGCTGCCAATCGTATCTGATCCAACGTTCATATATTTTATCCGGACGCCGAGTGAATGCTAAGCGACTTCGGAAGTATTCGGGGCTGATCGGAAGGCGCGAAAAGTGTTGAAGAGTTTTGGTAATGATGAAGTTCTATTTAGTTTATGTTAGGTTTTATTAACTTAGATAGTTTGTTTACTTATTGGTGACAAACCCAAACTATAGGATTGGTATGAAAGTAGGTATGCGTGGTCGCTATTTGCAAAACGCTGGGAACTCGAACAATACTTAGGGTACCTGCAGCGGGTTTGGTGGTAAGATTTAAAACTTTTTTTATCAGTAAGATTAAGCTAGATTGGTAATAGGAGTGAACGAATAGAAGTCAGAAGATCTTCTGATCTAATTAATAAACCGGAAAAAAACGCTAAAATTCGCCATCGAAGTGGGCAATAATTTTTTTACTCCATTCTTTGGCCACAATACTGTCAAAAGTTATGACAAATTCTTCCATTTTATTTTTATGAGCTCATCATAAAAATAAGCTTGTTTACCTGTACGGTGCCAAAACACTCCTACATTATGTTCGGCCGTTGAATAAGATAATGTGGCCAAGCTTTTCTGTAAAGATTATGACTAGGCTGACACGGCTTTCACAATAATTATACCAATACCAAAAATAATCAGATATTTATGTTTATAGTATGAAAAGTGCCCAGAGTTTAAAGGTAATAGTGGTTGCATCTAGGATAAGAGGAGCTGACTTATAGACAAATGAAGGAGTCTGACCAAGAGAGAGTCAACTGCGATTATGTTGGGGTCGACTTCTATTTTAACCGGATGCATATTTTACATGAAGCGTCTGCTTATCTGACCACCACAACCCAATTACTGGGTAACACGTTACAGCTAGGTACCTATGACTCGTTATCAAACTTTTTGGGTTTCTGACTGTCAAATATCAACCACTGATAGCCGGAACCAACGGTTTTCCGAGGTTTTAACGGCTGTTAACGTGCTTTCCGAGGCTCGGAGGACATAAAACGATGCTAAATAGTCTAAGATATACGCTGACTCCTTAGATACACACGACCTTCAAATAAATCTAAACAAAAGCTATTGAACTATTTGTTGTCCAGGTGCGTCAATCTTACCGTACTTTAAATGCTAATGTATGACATTGAGGTAGGTCGTGGGCTCGAGGCGTTCACACTTCATTTTATAGCTGATATTTAAAGCATTTATCGTTTATTGAACCCCGTAAATAAAGGCGTAATATCTTAACACCAGATCGCGTTTAGAATTAAAACTTTTTACAAAAAAAAAACAACCGACTTCAAAAAAAACACTAAAAAAGTGAAAAATAACTTTAATTTCGGAAGTCGGTGTCTTTGCTTTTTAATTTTCGTTTTTTGCCACCGACTTCCGAAATTAAAGTTATTTTTCACTTTTTTAGTGTTTTTTTTGAAGTCGGTTGTTTTTTTTTTGTAAAAAGTTTTAATTTTTCACTTTTTAGTGGTGTTACCTACCCCACACAAGTTACTACCTGCTATGTAAATAACAGTGAAGGAGTCTAATAATTATATCGTCTACATAGACTGTGGGAAAAATACGTAATATTGAAGCTAGCTCAAAAACTACGCAAGCAAACTTAATAAAATTTATATGGGACCATCTCGGGAGTATACCCTTTCGAACTAAAAAAGAATTTTCAAAATCGGTTCACAAACGGCGGAGTAATCGGTGAACATACATAAAAAAAAAAAAAAAAAAAAAACTATCATCCGAACGTAGTACCTCCTCCTTTTTTGAAGTCGGTAATGAAAATGAAGATTGACCAGTAAGATCTTTCTACTCGCGCATTTGACATGTCAATTTTCGAAAATACTTAAATAAAATATCTTTTGATATCTCAAAAATACTAGAGGCCATTCCCGTCTTGGCCCGAATTGTTCATGCAAAAGTAAAAAGATCAGCCAAAGTCAATCAACAAGGTTAGTTTCAGCGATTAATGACCAGATTAATCAGTTAATTGAGGATGCAACCTTAAATACACCTCACCTTTACAATAGATTGTATATTTTATCACCATAATTACTCAAACCTTTCATACAATTTCTATAGTAACAGATATTATCTGCAGCGCACGCACTCATTGTGTGATGACGTCACTGGCGCACGCGCGGCTTTCCCGGACGCAATTTGCGTGTGAAGCTCCCCTATCTCACGCTCGAATAAGTACCACGTGCCAGTTGCACAATATCCAGCGCTGGAAAGTTTGTTTTGTGACGATGCAGCGTTTCAATTGTATGTGTCAACTTTAAAGTACCTAAAGGAAGATGTGGATATAAGCGCATGCGCTATTCATGCTTTTCAGATTATTTATTTCTGTGTACTTATTAGGAGTCAGCTGAACTAAATCGGGATCTTCTAATATAATACAATGCCTATATTCTGTAGTTCGTATATTGCTTGAAGACACGAATAAACCTTTAAGTTTAATTTCAATAGGTAAGCACAGTAATAAAATATAGAAGATATTACCAACAGCTGTCGACACACATGCTGCGCACGGTACAGCTGATTTAGACATGACACGCGAAACCTATAACTGTACAACATATTAATTTAGATATTGAAATTGTGACAGTTTAATAGCCGATCTCCATCAACTAACACTCTTATCTATCGGCTGAAACAACTTAAATATTTTCCCCATAAATCAAACAACTTATACACAACAATTACGAGTTTCTTGAACGCCCATAAAAGCAAAATGATTTATGAACAAAAACATTTTTATAAACATCCATCTAAGCCACTCACGTACAAAATCCTTGTATTAAGAACTAAACAAAACATCCATATTTCATTATTTAACGGATCTCTTTGAAACTCCGTTAAAGACTTGCAAAAGTTTCTTAAGTCATCGATCAATTTTGGCCATTTCCCCTAAAACAAACATTTTAGAGGATCGATCTGGCAAACATAGAGCAGGAAACTTGTGTTGGTGTTCTTGTCAAACGTGATTGATGTCAATATTTTAGTGTGATTAGATTTTACACAGTGTTCAAAGTTATTTATTTATAAAATGAATCACAGTTGATGTTTGAAGCTACTGTTGTACAAATTGGAACAGTTCATGCGAATCCACTTCACATTATTTGGTAACTTCCTACTTGCTACGTGCAACCTTTAAAAACTACGACATTCTCATGACTTGTATTTGAATGGCAACACGATATCGCTGGTAAGACCATTGCAAAATACTAAGAAGCGAAAATGCATTCTGAAAACTTGCAACGAACCCTATAAGAGTCACGTCCCACTAGCCTAATATTTAAATTAATTCAAATCACTTTCATGATAACGTCCCTAAAATTCCAATCAAAATAAAACGGGCTGTTAAACTTTGCGATGAATAACACTAATTCGAACACACTTAAACGAAAAACGTTTTACGATGGTTGAAATGTTCTTATCAGATTTATATAGTTTTTAACCCTTCCAGAGAGTTCCTTTAACGTTTCACAGCATTTACAATCGTCAGTATTGGTCGTTTATGGGACATTTACTCGTAAAACTCATTTAGTGTTTATTACTGTCCCATAACATCAAAGCTGATGGGTTCTTATGGGGAATTGTCAGCTGTTTACGTCGAGGGATAGTATCGTATAGTTATATGGGTGAAATAACGGGGTGACATATTGATAGGGTCGGTACCTACTGATCGATCACATAATTACAGAAGAATTCATGTATTTTATTCCAACCTTTCCCCTATTCGTGTTACTTCGAAGTAGTAACGAAAGGTCAAGAAAGACTACGTTTCTTTCTATAATTGGTTTTATTACTTACACTTTTCTCAATTAGAAGAAAGAACTACTCCAATCTATTACTACGTGACGTGATAAAAACACGTACCTACGGCTAAACGAAAACAAACTTTAGACGGTACATACAGTATGTTTTATTCCGAGCAAACTTGAAGATGATGATATCGGATTTGGCCCTAAACCAACATTCCAAAAGGGACTCCTTGATGTCGTAAACGGGATCTATTGGATTATGTTAGTGTTGGCATATTTGACTGAGCAATTTGTGAATTGAATTTGGCTATGATAACGAGGCTTTTAAACTCCAATCACCAAGGTAGCTGAGAATCATCGTTAGAGCTTCTAACACCATATAAGATTGAGGATCCGTACCGTACACAGCGTGAGCGATAGAGGAGATGCTATATAAAAGCGAATTTTGGGTTCAGCTTTATTTTAATTGAATTTCCCAACCTTCAACACCTAACATTCACTTAAAGGTGAACAGAACTAAAACTCCTCAACAATTAAATGCGATTTGAACTAGCCAGAATCGGGTTAATAGACATGAAAGGTGAGCGGCTGACATTTGTTCCAACGTTCATTCGTTCGCGAAGGTCTCAAGGAATATCTCTACCATTCGACTGTACGGAGAATCGATGTTTATGTCAAAAACCTTCAGAATTCCATGTTATAGGTTTATTTGTTTTATATTCAGTTTTCTATGTTTCATCATACTGCCATTTGGTGGTTTGCGATGGCTGGGTCCAACCAAGATAAACTTGTATGTTTTGCTGGATGATGATTCAATAAGATACAGCATTATTGTTGTCACTAGAGGCAATACAAAACCTAGCCGTCAAATATTTTCTCAGTCTGGGTAGATAGACAATGAAGCTAGGGAATAATAGTACATTTGAGAGGTCTGATTTTAGCAGTGAACGAAAAATCTGGGCGGAAAGAAACAGATTTAGCTCGGCGTCCTTGGAATTTATTTCTTAAGACACTTAACATAGAATGTAAAATTGGCCAAAATTACATATAAATCAACCCGTTTCATAACATTCCCAAAAACCTGTAGACTTACCAATAACCAAACACACAATATGATAGTGGAAAACCAAAGGTCTCTTTTATTCACACAATAGTAATTTCTCCGCGCATGCCTTGACCTACTTGAGGTGAATGAAGTCCCGTGTGAGGCCACTACTTTAGTGGATGCCGTGAAAACGGGAGAGCCATCCATCTTACTATCTATCAAGGAATCCTTAATATATTCTTAAATACTGTTTTAAAGTAACGTATGTACTTTGTCAACCATTAATAGGTAATTGTTGGCATGAATACAGAAATTCTATCAACCCTATTAGGAATTACCACACCCTCTCAAAAATCACTGCTATCGTAGCTTTAAACATTGAAGCTATGAACATGAACATACTAAGCACAAAGTTACTGTCTACATGTTGCATTGATTAAGGCGATTTGACAAAACATGGTTCTATCTGAATCTCTCTCTAAATTTTCATGCATAATGCCATTATATGCACAAATCACGTACACAAACATTGATACTGTGAATATCTTCGATCAAAGCAAATACTCACACGACGCGGGAATTGCACCCGGACGCTCTGTCGGACATTCCGATATTATGCTGTATGCAGGTACTTACTTACTACTTAAATGTCATCATTAGGGCCAGTGTGTACTGGGGTTTATTCGACATCGACAAACCGTTCCTCGTACTAATATCTTTGAAGATCCGTTTACAGTTACACCATGAAACAAAATACTTTTGAAATTATTTCTTTAGCACACCGAGATATCAGCGTCTTTAGTAGATGTTTGTTATCTGTTATTGACGGTATTTTAAAGTTAAAACTATGTATCGTACATGGCACACAACTTGGCATCAAACATTAATTTGTTGGACAGCAGTTTGTAAATATTTTAAAACAAAAATATTTCACTCTCGTTTCAAAACTCGTGTACCTACCTAAGTAAAGAAAAACATGTTGACGATTGATAAAATTCTGGCGCCAAAAACTTCATGGACAACGTATTTTAGAAAAAACAAACATTCAAGATAATTTGGAAGAAGCATAATTATGGCTCCACGGTGATAGCGTCTTCCCAAGTTATAGTTAGCTTGGCTAATCAAGACACTTAATTAAAACTATCACTTAATACGGATGTACGTCATTATGGTTCACATCATATCACACAGGAAGATCCAAACAAGCACTAACAAATTAACACGATGTTATTGAACTTCGCACTAAAAATAATAACTCCACTCGTCAGAATTGGCGCTAAGAGTCCATTGGAACCGTGCCAATGCCACCTTCCAGTATTACAGCGCTTCGCACATTTCACGCGACAAATCGAGTGTGAAACGATAGGAAGCTTTAAGCGGCTGGATTGTGAGTTTTGTTTGCAAACTTCTGTAGCACGTTCAAGTGTCGCCCGTGACTTGGTTTTTTGGTCCTTGAAACAGTGTTTGTAGTTAAGGGTTGTAGTTTTTCAAACCCTATTTTAAGACTAGGTAGTGGGCAGAATTCAGGAATGACAGCTGCAGTTAAGAGCCGTGCTTGAGTAGTGAGGAAGACTAAGGCCTTATGCAAGCTGACTAGGAGGCTCTCTTAATGTTATAGAGCCAGTCGATATAATTCTTTTGGTTCGTATTCATACGATCAAGTAAGTAAGCATTTTTTTTATTTCCGTATCGCCATATAAAACCCCATGCAGTAACATCACGAATCAAATTTTATGATAATAGTAAGATCCATAAATACTTTCATCTTTCATCACAGTAGTAAGTTTTCGACGTCTTACTGAAGCCATACTCCAGTGAGTTTATGTTACTGGGAACATCGCAAGTTATTTTTGATCGCAAACGGAAAGATGAACTATCTGTTTATATCCTTGGGATATGGAATGAATTATTACTTCCTTGGATAGAATTGCCGAGGGAGATAAAATAATAGGGAATGTCGAATCAATACAAATGACAATTCTGTTATTGAAAGGTATTCAATATTGCTGATGGAACCTACTTGTGTTCATATAAAGCTTGATATTTCTTAAGCAAAAACCATTTTCATGTGGAGGTTCTGGTCGAACCTCAGTAACATTAATCTTATAAAACATTGCAAAGACTTTACAAACCGTAATTACCATGCAAGTGGTTTATCCGTTTCGGAGAAAACATCTTAAAGAGGCGTGATCGCACTTTGTAGTTAATGATACGATCGTAGATCTTGTCATAATGATACTGCTTAGAATTCTACTCATACAAAGCATTTGCACGTAACGCGAGGTTATTCTTCTTTTTTTTCTTGTCTTCCAGTCATGCAAGGTTTAGAAGTGTAAGATTTAGATTTGTTTTCTGTGCAAGGCTCTTCTTTAAAGAATTTGCCATAAAATAACACTCTGCCCTGGGCAGGCGGATTTCCAATCTTAGTCTTTATTATGTGACAAGTGGACGCTACTGCTCATCCTCTTGACGTTATCTCTATGTCGCTTTTTATGACTTCCTCAGTAAGTAGGCACTCCTTCCACGCAACGGACCGCGCCGCAGAGACGCTTTATTAAGACAAGGCTTTTGTTACGATCAATACTTAAAGCACTGGTTTTTACAATCCTCCCTGATCTGTTCTTGACTTTTAATTAGTAGCATCTTGCGACATCCTCGAAAGAGATTAGGTGGCTTATTATTAGCCTGACAAAACATGGCACTATGCCACAATAGACTTACACTAATTAGATTCTTACCACAGTCCAACCCTTTAGCCTCTACGTTGGGGTCAGCTTTTAGTCCAGCCAGAGGTATATCATTTTCTACCAGGCTGGCAGCGAGCTAACAAGATTAAACTACTTAACTAAGCAGTAAAAAAGAAGAACAGTAGTTGTTTATTACTTGTTTAAAACTAGAGTAAACATTCACAGCTAGTCAAGATAATATTTTTAAGCTCGTAAAGTTGAGTGCTCAAGGCGTGAATTAATTTAACTCGAAGTCGTAACTATTTTAAAACTTGAAATCTTTTAATTAGTCGAACGGAATCCTCTTAGTGCAAGAAAGTTGTTAAAGCGATCTGTTTCCGTATTACAATGAGTTATTTTAGACCTATAAGTGGAAAAGGAAACTTATGTGTTATTGGTGATAGTTTTGCCTTCAAATTGAGATATTGCAGGTCTATCTTGCACCAAAAAGGTCGTGCTTTTGTTACCAAAATCTCGAAATGGTCAATCATAATATCTCTAATTGGTGGAATCGGATAAATGTCGATTCTTAGGTTCACTGTTCCACTGAAAAAACTTTTTTCATTGCCATTGAAATAAATACTCACTCGGACGAACTTTATTACCTTGACACTTTTCACAAAGTTGGCCATATTTGGGACCTAGCTTATCCCCCAATGAAAAAGCGTGAAGTTAAGAGCCAACTTAGGCTATAAACACAGTCTCAATTGCAACAGTTTGGCAACACTTGATAAAATCGACTGTTCTTTTGCCAAGTTTCCGTGTTAGTTTCTAAGACAAATATTAATTTAGTGATTTCAGAAAGAAGTGTAAAGTGGAGTTTCTTCTGTGTCTGGGATAAACTGGGCGATATAAAGATGCAGAGTTTAAAGCAAACTTATTTTTATAAGCAAACCCTTTCCGATACTCTGAATAATGAAAACGTGGTGAAGCGTCCAGTAAAAGCTTGTTACGAGCGGTTAGCAGAAAATAATAGTAAATATTAACAAAACATCCACTTAATTAACAAACTCGACCATCACTCTACACGACCAATCCATTAATTTATGATATGGGAAGTTTGGACCACCCAGCAACAGGAGCAACTATTGTAAAATTCCAGAGCTTGATAGATAGTTGGATAGTTGAAGGTTGTTGTGGTACAAAATATTAATAAATACCAGCCAACATGTCTACCGGCATTTGTTATATATGACAACTTCGGGACACAACGGTATTTTAGTTTTGACAAAGGTTTCATTTCGGCCATGTTTCAATTTCTAACAGTTTGTAGTTGGACCACCAACATTGCTGTTTGGCTAAAAGTTTGTGTGCATAAGCCGGGTACACAGTTGTACCTCCTAACCAATATTATTCGTGAGTTATATTTAAAACCGACCGAAATTTTTCTACGTTTATGTCCACTTTATATTACGCTGTAGCTCCCCTCTTACGACACCCAGGGGAAGAAAGAGGATGACCTAGTTTGAGCTAAGTGCTACACAGCGTTTGAAACTTATGCATTA
The DNA here is from genome assembly GCA_947363905.1 of Lithophane semibrunnea. Taxonomy (NCBI): domain Eukaryota; kingdom Metazoa; phylum Arthropoda; class Insecta; order Lepidoptera; family Noctuidae; genus Lithophane; species Lithophane semibrunnea. The sequence continues at coordinate 16,978,980 of OX376194.1, forward strand.
GAAAATTCCTTACTCCCATCATGTAGACTTTACATGCATTTAATATCACCATCATCTGCCATAGCCCCATTCGCTTCATTTACAAGCGAGATGATACACACTTTGAAACCGACTGAACTTGCACAGAGGTATTTAATTAAGCTTCCTCTAAATTTGGGGCAGCATTAACATGGCGCCCCCGGGCATTGGATCTATCTTTTGTACTCTTGTTAGCTTAGGTGAAGCAAATGTGTATTTTGGCCGTACAACAGTGAAAATTGTGCAGCTACAGCATAGAATTTGGTGTGATAACTCTTTTCAAAGGGCATTCAGGTTGTAGAATATAGCGAGAATATTCATTATGTCCATTATTGTTAAAAGGCAGATATTTTTATGAAAGCTCTCACATAGGAATGCCTTGCGGAAATTATTAAAATTTTCGTTTGTATTTATCAGCAGAAGTTTTACGATAAAATATTTTGCGTTACCAACTTTTAATCAGGAATTATACTCTAGAAATTCATGGAAAATATAGCAAAAGGCTTTTTTGTGGTAGTTTTGCATAACTTCATAGTCATCGAAACATATTTGCCAATATTTTAAATCTGCTGAAACTATCAGAGAAAATTATGCTGAAAGTAATTTTTCAACACACTTGCTCGTAAAGTGACTCTTATTGAACCGCTTTTAGGTTCATAATGCAATTATGGAAGCTTGCTTTTTACTTAACATTACCGCACTAGTGCCGTAATGTGCGCCACAGATAACTATTTACAAGTCGGAGTAATGATATGGCAGTATGGAATAAGTAAGTACTATCATGGCAGCATGGAATTTGTATCCAATAGAAATTGGTTTTGGTGAAGCTTTTTACCAAAGACAAACGCTCAAAAGCAAGTTTTTATTAAAAAAAGAGAACCATAAGCAAACCAGTGGCGTTTAGTTATGGTAAAAAAAATCCCATACATACCCATGGGATTTTTTTTACTTACTATACATTGAATTAGTATGAACTATCCTACTAATAAATGAGCATTCTCTATTTACACCGGAGCATAGATAATAATTGTTTTTTTTGTAATTTTTTTTTCTTAATCTAATCATTTTTTTGTTTTATAGGCTGTCTAACGGTTTTGTCAGTGCCTTTATTTAAACCTATGAAAAAAAAAACTTGCCAGCGGCTAGTTACCTATTACCTATCAAAAATTCAAAATTTAAAGTACCTATTGCCACCAACCGACATAGAAGTTTTTAAAAGAAACTCCGGATAGTCAGTACCTGGCAACAAAGGTCAGTTAAACTTTATAAATCTATCATCTCTACGTTAGGTACGTTATTGTAGCATAAGTTCTTACAATAAGTTTTTTCCTCGCAAGTGTGTTGAAAAACGTCGTATGAAACGCGTGTGCATTGATTATTACACTCTCGGCTACCTTATCTAAAAAATACCGCCTCGACTGTAATATCCAATAGAGCACACTCGTATCACAATGTACTATTAAAAAACCAGCTTGTCGAATATTCCTTTAATTTACATTTCCACTCAAAAAATATGATCACACGAACAAGGCTTTTGACAGCGAAACGTTCATATATTTAAACCAAGAAAGCTCTTCGTATTACATTCTTGAATTTCTAAGAATCCTCGTCAATCATATTCTACGTTTTTTTCGTCTTTGCCTAGGAATGAAAGGAATAGAAATCATAAGAGCTTTTTCAGGAAATATCGGTTTGAACTCAAGCAGATACAAAAATGTAAGGCCATCAAACGAATCTTCTTCCTTGCTGTAAAGAATCACGTCAAGAATGACCTCTGAATTCTGTTTAAACTGAATGTTCCTGTTTTAGAACTTATATATATGCCTAAGCTTTTAGAAGAAGACCAAGAGGCCTTTGTCAGAGTCTAAAAATAACATTTAATGTGGAATTCAGTGAGACCATTCTTTGTGCATTTTATTATTTTCATCTTGACATTATTAGGTCACGACTTTTCGGATTAAAAGAAACCACACCAATGGTATCGGAAGTACTTTTTCAAGGACACATCTAGAGGCATGTGTGTAAATCTAAAGAGTTCGGATCGCGACCTATTTTTCTAAAACTGAGTCAACGTCTAAGAATTCTGTTTCTTGTTCATGTGACTGTTTATCCTCTAATTGAAGTCCCGCCAATTTAGGGTTAAACGGACAAATAGTGATGTCACCAGAAGTTACATGTGGTGCGTCTATTTAGGGACACTACTCTAAATAAAGGAAGTGTTTTGCTACTGCTCCTATATTTGATTGTGGAACATTCATTGTCATTACATTGAGTTTGTTTGAATTCCTCAATTTCGTAAGCTACTTCCTAAGGGAAATAAATTATTAATTAAAAATTAAAAGTAAATAAACAAGTGTCAGTGGGTAGGTTATGGTAAATTAATAAATTTTACCTATCTTAAATTCAAGGAATGAGGCCGTTTTCTACTCCAAAAATATCTGAATTTTTACTGAAACAGTCTAGTATAAATTGCAGGAAATGCTAAATCTGTGACAGTTTTTGTTTCATAATAATTTTAATTCATATTCCTCTCGGGGTATCAAACGGGTGAGTCAAAAAGATAAGCCTTTTGAAATATGCAGGCGGAGATAAAGAGTTGAGTATTTTTCGCAATTTGTTTAACGCTTTTATCTTTTTCGCTATCAATCTTTTACGCTAAGCTTTTCAATGCTAATTTTAGAACCATTTTAGCTTTTTGTTCTACTTTAACTCCATGTTGCGAGTGAAGATGCTCCAGTTTGCAGCTCATTGCATGAATTATGAGAGCAACTACGAGTTTTGGAATAATCCATCTCTTGCAGGCTTTTACAACTTTCAGAGATTCTCGGAAGTCTTGTTGGAGGTAGTTAGTTCATTATTTACAGTAAGAAGAATAGCTTCGTCTGTTACCTACTTGTGTATTGAATAAATAGATTGTACCAGGACATTCTCCTGACACATCTCCTCCTCCTTTGACATGTTGTGTTCTTCATTTATGCAATTATGTTTGTTTTGTTTATTACTATAATAGTATTATTATGCATAATTCTCGGAGCATATTGATCAGTCTTGACTTTTCTTTCTTACCGTAAAAATAGGCAGGATTAAAACCTTGATTATCTTTTCTACGATGATGATAATTATGGTGGGTTCCTAAAACATTCCCTAAGCGATTAATTTTATTTTCACATTCCTTCACCCGACATACCAGCAAGTAACATTATTAACACATTAACATTCTATTGTTGAGTATGTTATCGATGTACCCACTATGAGGTCAATGCCCGCAGATAAGTTTGAACAAGTTAATCTGTGCTTGTAAATTACCTCTATTAGGTAAACATGAGATAAGAAAAGCTAAACAAACATATAAGCTTGTGAAATGGATATTATCTAACAAATATTATGAGGGTTTCCTTGTTGGTCCAGTCTTCACAAGCTCGAATGCTGAGTGATTCCGGGATTCTATCCCTAGGAAGGATAGGACGTCGGTTTTCAATTAGGAATTTCACAGTAGTAGCCCCGGAGTCTGGATTTGTACCCAGCTATTATGACAATTGCTCGCCGTATAACATGGGTCTTGAACATGGTTAGCGAAATGTGGGTGTACCAAACACTTTTGGCTAACCCTCCATACAAGCGTGGGTTATAATTATGTTATGGGTTAGTTTGTAAACTTGCTTGAGTCTGGCTAATTACTAGTAAGCTTAGCCTTAGGTATAGAGTTAGTGAGAAATTACACTTAGTGTAGTGTTACACAATGCGTTTTGTTTAATTCTTAGATCAATTTAGTACATAATATTTAAAACTCTCAGTCACTGACTGTGTGCACCCTTGGACCTAGAAAGCTGAAATGTTATTCCCTTTATGATGTAGACAGTTGTATTTTTCGAATCTACTTTGTGCAATAAACGGTGAACGAAGACGCTTGCAAAGTGCTGGTAGAAACGTATTTACTCTTAGTGATTCCCATCACTATAGGTCTTTCAGATCTCGAATTATTTATTTCCTGATGACACTATACTCATTTTCTCATCTTACAAATTCATAATGACTTTTAAATAGCTTCCACCATTCACTAGTCGACCCAAATACTTGGTCTACATTATAAATTGTGAGTGTCATTTATAACAAAAGTTGTCCGTTATAAACATCAACAAAATTTTGCTATCAAAATGTCACATTTACTAACGAGATATTTTTTTCTTCACAATTTAATGGAATGTCGTGTCTTTAATGTCTTGCCGACCTTTTGCTTTTAATTTATTACACTAGTGGCTGAATGATAACAGCCGCAAGGGTCGATCGAAGGTTAAGTTACGTTTAACGCGGTCGGTTCGTGGATGGGTGATCCATTTCATATCGAGACCCCTTTGTGGCTCGGAAAGCGCGTTTAGCCGTAGATCCCGTTCTTCGATCTTTGACAGTCGTTACAGGTCGTCAGAAGCCCGAAAGTCTGAAAACCAGTGTTACTAAGGGGTATCGTTTTATCCAGTAGCTGGGTGTGGAGGCCAGATACGCAGTCGTTCCATCCAAAATATTGGTATTCAGTTGAATGTGGTGAGACTGGATCCGACCCCAACATAGTTGGGAAAAGGCTAGGTAGATTGATTGATAATTTTGCTGCCTTTTCCAAAGTTGAGGTCGGCTTTCAGTCTAACTAGATATGGCTAAATATTAGAACTCTACTACCCAATTACCAAATAACAGTATTCGAAGGTCAGCAGCACGTTTGACTTAGTTGTTTTGGTTTAGCACAATACCTTTTGACTTTATGACGCTTTTGCGGCACTGCGTCTTGAATTTGAACGTATTTTTTAGTACATATCCATTAGAATTGGCCTTCCAGTTGTCAGCTATAATAAACCGAAACAGGCAGCATAACTTCTTCTTTGATGGCTGACAGGATCTAGAATTGCAGATGCATAATGGTAGGATCCGCTGGATGCGAGAAGCACGGAACTGGTCTGGCGGTGCTATGTCCAGAAGTGGAAGTATTTCGGCTGAAATGATGATGATGATTAATGATAGGTCTCCGGATCATCAACATGACCACGGCAGGAGCAGCTTATGTAATCCGCGAGATTGATAGTTGGCCTATAACTCCTTTATAGGTATGCAAATTCATACAATAGCCTACTACTCGGTGATAGCAAATTGCCCTGTTTCCAATACGTTCAAACCCCGATAACATTTTATCGAAATTAAGTGAAATGAAATTGCAATATTTATTTCAGAACGGAAGCTGCATCCAAAGTCTAGATAATAACTCTCAGCAAACGTACCTAAGTGCAAAGACCACTGCGCAAATTTCCACTGTAAAGGTAGCAAGGGGTAGTTTAGTAAGCACTTAGCACTTTGAATGTACTTATTGTGCTAACTACCTTGACTTTACTCTTGCACTAAACATTGCATTAAGCGAGTGCTGGCAGACAGTACCAGTATAAATGGAGACTTATCATCAGATAACGTTAAAATATAGCATAACCTGAAATCACTTCTGTATTTCTCCAAGGAGTGTTAAATGTTGGTATTATAAGTCACCGTAAGATTGTGAGAACCGTTAGTTTTATAATCTATCGGTATCATTTCCGTAAGGTTATAAACTGTCCAAAAATTGTGAACTGGGTGAAATGGGTTAGGTGAAGTTACAACTGTGACCAATCAAGCGGTGCTATAGCAGCGGCCGGCGAGCGCTAAGTACTTCCAAGTTACTTGCAGCTAGGCAGGCTATTTAGTATTAGGGCAAGGTGCGTTACGTCGCAAGCTTGCGTTAAGCGGTTTGATACCGGTTCACAATATATCGGTTTCACATGGATGGATACAATTATAAACTTACAAATTCATAATTCTACGGTGTCATTATACATGCAAATACATGGTACACCCACGTTTCACCAGATAAGTTTTCGGCCCAAGTAACAGGGGGTTGGCAATAACCGGGTACGAATCCTGTTTCAAGTAAGCTTCTAAGAATTTTGTAATTAAGAATCCAATATGACTGCCCGATCCCGGGGGTTGATCACAGGATCCTACACCGAGCAGTCGCACTGGAGACCAGGCCAACAAGGCAGTGTTTATTACACTTTTGTTGGGCTTTTGTATTATGGGGCTATGTAGCACAGATGTTAACTGTGAGTTCAACAACGTAACTCCCATCAAATTTGGGCAATCTCGGAACATTACGAAGAAGAAATATAGTAAATTATAAAAATTAATGCTTAGGCAACTGTATCAGTTTTTACGGAGTTTTTACTTTGTTAAAAATGAGTTCTTTTGGCTGATCTATTTTCAAAGCTCCCTAGTGCATGTGACAGTAAAAATAAAGAAAAATGATCAATACAAAAACTTGCTTAAAAGCAAAATTATTTTCATAAAACCAACACAAAATTCAGAGATCATTTCTATATTCAGACAGCCCATATCACTAAAAAACAATACGCCTCCAACAATGAGAACAAAAGTAACATAAAATATGATTTGCTCACATTCAAATGGAGTCACGGACAGAAATTAGTTATAAAAAATGAACACAAACAAACACGAGTTCAGTATTCCACATTTTATTGTGCCAAAGAGAAATATTCAAGCGTAGAACAATGGAATCTGTAGAAGTTTCACACAGTAACATTTTAATTGTTCGCAATATTGCTCTTAACATTGAGAATAATAACAATAGGAAATGCGGTCAGTTTTGAAAGCGACAGTCCAACAAGACGTGAAAATGAGAGTCCTGTGAAAAAACACACAATATACACTTATTTAGTGAAAGTGGTTAATAATTAGCACGTAGGTGAAGATTTTGCGGTCAAACATTGTTCACACAGGGTTTTATCGCGGCAATCTGCGAATGAAAGAGACCAGAGCTGCGGTGTTAGAACCACACTGCATTATTTCGCGATTTTAGATAGCACTGTGTGACAGTTTTAGTAGAGTTGCGATTTACTATAGTGCGTTTATGGAAAGCTGCATGGCCCAAACGCGGTTTATGCGAGTACATTATAGGTACGGTGCGCTTGCGTTGCTCTATTGTTCATTTTGTCAATGAAATACCGTTACGTTACGGTAATATAGACTGGCGAAGGATATAGTGAACGTTGCTTATCAATGAATCGATTCATTCACAGTTTAACCTGTCCTGTACTAGATATTCACCCATTATGCGCTTGAGTTCTTTTGCTTCCTTAATGAGATTTACGGTCACCTGGCAAAAGGAGGAAACACCTCATTCTACATTTTCTGACAGTTCAGCTTCATCGTTTGCGTTCTCTCAGTAAATAATTATATTACTGAGAGAACGCAAACGATGAAGCTGCTAGTAAAAGTTTTAAACTGATTAAAACATGTAGCCGTAGCAGCAATCAGTGTTGCTAAAACAATTAAGTTACCTAAACTGATTACTTTGGCTAAATTAGTATTTAACCAACACATAGTAATTAGCAACAGATTATTGTAAAACTTTGTACTTCCAGTCCCTAATCAAATGTATATTATGTTAAGAAGAGTTTATGTATTAGTAGTATAATGAATGATATATAGTAGGTGTGCAATATAATGTTAACGATAAGAATAATAATACTTACTGCGCCATGATTATACAGGGTCATGTAGTATTAAGTTTACTAGCCTGTAACTGAGCGTTCATCATGCAAATAAATAAATTAATATAAAGAAATGACGTGACTAAAGTAAGTAATCGGTCTAGGACATAATAAAAAAAAATCTTTGTAGACCTAAATTATAATGTACTTTAGGAGATTCTGATCCACATTTAAAAGATTTGGTCATACAAAGGGATTTACTTGATAATACAAAGGGCCATTTTTTCTTTGTGTCAAAGGATAGGAATTCAGAACAAGTAAATCCAGAGTATACTATGCTTACACGTTAAATTTTACGGATGTCTTAACCCAGATTCTTTGTTTTATCTAGCCCAAGTGTAATACTTCCACGATATTGAATTTTTACGCAATACCCACTTTGGATACCTATAATAAATCATGTCGGTTTACCTACCTACCTACCGGACGATAATTTACATAGTGATATGGATAATACTTGGTTTTCTATTGTATCCCGAAAACTGTTTGTTAATTAAGTGATTAAACGCAATGAAGGGTCTTAACACTGGTGAAGCATTATAAAACAAATTGATACCTAATTAAAATTCAACCAACTCGATTACCTAACAGCATCCTCCAACTCCAGCATCGTCCAAAATACCTCCCAATTTTCCGCTTTACCACCATCAAATATTTGACTAAAACCGTTTTCCACCAGTCAGCACCGTGTCAGCATAAATCCCGAAACACAATTCTTCAAATGCAACACACACAAAACACTGTGCCTTACCATCTGTTATGATCTTACCTCAGTGGTCTGCCAAGTGTGAAATGGCGGTGTACCGTTGCGGCAGCAAATGTAACGGTGATAAACGATTAAATAAAAAGAAGTCTAAATAACACTATCGCACATCGGTATTACGGTATAGCGAATTTATAAATCTAATCGCGTTTAGAGTGAGGGCATACTGACGGCAGTTGATATTTTAGGTTCTATTGGACAGCGTTGTGTACGATTTTAGCAATTCAGATTTTTTTACTAGAAGAGATACCACATTACTTATATAAATATAGGTATTTTAGGCAAAATATTTTACAAGGAAGGAAGCAAAACCAAAAAACAGAAATAATTGTGTCATCTTTAATCACAGTTTATAATAGTATAATGAGATTTACAAAACAAAATTCTTCCTAGACTTTGTATTGGAGTTCACAAAAGAGCGTTGTTTAATACCATCGTAAAATTCTATGATATTTTTGAAACATTTTCCGTAGCGCAAGTAATACTAGCATAAAATACGTGGATATCGTTTGAAACTGCATGCAACATATTGGGTGTTGCAAAGGTAATGGTGCATAAGTAAAACGTGCCGCTTGGAAACCAGCTCGTTCCGTTACTGCAGAGACTTTTAACTAAGTTTGGTGTACTGTCGCAAAGGAATATTTTTGACTAGCAGAGTCATATTTGGCGAGAGATATTTTCTTCGGGAGAAACTATTTTGGAGGCAACGATTAAATCGAAACGCTAAAAATATGATACTTAACATCATTATAATTTTAAATTAAAAGATGGTTATGTTAATAAATAAATAAATAGGCAATTACAAAATCCTTTGTTACTCCAAGCAAAAGCAGTATGACGTCTTTGTATACTGATTATGACGCGAAGTGAAATTACGGGCAGCTGTAATTTCCAAACCATATAACTTTAGCCCCGCTTTTATTGCTGAACAATGTTTTCACGTCGATTAATAAGTATTATGGAGATTTAAAATAAGCTGCTGTATTATGATGAGCACCAATATTGTTATGTTTACACTGGGTCTAAGAATTTCATATAATTTCATTTCTAGTTTGTTTTACTTTTCGGGGTCTACGAGCAAATTTTTTAAAAGGTAAATGGAAATGGCACGCGATCTTTTTATAACAATATTATTTTACACATAACATCAGAGTCACTTTGTTTCCCCAAATATTATTTAAATCTCAATGAAAACTGAACAAATCAGTAAAAATGACATAGATACTGTCGTGTTTCCGATCCACCCACGCTTGTTACAAGAGTCAACTGAGATGGGTCAATGAGGTGTTCGTAGGTGTTTAGCAAATTATCATCGCGTGCGCAATGTGGCGGATTTAAGATTCACTCATTAACATCACAAGGTCATAGACACCCACTGCTTGATATGGGCGTTTCCCATAAACAGTTTGTATTACCGCTAGTAGAGGTACCTAGAGTTACTAGCTTTTGCTTAGCATGGAAACGTTAATACTGATGATGAGCTTATCATTTACTCATAGTTCTTGTATCAAAAGTAGTATAAACTTTGAAAAATAAGCCTTGCTATATAAATCCATTTCAATCCATAAGCCATTAGAATCAATCAGTCTCAAACAGAAGAAACATAAAATTTGAAACAGCCATAAGTACTTAAATGTACAAATAACCAAACAGATTAAGTATAACTGTAATAAAAGTAGCAATAGTGCCTCAGTTTCTTATGAGGATACTGAGGCACTATTGCTACTTTGCAACACATAACTCACTCGCTTATATCAACACACTCACTCACAAACACACGCAAACCCACCCTCATCCCCATTTACATATACACATTCACCCGGATACTGTTTCTATTATTACTTATTTACCTAAATTACATTTAATACTTACATACATACACACACACACACACACACCCTCACATATTTAATTTTTAAGTTTATTTTGTAAAGTAACTTGCTGAGAAAGAGCGGAGTCTCCTAATACAGGCATTTTTTGCTTAAAAGGAGGCTCCAATCACTAATGTTTTGTTTTATTATGGTTGCGAAATAAACAATTTTTAATTTTTAATTTTAATTTAATTTTTTAATAACTATCGAAATATTTGCACGAATTCGCAATATCTGTTGATTGTTTATTGTAGAATTCATTAAAATTGCCACGATAGACGAGCTGTATTATTAATCTAATCGCTTTCAACATAAAGCATAATATTACATGTTATACTTTAATATTATTGTTCTACAAGCCAATTCACAGTTTACAAACCAAAAGTGCTAAATACGGCTCACAGTGCTCAGTCATTGACAATGTTGTCAAAAGAACAAACTATATTTGGAGTTGAACTTGTGTGGTCGACCGTACCACAAAATACGAAAACACGTGGGAAGGACCGGAATCATGTCCTTTAGTTCCAGCGTAATACAGTGTAGACTCGCCTCCAGCTTTCGGCCAAGTGTAAATGTACCATGGTCCTCATATAAATAAGGTTTAAAGTGACTTAAATCTTAGTAGTGTTTATTAACAGTAAGGTATATGTTTTCTGGAATTATGGATGAGTACAAGGGCACGCCTACGAGGTAAAGTCTTGTGAGATGCAAACAATAAAATATTTGTTTACCCTGACGAAGTTTTTAGTCGGATGGTACACTTATTGCGAACAGTACAGTTATGCAACTTGGTTTAAGTATACCATATACCGTAATAACGTATTATAAGGAAAATATACGATACTTGATTAGGTTCTTTTACTCAAGGATAATTATTATGGTAGTGTAAATGCATGGTTCTTAGAATAGCCCTTTACTAATGAATTGACAGGTAAAACGTCTAAATAATCAGTCTAAATAACCCACTACGTTTACTGGTCCTTAAAACTTGCAATGTTATTGTAAACCGACAGAAATAAGAGCACACTAACATTTCCATTGTTGAACAACGTTTATAATTCCAAACAAACAAAAACTTTACCTCGTGCGTTAACAGAAACCAGCTGTTTACAGGTAAACGTATTCAAACCGAGAAACCAAGTTTACATTCATAAAACAACTTGTTAATGAATAACACTAAAGATATAATTAGTAAGCGATTGTGCGGTTTGCCTCACGCGTCCAAATGTGGAGTTATCATGGCTAGCGATAAAACACGTGTTTCTATTGTAGATGTTCAACAAAAACTTGTAACATCTGTCCGTAGAAACGATAATAATTGGACGCAAACATGTTTGGAAAACTGGTGTGAAGAACAGACATAAGCAAGAAATTGCGATTTTTATGGGAGTTACAAAATTGTTAATTGGAACTGGTTTGGGTAATCGCTTTTATGGTGGTGCAACTATAGACATGAATGACATGATTTGTTTATTTTGTGTTCAAATAAGGGAAGATCATTAAGTATCACATTTTTCTATTTTACAGTATTTTTACGTCTACCAGTTCTAGACTATCAACTTTAAAAAATGTAAAAAATCTCAATAGGTAATTAGGTACGTTTTATCTGAGGAAACTTTTTCTAACTCGTAACAACCCATTTCCGATTTTAATTGCCTTTCCGACACGGCGTCCGATTCCTCTTAACATCTAGGGCCAGTAATAGTCGTCTCTTTAAATTTTTATAGTCTTGAAAACGTTTCCAGATCTGAACTAATCAGCTTTTAATTTTAATACTTTACAATGTTCTTCTGACGTAAGTATAGAAATAAAAGTAATTTTAAAGGAGGAACTGTAAGGATACCAGAACGTAGTAGAATAGATCAGTAATAGAGAATAAAGCCTTTATGTATTCTTCAGATAATGCTTTGAAAGACACATAGGTAAAATGCAAACATTAAATTATAAACCAAGTTTGGCAGCAGTACGCTATATCGACGCTTTCCAGACCCATAAAATGTGCGGTTAATAAAAACATCACTATAACGAGCGGCAACTACAACCGCTGAAAATGGATATCTTTACAGACAGCTGCAACATGCTGTATTGAAAGATCATCGTAATAAGTAATCTAAGGCAGAAACGCAAACACAAGAAAATGACAGTACATTCTTTGGACAGCGAATCTTAATCCAACTTATATACAATCGATAAAAAAACGCAAGTTTTCTAAACATCTTGTCATAATTAACACTTCATATGATGCGTGAACGTGTAAACTGTAATTCAGTTCATCTCATCCCAGTAAAAAACTATACGTGTGTACTGTGTATAAAGCAGTCAATCAGTGGAAGCAAAAAGTACAAATTGGTTAATAATTCATCACGAAGAGTTCGTTACACCGAATGGCGTAAGTCCCGGCTTCAGTGGAAACGTTATGGTGTGGGGTTTGCAGGATTCCGAGAAAAACATGGTAAGAGATTGGTCAATGATTGTTGCGCGCTTAGAAGTATCTCCCTTTTCCTTTGTAATATTTGATCATTAGTGTCACAGAGACAATCAAAATGGTTTTAGAGATAAAGTGGAAGGCAAGGCAATAAAAAGGAAGCAAGAATAAAATTAAATATTACTGAATGTATATTTCGAAAAACGCTTTGGAAAAACCAATCAATGCATTTCCACAACTTAAAATACGGATAAGAAAGAATAGCATAATATTTAAATTACATTGCAAAATGGTAAACCAAACTGCAGCGATTGCTAATACGTTTATGTAAATACTGTTTAAAATAAAAGCACCCAAAGCGCACGTTAGGTCTAAGATTACGATAGTACAGATACCAGTATGTTTGACCTACATATTAGTGTTACAGTGGCCCATATATTCTAATTAGCTGCTACAAATGAACTACTTAATAGTTTATTACGAAATGAAAACAATGTAGCATACATTATAATTATGTACATTGTACAATGCAGTGTGATTGCAGAGAAAAAAGAAAATGATTTTTTAACGACTATACTATCTAGACGATTATTTAGCAGTATCGACAGAATATTTTATCATGAATGTCATACAAATAAGCCCTGAAGCCCAATATGCCGTATCTATTTGTTTATGTAACTCAGTTCGTTGTTT